>VZTD01001192.1:0-56281 GCA_013397725.1 Rhagologus leucostigma | reverse complement strand
GGTGGAGCATCTCACAATGGGATGGTGAGTCACGAGGCAAGGCATTGTTGGGCCCATTAACAGAAGATAGTCCGGAGGGAGGAGGCAGGGAACATTGCTACACCTGGTTTCAACAGATCATGAAGATGGTAATAGATTACACTGCACCCCAGGACATATGTGTACTGGATTAATAGCAATGATGAGAGGTAATTTACTCCTAGAAAATGAATGCATCAATAGTAATAAAAATTGGGGGGTTTTCCCACATTTGGTGAAGCCGTAGGCAAAAGTTATTTTTCTGATTGTATCCCTAAGGCCCAGGCTCGGAGCACATACAGAGACTTCACTACCCCTCTATGAATTCCTAATCAGGAATCCTATGAACCAAAGCAGTATCTTTGCTTTACACAGAACACACCAGTGGTTTCATGTAAATGTCCTGACCATACATATAAAGGAAGCAAATGTAAGCAAAATAACATGGGGTTTTTTTGCAAAACCAATATTACTCTTTATTTTTCTAAATATTGTAGCAAATATTCTTTTCAAGTAAATTAGTCTATTTTTCTGAAAAAAAAAATTGATATTCATATACTGTAAAACACTTCATAAAACTTCTCAACACTCTTTATAACTAGAAGAATTGTGGTGACCAGCACACCAAAAGCCCTGCACATTTTTCAAAGCACAGCATTTAAAGCAAGACGTATTTGTCGCAATTTATCCTCAATTGTAAATTTTGGGGGTAATTTTTGAGGGCAGGTAAAGTATGCTACCATGAAGAAATGCAGGACATGACAATAAAAAATATATATGTCATTGAATCACGGAATAGTTTGGGTTAGAAGGGACCTTTAAAGGTCAACTAGTCCAGTTCCCTCTGTGATGACCATGGGCATCTTCAACCAGATCAGGTTGCTCAGAGCCCAGTCCAACCTGACTTTGAATGTTTCCAGGGATAGGGAATCTGCAAGGTCTCCAGGCAACTTGTTTCAGTATTTCACCATGTATAAAAATGCAATTTGCTTCAATTAGAGCTTAGAGGCAAGAAATATTTCCTCATTAAAATGGTCAAATTTGCAACAGTGATGAGTCTAATTTTCTTAGTATTTTATTAGAAAGTGATAGAAAGAGGAGCAGAAAAAATTCCTCTAACCCTGAAAATTATGCAGCAGTCAAAGTCAATTTGAATGAAGTCAAAAGTAGGACAAGGCATTATTCAACTTGTGAAGGAGGGCTTTATTTTCAAAATTAATGTACTTTTTCCTTAACCTCTTCTTAAAACTGCTGTAATGCCATCAAATTAATTTTCCATTCCAGCATTCGTCCTCATGTTCTAATCTTCTCTGGCGTCTGAAACACTATCAAAAAATTGACTTCTCTTTCTCCCTCTAGTCCTGTGAAAATATTTAAGAATCCCAATCTATGGAACCTGAATTATGCTGGACAAGGTTTGCTTATTAAAACAAGGAAGAAGGAGTAGGAAGCAAAACAATTTAATAAAGTGGCAGAGCTCACTATTCTCCCTTCTGAGTGCACTGCTCAGCAGCTCTGTTCAATTTGTCGGGCAGACAAAATACATTTCCTAATCTGGATCTTTCCTAAAAAGCTCAGAGTGCAAACTGTTAACAAAGAATCTCTCAGATTCGTGAAAACATCTAAACACATTTATTTAATTGGCTTTAAAAAACTATTGAAAAAATAAATTCTTATAATCTGGCTGTGTTCTAGCCTCTGCTAATTCTGGGTTTGGCACTGCAAAACTCAGCTTTTGTTTATAGAAGAGTGTATTTCTGCCCTTATCTACGAAGTAGAGGGAATAGTGATTTTTGCAATGAATGTGTGGAGCAAAGTCCAGCATGCAACATCATGCCAGTTTGCCTGACAGTTGACAGCAAAGATAATGCTGCACGAATGTTTGATTTTAAACTTGGGGTTTGTGCTAAAATCAAGTCCAACAGTTTGAATTTTCTCACATTGAAAGTAAAATGGCATTTAGAATTCAAAATGAGTGAAATTCAGCAGAAAGATTACAGGAATAAGGGGAAAGACTTCTGTGGTGAAAGCCTATACATTAAGATCATCTTTCTCCTCTTTCAGTGGACTGGAATAACTCGAACTCTGCAACTTTTAGTATTTTAAAACATTATTTTCTTGCCTTTTCAGTGGCAGGAAAAAAACCCTGAAATGTGGCTCTGCACCCAATGCTTTTGTGTAAGAGAATCTGAAGAGTACCTATACAAGAGTAAAGTGAGTAATTTAAATGCACTGTAGCACTTACACTGCAGTAGCACATATACAGGTAAAAAGTTCAAGACTTACTTAATTGTGAGTGTGTTGCATATGACCGCAAGAGTAGTTCATAATTTGTTATTTATGCCATGCAACATCTGAGAAGCAGAAATTTACTAGGAGCAGAGAGAATGGAAGAACAAAATTGCAATTTGCTGAAAACTGGAACTGTCTTAAAATAAAAAACTTTCCATATTGAAAATACTCCCTTTTTAAAAATTATTTATATATAATTTCATTCCTAATTTATAGAAAAAAGTTTTAGTGCTTAGCTAGCCATTTTATTACTTTTCCAGAGTCACATTGCAGCATTTCTCTTGGTTTTTCTTCATAACTTCACGTACGTTAGATATTATAATATGAGAAGGTCTAATTCTCAGTCAAAAACGTGAAATCTGCTTTGCCTGTACACCTAAGAAGAGAAATTGTTGCTGGATTAAAATTTAAATCTGTGTAACATCAATGTATTACACCAATACAAATGGTACACAGGGATAATGATACCAATTTAACTTCTTCAGTCTCATCAAATTCTCTTACTTTTTATTATTGGCTGCATCTACAAATAAGTTAATATGTATCTAGTTTGGATGATCCACCTTGATTTGAACAGCCTGAAAATCCTGGGCTAATAAAATAGAAAAAAATACCAGCTGTATTAGTAACAAGACAGCAATACATTGTGAACTATGCTGATTAAATGTACAGATGCTATACATATATTAAAAGCAGAAATTAAGTAGCAGTTGGAAAAAGAGGGCTCTCCATTTCATAGAAGGAAATTAAACATTCTTACAGCAGTTTATGGCACAATATGACAATTCATTTACACACTTTACTAAACTCTCTTCAGTACAGAACAACTATGTTCATTAATCGGATTTGGGTGAGTAACTGCCCTCCCCTCTCCGTTTGTCTATCTGTATGGCTGATTATATTTTTCGGATCACTTTGGTAAACTTTCCCACCATTTATCCCTTGTAAAATAATGACACAGTGCCTTTCTACTTTCCATAACTACAGGTCACTATAGTGTCTGAGTGTGTATTGTATGACCTCAGAAACTCAGACATGCGTAATATTTTCTACAGCTACCACAATAAAATAGTCTTCCAGGTTCTGGTTTTAAGTATCAAAAATTAATAAAATATTAATCAAACATCAGCGTTCAATGCATATTGAAATTATGCCAATAATTACATTGCTTTGGGAGTGCATTCAGTATGGAAATTATTATTGCAGATTTGTTTCAGAAATAAACCCTGAGCCAGAAGCTGCAGACTTCATTTCGCAAGTCTATGAAAGTGTATGATTTTATTTTTCCCCTCCCCACCCTCCTAGGAGTTCTCACTACGCAGATCTTCAGGACATTTTTAACACAATATTATATTAATCCATTTTTGCATTTTTTCTCCATGACAAAGTAACCTGTGCTGCAGAGAGAGAACACTGCAATCCAGCAGACAAGGCAAGATGGTACCACACATGCAGAAAATAAACCAGCTGCTAACTTAGCAAAAATCAAATGGCCAGTCATGTATGGGTTTGCAGAAATGTACAACTGTATATATTTCATATATATTTCATTTTGTGTTCTGCACTCTGTATTAAAATAGCCCTCTACAGACTGCATTTCAAAGCTATAAGAAAATTCCAAGAGACAGAAAGGAGATACTGTGCAATGTATTTAAAAACAGTAGGGCAAGAACAAAGTAGGCAGTCTAGTAAGAAATGTCTTTGAGCGGTGAGCTATAGATTTTTAAACCCTTCTGCACAGGTTTTTTATATATTAATTTTCTGTTAGATAGTTAGTACAGAAAAAAAAAAGCACCATAAACTGAAATAATCCCAAGAGTACTCTTTTGAATTTCCCCAGCCAACAGGCAGGAGTCTCAGTGCCCCCACAGTCCCTGAATTCCTACTCTGGACTACCTAAGTGTATGGATTGAACTGGAAAAACAAATTCCGAACCTCATTTTCTCAAAATCCTCCCCTTTAATGGTTTGGGCAGTCTCCTGAAAGGCAGGAAATCTCACTCAAACCTTCGTTGACTGCAACAGCCCTAAAGCATCTCATGAGTAAACCCCTGCTACCAGGCTGCTCTTTGGGAGAGTGAGGGCTGCTGCCATCGGTGAACGACTCCCACTCAGCTGGGCTCGCTCAGGCAGGAGGTTCTCTTGCCTCTTGGTCAATAGGTTTGTTGGCAAAAGAAATGTATCACTAGCTGTGACACATCCCAGAACACGATGATTTCATTGGTTTGTCCTCAGGGAATGCTGTCTCCTTATCCTTACCCAGGCATAGTTTGAGATAGTGCTAATAACCAAATACATGCCAAAGAAATATGAGTAATTGAACACTGTGGAGCATGAAAATTCTCAATTTCTTGCCCTGGCCTCATTTAGTTTATTAACACAGGCATGCATGGATGGAGGAGAACCACATTTTCAGGCATTTCAGTCTTCAAAGAGTATTGTGCAAATCTTCATTATCTTATAGCTTTTTTTTTCTTTGTTTTACTTATTCCTAGTTGATTTAGCCAAAATTAGATTTATGATCTGATTTTCAGAGGTGACAAGGAATTAAATTGTGTGCTTTCAATGGAGTTTTGAGCATCTGAAACATCAATTTAATTTTGGCAAGGGGACTTAGGGCAATGATGCAGTGAAGAGAAACACAGGCAATCTCCTAAAAGGAACACCTTAGGATGAAAACACAGGCCACTAACAAGATGGTATAAGACCAATACAATAAAGTTAAACCTTGGGTGAGAAATTTTTTTTTGTATATTTTTTTACTGCATGAAAAAATGCTAATCTTTTTATTTTCATTTTTAATTAAAATTTACTCCAAAAAGGAATAGGAAAAAAAAATAAAATAGGTGATATTTGTGTTGAAAACAGTGTCATTTTTGTCAGTGATTTCAACAAATCATTATTTTGTCTTATTCTGGTACAGCTTTAGTCTCAACTAGATCTCAGACCGATCTTGGGCTGTGACAGAAACCTTGGTGCCTACATGCAGCAGGACGCACATACATCTGTACTTTCATAATACTCATCATCATTCACTGGCTGTCCAATGTATATTGAGCCCTATGAAGGCTTATGAATTTTATTGATATTTTCTCATTTGTCTGAACAAATGCATAAAATGTGCATATCTGTACAGACACTCATCTGTTTTAAAATTAATCTAGCTATAGCTCCCCTTGCTGTGGTCAAAACAGGAGAAGAAATTCTATATTTAAAACCCTTTCAACTATCTGTATTATCCCTTCACAAGAGTCTTTCAGAAAAGCCAGTCTAAATATTACAGAGCTGGAGTTTATAAGGGGAATGAAATTGTGAAATGGTGATTGTGTTTCTTTTCTTTTGGCAGGTCCCTTAGAACTTACTTAGCAGTATTTCTGCTCCTACATTTTCCAGGAACACACTCAGATTTGAATTACAGTACAGTTCTACAGACAAACCACAGCCAGTTTATGAGGATTGAGAGGATTCACAAGAGGCCCTAGACTTGCAGACAGTCTGCAGTAGTTGTCATCTAAACATGGTGGAAACTCAAAACCTGTAGATTAGGCCTCCAGACTAATAATTGTTCCTCTAAGTAGAAGTGGATTAGTATTATTCTACTTAATGCACATACACGTTTTTTTTTCATTCTGTACTAACAAGCTAAAAAGGGTCATTACTAAGGCAAGTATAACTGTTGCCCAGGTTTTATAGCTAGTTGTTCCGTTTTCTTTCCCTGCTAAATAAGCACTTTCCCAAATAAGTTACAATATTCAGATAGCTTCTAAAAGCAAACAAAAAATATTTAGGCTTTGACAGCTATTCTGTTCTTTAAAGCTAAGGAAAGAAGACCTAGAGTATTGTGCAGCCCTTATTTTATTTTATTTTTTACTATAAATTCCATACCACTTTCCTTACTTTTTCTTAAGTGGTTCTACATTAGGTCCCAAAGAACTGTAACAGGATTACTTTTGACAGCAATTTCAGTCTTAGATTTTATTGCTGCTATTTTTTTTATGCTCTCTGCAGTTTCCATATCTCAAAAACAATTTGAAAATAGGAAGAAGTTGGCATTTAAGGAGACACCAACTACCTCAAACAAGACAGCCAGAACAGATCCGTATGGGGTGACAATTTAAGCCATTCTTGGGGTCACCAGGTACCTTGAGGAACTTCTTGCTCTCAGTACTAAGGGAATCAATCATATTGAATGCCTTGATATAAATCCCCCAGGGACTGCCTGAGCCAGCTCAGTTTCTGAGTCACTAATGAGTCATAAGGCTTTGTCAAAAAATTGCTCCCCAGCACTTCAGGTTCAAGTAGAGGGAATTCTGAACTCACACCGGTGCTCCATGGGAGGCCTCTAACAAAGCAAGGCAAGGTCTGCAGGCAGACACAGTACCTTTTATTCTACCACCTGGTGTGGCTGGAGAAATTAGACAGGCTTTCAGGCACACAGGCCTTTTTTTAGGTCTGAAAGAACTTTAAAAACTAGATACTAGTAGAGACCAATGACTCAGAGTTTAGTTAGATATGTATCAATTAGATCAACTTTGAAAGAAAAAATAGGTGGTGACTGTGGAGTAGAGCAGATGTAATTAGGGGAAGGCAAAAGAGAGGCAGAGAGATGGCGAGGTTCTTTCAGCCTAGGGAAAAGAGAAAGAAAATCATCCTGTAGAATATGGCAAAGACAAGCAAAGGGATAGAGAATTTACTCTGCCATAAAATCAGTATGTCTCTATAGAGCCCATGATTATCACCAGAGACATAAATTTTACATTCTGAGAATCTCTTAAATATATTTTGTAGGTTTCTTTTCTCTTTTTCCCCAACTATAACTGTGCTTTAACAAGTGATACCATCTCAGCTTTACTGCTTCCTCACTCCTATCTTCCTCATGTACCTGCCACCTTTGACACCTGCAGCAAGATTGCACTGTAGCAAAGCAAGGAAGTGAAGACAATAATATAATAACTGAAAATAATAATTGCCTATAATTGATATAGGAAAGAAAAGAAGGTGGATAAGCTGCATGCGATTTCCATTGTCACATAATTTTTTCTATTTTTTTGTAAGGTTACTTGGTCTGGATTACAGGATGAAAGAAATTGTGTCACTATCACCTGTACACAGATGGGACAACAGAGCCTCTGTCTTGTAAGCTTGTGTATGAGCATAGCTAAAGGGCAGGTTATGTCTGTATATCTCTCTGCATCTGCTTTTTCCGGATTATTTTCAGCAAAGTTACTCTTATTTCTGTTCCAGTACTGCAAACCTTAGCTTTAATCAGTATCTATCATGTTCATGATATCCCAGATGTTCTTATTAGTTGTAGATCTGCACAATTACCCAAACAAATTTCCATTCCTTCTCAATACCAACGCATTTAAGTTATAATGAAAAACAAAAATGCTAATCCTGAACATTAATGAGCACTATAGTATGAGTAACAAGTGATAAACTTATTCCTGTCACTAAAATGCTTCTAATAAACACAGTGAAGATAAAAACACAAGTGTTTTAGCTCTCAGTTAGCTAAGTGGTCTTTAGTTCCTTGTGGAGGCAGAAGACATTTATTCAACAAAGACCTTAGGATAAAGACAAAATAAATAGCTCCAGGGCACAAACATAGGGTCAGTGCTTTCACACATCCTGAATGATTTGACAGTGTTTATTTCTGTTTCTAAACAGTAGAGGCATTCCTGTATTAATGGTGACTTCAAACACTCATGCAAACGTACATACATGCACACACACATGCATATTCACACATGCATATGTGCACGAGTGTTCTTGTGTGGGGAGATGTTTAGCACAGTTAGAAGCCTGCACTTTTCTTCTTTTCCTTTCTTTCTTTCTTTCTTTCTTTCTTTCTTTCTTTCTTTCTTTCTTTCTTTCTTTCTTTCTTTCTTTTTCTCTCTTTCTCTCTTTCTCTCTTTCTCTCTTTCTCTCTCTCTTTCTTTCTTTCTTTCTCTGTTTCTTTCTTTCTCTCTTTCTCTCTTTCTTTCTTTCTCTCTTTCTCTCTTTCTCTCTTTCTTTCTTTCTTCCTTCTTTCCTTCCTTCCTATTTCCTTTCTCTTTTTTTAATTTCCTTTCTCTTTCTCTCTCTCCTCACACATTTTCTCTTTCCTGCATTTCTGCCTACCTCTCTTCCTTTCTCATTTCTTACTAGAAAGGAAATAGCAACAGAAATTTGAGTACTGTAACTCTTTAGAGTGTGATTCATTTCAGAAAGGAAATAGCAACAGGAATTTGAGTACTGTAACTCTTTGGAGTGTGATTCATTTCACTTGGTTTTAGCCACCCAAGCTCCCTCCAGAGGAAGTGCCACGTGCATCTACTGTCTCTTGATCTCCCATTGCCTCCAAAATAGAGGAGGTGAGACTCTGCTCACAGCAGGGGACAAATAAACGTAAGTAGCTACTCAGAGGTGTCTGGTGAACTATAGAGAACCCAATGTGGACACCAACATCCAGTCAGCTGAGTGACTGCAGATTCTGTTATCTGACTCGACTAAGGTCTGGATAAGATTGCTGAAACAAAGATTTCTAGTGTAATTTGAAATGCCCTGCAGAATCCAAGATATCCATGGAGGATCCACAGAGGAGATCCATGGAAAACCCATGTTCTTCTAGAGCAAAATGGGGAAATCAGGTGAGAGACCGTAAAGCGTTTCATGCTGACATTAGGTGATTATTTCTAGGCAACTGAACTGAATGACTGATCCCTGTGGACTGTACAAGGAGTTTAGATTACAAATAATTCCCTAAGTGTAGCTGTATTAAACTGAATACTTCTTTGGTTGATGGCCTAACAATGCACAAAGCAGTGATTTCAGCTGCCTAAACTTGAGTACCAGAGCTATATGAGAGTCTCTAAATCATCTGTAAGATCTGATCTCATAGGCAGGACACATGACATCAGGGACACAATAAGGAATCAAGAGTGTAGAATGGACACCAGGCGTGAAACACCACAAAACTTAAATAAGGTGATGCCTAACTTCAGGAAACTCAACCCGTCCTCAAATTTTTATTCAAATAAGAGCAGATTTTGTTAGTCCTATTTTTAGTTATGGACAAGATCAACACATTGAAGGTCTGACTTTGTAAAAAAGAAGGTCTAAACTACAGAGGCCATATGTTTAAGCTAATAATATTCATAGTACTCCTACAGTAGATGTTAAAGTTTTGTAAACAATGTATGTACCTTATAATGCCCTATAAAAGTAGCTTATAACATCAGGGCTTATTAAAAATTCTAAATATCTTTAGATTTAAATATTTTTATATAATTAAGAGTGTATTTTTAATAGGATAAAGTGGTTTCAATGGAAAAGTTTGCACTTATTTAAACATTTCTTTCTGAAGGTTCCAAGTCATTGTACGGATGTGAATACATCTAAGTTGATAGAATTTCTGTAGCTTTTCATTACTGATTCTGGTTTTAAATGATACATCATAACAAAATGAAATGTTCTGTGTTGTAAGACTGATGTGCTATGAAAAATACACTTGCATATCTCATACATGAATGCTACAGTAGAATACATTTCGTGATCACAGAAAATTGATTGGTTGATATAATTTATTCTGTATTAGCTGAATTTTTTCTCTAAAGAGTTTAATTCACTATAGATTCAGATCCCGAGACAAAAAATTTTGATAAGATCTCCTGAACCCTAGTTTCTGAGTTAATCCAAATTGTGACTCTAGAGAAAACAGTATCTTCCACTTTCTCTAGTCTCTAGTCTCTCAACTAATCTCTCAACTATCCAAGTTTTCTTATCTTTTTTTGACAAGATGAAAAAGTTCACAAAACTCTCCTTTCTTCCTTAAAAATCTGTATTCATGATCTCTTCACTGGTGTTGATATCTTAACCATATGTAATATCTGCTTTCTGTGTTGCTTTATCAAAGGCAAAGTACTGATCCTAGGCAAACTTCTTTTATTTCATCAGGTTTACTGACATCTCTCCTATTAAGCAAAATTAAAAAACAAAACCAAAAAAGCGAAACAACCAACAAAAAAGCCACCAACAAAAAAAACCCTCAACAAAAACCCCCAAAAATCAATCAAACAAACAAACCAAACCAACAAACAAAAAAACCCTCCCCTCTCACAAAAAAAAACCCCAAACAATGTCAACACTCTACAACAGTTTCGGAGCCAAACTCAGGTCACTTCCTATGGGATTTAGACCATATGTACCTAATACTATTTACATGACTAAAAGAGATTATTCAGGATATTGTTTTACAATATTTCCAGACTTTGGAAATCCATACGTTTAGTCATGCCATCACTTTTTCAGATCTGAAGATATCTACATCTCGATCATAATTCTAAGTGTTCCACCCCAAGTACCCCAACAACTGACACAATCAACAAGTGCCAAGTCATGAGAGCCCTTCATTGTGCCATCAGAGCACTTCTCATACTTGCCACTCACATCCAGTCAAGGTGAAAACACAATAGGGATGATATTGCCTGCAGTGATTCTGCCATAACAGCACGGTGCTTAATGCCTGGGTCCCTGAAGTGAACAACTTGGACCTCCTCAGGCAGGAAGCAGTGTTGAACATGTTGGTGTTAATCCCACACCACTGAACGAACTGAAAATATGCATCTTGGATTAAAGGGTTTCCTTCATCCCAGCCATCAATACTAAATCACTTCTCCTTTTATGACCATCATGTTTCATAGCAGGTATCTTCTGCTGCAATGATAGAACTGTGTTTTAAAAAATGTATAAGCAGAGGAGATGGAAAACTCAAAAGCACTGAGCCTATGCAATGGAACTCACTTTTCCACGAGAGATAAATAAACCACAGACATCTTACTGTCAGAGTATGTGAAAAATTTATTCTTTCCATTTACTTTTTCTTCACAAAAAGTTCCATAAGAAACGCTATTAATGAAGTAAAGTCTTTCTCCTACTTCTTTTTAAATAGTGATACTGACACTCCTGTACATCCAGTTATCCTAGCTTTGAAATCTGTTTAAATACAAGCAATTTTTGAGTTTTTCTTAACATATTATTAAGAAAATATTGGTTTTATCATGTCATTTGCTAAAAATATCATTGCCCAGAGAAGTTGCTGACATCCCATCAAGTGTTCAAGGAACACCGGAAGCGTTCAAGGCCTGGCTGGGCGGACCTTTGAGCTCATCTAGTGGAAGATATCACTGCCCATGGCAAGGGGCCTGGAATCAGATGATCTTTAAGGTCAGTTCCAACTCAAACCATTCCATGATTTTATGATTCTATGATTTGTTTTTAAATGTTGTAAACCTCCATAAATGAACATTATCTTTTATCATTTAAGGAGGAAATTAACAGTGCTAAATTATAACAGAAAGTTGTACTTTACTTTAAAGTTCTAACAGAAACTGGCATCCCTCTCAAACACAAAAAAAAAAAAAAATCTGCCTTTTGGGACTGTTCTTCTTTGAATTGGATAATTCATTTTAAAAATCCTAGTAATTTCTATTACTTTGTAACACAGCAACATAAAGGCAGAAATGAAAGCTCCTTTCAAATTGCAAGACTGTTTATTGGCTCGGGAGAAGTCCATCTGCAACATTCTAACATTACAATTATTTTTTTTCCATATCCACAATTTTCTATGCATCTCGAGTTAAGCATTGTTATAATCATAGCTAGGATTTGCTTATGTCTATGGCTTTTGTACTTCCACCTCTGGGAAAGAGGTTGGAGTTGGGAATGTTTGGAATAACCCCAGCAGGTGGAGATAAAGAGTAGTGACAGACACAACGTGCCTTCAAACGGCGCGGTCTGGTTTTCATCATCTGGGAGTTTGTGTGGTTTAAGTGACAGCGCTTGACAGAGAAGGATGACTGATTCAGTGCTACAACCACTGCTACCCTTGGTCTGCAGCCCCAGCAGACTGCCTGGTGCCTCTGTGCTGGCAGTGCTTTTGGTGAATCCCACGCCGGCAGCTGGCCCCGCGACACCAGCTCAGAGCCAGCTCCACTGATTCACTGCCTGGACCTGAAGTGCTTGAAGAGACTAGCGATGCAGGAAAATACGGTCGAGCAGCAATGAAGCTTGCTAAAACCTCCTGATGTCACCAGTGTCTGTTTAGCATTTATTTGTTCTTGCCAGCTGACCAGCACGTCTGCCCAGTTGCACAGACAAGGTACAGCAATTTCCTGAAGGCAGCAGCAACTTGAATGAGAGGGAATAGGAATCTTATCCAGGTGTAGGTAAATTAAGAACAGACAGGATTTTTAGCTTAAATTTGTGGCTTTCAGTAATTGAGACAGAAGTAGAAATCTCTCCTTTTCTTTGCTGCTCACAGTAATTCATTGTGGAAGGAGCCAATGTGAAAAATTAACTCTCTCTCTCACAGGTATTGAGTCAGGACAGTCAACAGATTGTGTAATAAAAGACTTCTCCTCAATTATGATAACTACATATTGTGTAATAACACAATTTCTTGACTGTGAGAACATCATCACGAAAGTATTACCCCACAGCAAAACCATAGGTCCTGAGATCCTCACACATTTATTATTGATTTCTTTTTCCTAAAATCCCTTTCTGGGTTATGAGCACAACCTGGAGTCTTGCATAATGGGTTCTAGAACACACATTATCTGCAGCAGCAGCCTTACTAGCAGTGTATGTGTCTTGCCTCTATTTCCTAACAAATTTAAGCTGGGTATTACCCGCTTTTTCATCACTAGGAGCAGATCATCTGATGAGGCACACGTGAAGAAACTGGCAGGTGTTTTTAACTCTTTTAACAAGATGTGTGCAAAAGATGTGGGTGTAACACTTTGAAGTAGGACTGTCCATGGTTGAAAGACATGGATGTCAAACATCAATTGGTTTTCAAAATGGAAATGGCCTTGTTTATTGGGCTTTTAGTCTTGTTGCTCTGTTAGAGATCTCCTGTGCTCTAGCAAAGACTCCGGACACTGCCATTCAGTGATCACACAATGACTATGGGCTTAGTTGTACAAAACAGCACCAGCTCCTGTACTGCAGACAGTATTTGAGAGGTGGCTGGAGCTGCATCACACATCGTGGGAGAACGGCCACTGTTATCATGGAGAAGTGGAACTTGAGATGTTCTTCCTTCTCACCAATCTGTTCCAGGGAGTGGATGTGGCATTGAAGGGAAAGTTTGAAGTTAAAAGGTCTTGTGCTCTTTTGAATGAAAGGAGCGGAGTTCAGCATAGTCACCATAAAATGCATCCAAGGGAGAGGGAATGTAACACCTTGGGATGCTGTTAGTTTGGAATAGTTTATTTTTAAAGCTTCTCTGTTTTTTCAGCATGTAAATCAGTATCCAATTCTTTTATACTGAGAGTGGATTTTAAAAGCTGCTAGAGTTGTTGTTCTTTACACACCGTATCTGAATTTTAGCTTTTTTTAGCATTAGGGAAAATCTCAGTCCAATGAAAAAGAAAACTAGTAATGATGGAAAGAAAACTAGACATGCTGATGGAGAAAAGAAAATGTAAATTATACCTGTTTCTTTCTCAAACCTACTTATTCTCATCAATGATTGGTCTTCAGGTTCAAGAATCAAAGAAAGAGAGGCCACATAAATAATGTTATTCTGAGTATCTTGCTGAGTTCAGTGAGGCCATGTAATTTTATGCTCCCAAGTTTTAGGACAGAGTGTTTTCTTTACATCAATTACCAAATATCTGGTTTTCATTTAATTTAGTATTTTAGGTTATTTCCTTACAACACAATATCCTAAGTCATCTATCCCTTGAACATCAAATTGGATTAGAAAGACTTCAATCAGGTGATAGTCTTATTTATAGCAGCTTGATAAGGATTTAGTCTTTTTTCCAAAGAGAAAACTGCAACTTTTAATTATCATTTTCCATCCTTGAAGAAAAATTTACCTAAAGTGTTCAGAGAAATCACTGAACTGCATCACAACAGTTACTCTTAAGTTCTTGAACTCTCAGTCTTTTTCCTCTAACAGCACATTTTCAGTATTATTCTGTACATCAGTAGGGATTATAAAACTAATTTTCTTTCCCAAAACATATGATTATCCTATGAGATCGTTATTAGGGATAAATGTAGTTTCTTCTGTCTCAAGAGCTTCTTCTATGCAAAATATTTTAAATGCAGAAAGACAAATTCCTGTCATTTTAATTTGTGTTGATTTTATGATTGTACAAGACATTTAAGCCCAGCTTTTTAAATTATATAATTTAATCATCTTTGTGCCTGTTTTTATAGTCCATTTTTTTCTCAAGTTAGGTACTGTATAACATCTGGGGTATGATACATGATAGTCAGTACTGCAATCTATCTTCAAAATAGTACTAATTTTGTCATATGATTTTCAACAAACTCGAAAAGCAGGTAATTTTCATGCAATTTTTGTTTCTTATTTGAATGACCAAAATAACTCTTTAATTCTTTCAGCAGTATGAAATTCATATAGCCATCTACATAGACACAACAAACCACAGATCACATCTAATTAAATACAGGTCAAAATACATACGTGGTTTACTTAAAATTTTAAGAAGACTTATAGAGTCTTCAAATCCTGAAGTCATCTTTAAAAATGTTTCTTCCTTATAAGAATACATTTTTGTGTGTGTAGTCTTTAGCATTGCAGGAGAGCAATGAAGCTTTTTATTGAGCCAGTGCTGTACTTTGAATTCAGTAGTCTAATGCTTTTTAAATAAAAAATGGTCAAGTGCATATGTAGACAAGCTGATACTGTACACTTTGTTTATTCTACAAGTCTATCTGTGATCATAAACTCTTGGTAAATATTTGCTCCTTGGAGATTAGATTTAACATACTTGCATTTACTCGCAATTAAATGTTGCTTGCCTGATGACTGTTGCATGAGCTGCTGTATTTCACCAGTGACATAACGTAATGTAAAGATAAGAGTTAAGTGAAAAGAAGCCTGTTGTGAATATAGCCTTGGTCTGTTTCATTCCACAACAGTTTATGGCAGTTATGGCAGTCAGATTTGAATAATTTTTCTCTTCTTTAACGTTATTGCAGTTTGATGCTATCAGATCTCAAATCTGTATTTATTTTATTTATTTTCTGGTGTATTCTTTTCCTTTTTTTCCCCTCTTTAAAAATGGCATAATTTTACAGCCTTTACCATTTTTGTTAAAGAACAAAGATGCTTTTCTTCTTTCCTCGTATGATTTATTAGCTATTATGCACCCAACACTTTCAAATTACTTCCAAAGGTAATAAAGTAGCAGGATAAATTCTAAAGAACAGAATTCACTTGTTGACTCTAAAAACAGAAAATTCAACATTAATGCTGTATTTTTCATGGTATTTAAGGTTTTTAAACTACCTGCAAAAAGGTCCTTTTATTTTGCCAAACTGCATCAGTCCAAAGGGATTAGCTTAGTATACGAGATATTTATGACGCAAGGAATATAACAGTTTTTCAGTAGTTCCAAGACTGTGATGGAAATACGCTTTTGCATTTCCTTTCATAGCTTTGTTTATTAAGCTAAAACATGCCTAGAACAGACTGTGTTATTACAGACATCATAATCATGCAATGTATATATGGACCGTGTTTTCAGCTGATTTAAACCAGCCTCGTTCTGCTAATTGCAGTGCAGCTGCTCTGGGGCACACAATACAGCGATGTAGTAGCCACGTACTTGCAGGCAAACACCTTCCTGCCCACTTGCACACATCTAGTTACACCAGGCAGTTCCAAAGAAACTCATGGCACTGCTAATTCTAGAAACTTCCATTTCACATAATAAGAAATAAGCACACAGCTAAAACAAGTATATATTTTAAAAGTCCATTTCAGTAGCAATTTCACATCTAAAAATTGAGATAAGGAAACAAAGCTGCTATCACTTAATCTTATTTTCCCTTTCCTTACACTTATGAATTCTTAATTTATACCTCACCATCTTCACCTTTCTCTTGCTTGCCTTCCACTTTTCAGCATTATTCAATAGAAAAAGTATTTTCTCACTTCTAAAAAACCTAGTGCACATCTTCATCTGAATTATTTCTCATACTTTTTCCTGCAAAAATTCAAACTCTTTTCCTCTGTGTCCATGATTTTGTTCTACTTCTGCCATAAAAATTATTTATAATTTTTGTATAAATGTATAAAAATTTGTATAATTTCTTTTCAGTTTCCTGTTACAACTTTATCATCGACAGTACATTTTTATGGGAATCTAAATAAATTTTTCTCTCTTTAATCAACTGTTTCTGAAATCCTTCCTGAACCACTCTTCTGACACTCTATACGAACTGGGTGCAATTAATTGGCATGAACAGAAGAGTATTTCTGTGTTGTGCCATAAAGCAGTCATTGTTTTTCCTTTGTTATTTTAATATGAAAAAATGTATTTAAAATTAAGTACTATACAAGTATATGGAAATGGTATTTGTGGTGGTTTAAAATCTAGTGCATGTTTTGAAGCCACTGAGCTATCAGCAGGTAGAGAAACTAGTAGAGATTTAACAATGTGAGTGTCTCTGTTCTCTTCTCCATTGAACAATATAAGCACAAGAATTTTTCCCTTGTATGAATCTGCAGAATTACTTAGGAGAGAGAATTTTATTTTCCTTAGTGTTGCCTGCTTAGAACGGTAAAATGCAAAAATGCGTAACTTTTTTATCCTGGTTCATAACTTTTCTGTGGGGATCATCTTTCAGCCCTGCTACCTACTCTCACTGCACTAGAGTCAAACACCAAATGAAACTTGGAATAAGCAAAACAAACATCATGGTAGAAAGGAGTTAATGAGTAGAGTAAAAGGCCTGATACAGAATATATTCCCTTGATGAAAAAGGTGTTGTCCTCCAATTTGTAACATTATGCTCAATCTCCAGTGGATAACAAGTAATTTGTTAATTCATGATTCTTTACCCAGAGGGTGGCTGAGGACTGGAACAGGCTCCCCAGGTAAGTGGTCACAGCACCAAACATGACAGAGTTCAAGAAGCATTTGAACACCCTTGGGCAAATGGTGTGATTTTTGGGGTTGTCCTCTGGAGAGCCAGGGCCTGAACTCAGTGTTTCTTGTTCTGTCCAACTCAGAAGTTTCCATGATTCATGTCTTCAGCCAAGACATTGCTCCTTCACTGACACTGAGGAATTTATGGGCTAACTCTCACAGAACAGAAAAGTTCTCACACCTGGGAAAATAAAGGTCTGTGATCCAACAGGATGCATTAATGCGGTGCTCTGCAAATGGGTAGGAACCTAGGAAAATGATATCTCTTCAAAAAGCAACAAGCATTCAATATTTTCCTTAAATTTAACACAATCCCCATTCATTGGGGATTTGCTGCTGCTTGTATTTTCTCCTCTTAACTCAATCAATAAAGATTCTTTTTTCCAAATTTTGCAATGTGTCACTTTTAATTCTCACCATTCCAATGATAAAAACAGCTTAAATTTTAAAACAAGAGTATTTTAAATAGCAACTAGGCTTTTGCAAAATATTTTCCTTAACAGAAATGAGCTGAAATTTTGAGCAGCTCTAATAACACAGTTCAAGGTGATTTTCCTTTTAGGTGGATATAAGTATATTTTACCAACCTCAGTTTGTTTGCAGGTGAACTTCAAAGTCCTGAAATGGTCACTTGTATTATTAGCAACCTTCTCTCTCCTACTTCCAGCCCCACCACACAAGATCAGCTAAAGCTACCTCCTTATTTTATCTGTATTTCTTGATCTGCCTGGCACTGTCTTTGATCTAATGCAGGCTGAATCTCCTGACCTTTAGATCACTTTGCAAGGCCGAATATTTTTTCTGTTGCATATCAGAAGGAGGTAATTAAATACTATGCTAAGGATTTCATTATGAGTCCCACTGAACTCTCCAGCTGTACTTAGCTCAATTATTTGAAATTACACATGTGATTTAATTAACTTGTGGCGTATTTGTGCATGTCGCACACAATATTTCAAAAGTTTATCTTGTAAACCATATTTTAAAATGTTACTAAGATCTGCTAATAGGTAAGCAAATGTAAGGAAAAGACAACCCAGTTCGTACAAATATTCAAAGCTTTTTCTCCGTTCTTTCTCCTTCTCCTGCCTAAACACTGAACTTTGTAAGTCCTACATCTAGAGGGTGTCTTTATATTTTGATAAGCTGAATAAGATTTTTTCAAGCTTCCCTTCTATGTGCCATAAAATATTTTGGTTAATGAAAGAAAACTGAGAAGCACATTTATGTTTAAAGAAAAAAAAGATTTAGATTAAAACTTGTCAAATTGCAATTGCACAAGCCAAATTTTATCTGATAGCAGCTCACAAGTTCTTTCTAATTAACTACATTAAATAAATTGATTGCACCTTTCCTGTTTCTCTTAATTAATACGTGCTAAGAATCTTTGTAAGAAGAAGGAGGATGAACAGCACTGATGGTATCAATGTTACAGCCGCCTGTCACATCTGCCAAAAAAGCAGACTAAGTTTCTAAAAAATAGTGAAATGCATTATAATGAAGACTTAGGAGAGAGAAAGAGACGAATACTGGCATTTTAAACTTCCATATCAGCCCTTGCAGAATTGATGACTGCAAGTGGGTGTAGCTGTCAACTAATATTCTCTGAATAACTCTATTACCTAGGGAAATCAGTGACTCCAGTGAGTTTATATTTTTACCCTCCTGAAACTAGTGTACACATACACTGTGTCAAAGAGCTATCAGATTGCTTGCTGTATGGTGAACATCTATAATCCACCATACCATCTACCTCTGGGTGCAAATCAGGGAAATATATACCCTTTGGGGTATATGGTGCATTTCTTCTTGAATTTCACTAAAAACCACAGGCCAGCTCTTCTATGCCTGGGCATGCATAGCTCCACTTTTGGGTAAGAGAAAACCCTGATCCCTGCAGAGGGAGTATCCCTATGATCTGCCTACTTTCCTTCCCATTGCTCTAGTGGTGCCACAGCACCGTGGGGTTCTTCCACTCCTTCCTGCACTGCCTGTCAATCCGCTGGGTTTTGGGGAACATAAATCATTTCCATTTTTAGTTGGACAGCTGGTAGGCTGGGAAAGGAAAAAACTGCTGGGTTGTTCTGCAGCTGTCAGAAATCAAACCATGATATTTTGGTTTTATAGCACAGAGTTTTCCACACAGAATGCCCAGCTTCATATCCATATAGAAACTCTCCATAATGTTGAGAGCTATCATCTCTTCCCAGTCAGTCAAACTCTCAGAAGCCATTTTCTCTGGCATTTGCAGCACAAATAAGGCAGGGTTTACTCAGGAATCTGTCATGATATCAATGATAGATACAAGGTTGGAGGTAGAGTGGATTTAAGAGGTCAATGAAAAATTAATAAAATCTTGATGAACCTTCTTGACCCCCAAAAGTTTCGCATTATATTATGAACAATGGCATGAATTCACCAGATTATCCTGGCTATCTGCTACCAAAATTTTTATGTTGTACACATCTAACATTGACATTTCCCTTTGTTCTTCAGTGCAGTATTTCAGAAACATGGTTAGCTACCTTATTTATTTAATTAATCATGTCTCTTGGTACAATCTTTTAATTTATATTCTGTGAAATCAACCATTTTCACTTCCATCACTCTGTTCTCTGTCCTCCAGAAAACTGATTCTTAATTTGGAGGTGAGTTATTTTTTCTCTGTGTGGAGAGAATCAAAGGTCAGTTTTAAAATGCTGCTAGATTTTAGTCTTCATTGCTCAGCCTGACTACACCACCTTGTACAAAAAACGAGCTAGCTGGTTTAAGGCTCCCCTGTTAATCTTTTGTACTCATATTTTTCTTCACTATTCTACTAATTTTTCTGCCACGTATGGGGATGGGTATTTATTTTACTTGGATTAATTTTGATTGCAGCCTTCTTGACCGCATCTTAAGTATTTCCCATGCATTACTGAATCCCAGCCAAATCACTTTAACTCATTTCACATTCATTCAAGTAGCTATTGACTAAGTAAAAATAGTACTGTATTGCATAAAAAGCTTGAATAGCTTCCTTTCTGATTAGTGTAGCAGTTAAAAACTCAGACTATCGTAGACGTCTCTGTTCTTCTAAATTTAATGGAGCAGATTTAGATCCCATTTTTTTATCAAACATTTATAGATTTAATTCCTTAAAAAATTTACAATTTTGAAAAGTTTTACAGCTTTCAGGTTTTCAAATCATTCAAGGACTTTTCATTCAATCTTTTATCTGTGTGCCAAATTCAGTTTTGTCAATAATAATGCTATGTAAAACTTTTGGTCTTAAAAGAATTCTCATTCCACATGGCACCTTCCATCAGTCTGAGTCAATAATCTTTTATCAAAAATATATGAAGAACTATCAATAATTCAACAATGAATGAACCAAATTTTCTAAATGGCAATCTTTCAGAAGCATGACCTACTTGCAAGAGGGTCATCTTGTGCTCACTTGCTATGGAGCTTATGGACTGACCAGGTTTTCAAATCACGTGGGTATAATCAATTCAGATATGTAGATGTGCCTTCAATCTTTCTGGTCACAAGAACTTTCTTGTGAAATATTTATATTTGTTTTCAGAAAAAGCAAAAAGTACATTAAAATGTCTGCTATGAAAGAGATCCAAACTAAGGTAATGATTTACATCTAGGAGAAAAACATTGAACTAATGGCTTAAGATATAAATATGGTGGCACAATAGCAAAAATAATTTCAGTTGAAAACTGTATTTTTTGTCTTTCCATAAAAGCTGTTTAGTCAAACTATCCAAGACCCAAGTTTCCCAGACAATTCTTCTACAGAAGAGGCTGGTAGATTTGGAAACAAGTTCTTTGACCTTTGGCTAGTAAGTGGTACATTGTATTTTGTCTGAGCCTTAAGTAATTTTCTGTACCAAGACAATTTTATGTATCTAATTACAGCATTAGTGTAAAAATTGTTCCAGCTGTCCAGAAGGTTTTGCTATTGGAGGATATCATAACCAGGGTGTTATTAAATCTCACAGCAGCTGGAGACTTGACTCCAGTCAAGCAAGAATTCTACAGAGATATCAAGTAGTGATGGAGTTCCTGTATATTTTTCAGTGAAAAAAATTAAGACTTTTTTTTAAGATGTCATAACATCAGCATAGTTTCTAAAATAAATCTACATCATCAGTTGAAACTATTTTTAAATGTGTATGACGGTAAAATTTGTTGATAACATTTCTTTTGAAGTCTAAAAGCTGTCATATAGTAAATCAAAATCATGCAATAAATACACGCATTTCTTCTGATTCATGTTTCCAAACATTGGTAGAAATAACATTAAAAATATAGCATCAGCATATTTCTAAGAGACAAAGTACTTCTCCAAATTTATCTGAAAACCATTCATTTTTTTATGAAGGTAGAATGTATCCTTTCAATAAAATAATAACATCATACACAAAGAAGGTTTCAATTTGCGTTTAGAATCACACTGAAGAGCTTAAGGCTTTGCAGATTTTTCTGTGCATTTTTTATTCATTCAAGTCAAAGTATACTCCAGCTGGACAAGGAAATATCATGCAAGTGGCCATCAACTCTGATTTTCATCATCTTTTTTTATTATCTTATGAGATTTGGTGGATTTTTCAAATGTAAGTGCTAATAATGATAATATTTTTTAAAAAATACAATGTTTTTAAATAAACCAAGTTACTGCATATGAGCTTGCCTGGTGCAGTGCTGTAGGAAGCCACAGTGTCAAGTGAAAAACACATCTCCAAAGTACTAATGTAGTGGAAAAGGGGACTACTGATCCTTTCTAACTTCATTTTTACATCTTAATGAAAAGATTTAGACCCTCAGTTTTTTGTTAAGATAATGGAAGACAGGTGAGCTCTTGTTTTGTCTGTGAATTAGACAACATAGTAGATCTATTCACTAACATGAATTAGTGGATTATATAGCCCCCATACATTTATGCTGATATATATTAATGCACAGTGTTAGGTTCTTGGCTTTGCTTTCAGAATAACAACATTAATTTTTTCCAGGAAATTTTACTTTTCTTATCCTATTCCCAGACTCCTATCCATAGATCTTTTTTTCTACATCCACAGAGACAGAGGGAAACTTTGTGTAAAAATAGTTAGAGGCCAGAAAAATAAAGTTAGGGAGGGATGGGAAAGCTGATTTTGCCAAATTTAGACTCTATCAAAACCCCTTGGGTTCTATATTGCAAAACAGACCTGGAAACTTCTGAGTACTGGTCAGTTCTGCTGTTCGATACTTTTTTTCTTTTTTTCTTTCTTTCTTTTTCTTTTCTTTCTTTTTTTCAAAATAATCATCTGGTAACCCTAGAAACAGAGAAAGGATTGCTTTCAGGCAAGAAGCTTGCTCGAACAAGTCAACACTAAGAAAGAATACATTCTCAAAGCTGGAAAAAGAAGGCAAGCAAAAATGGGTTTTTTTTTGCTTTGCAAGCTCAGAGGTTCTGTCTGGTCTTTTCTGTGCTCTAACAAATTTCAGTCCTTAGAAGCCTTTTACTCAAGAAGTGGCCATTGCTCTTCAGTCCAACTGTTCAGGAGTCCAACATGTACATGTTCAGGAGTGGGCATTACAAGCAGTCATTTTTCAAACAGCTTCAGCTACTTCACCGAGGAAAGACTGATCAATGTTTTACAAGACTAAGCCTTTTTTGCTGTTTCTACATGGCCTTTGGAGGAGCAACATGTCCAAGAACAATGTTATAAAATTATATTCCTTCTTTAAAAAATACCACAGAATAGCAAACTATATTCTATCCTATCATGACCACCTTCCTTTCCTGAGATCTTAAATTCAGAAGAAAAGGATTTAAAGCAGAGAGGAGATTTTTGAAAACACTAGTTAGCCTGGACATCCCAGGAAAAAGAACATATGTGTGGAAAAAATTTTTAAGCTCACTCTGGATTCCAGGATAACATATAGTCATAGTGCTCCAGGGGAATCCTGATCAGAGTCAGAAAAAGAAACCTGTTCACTTTCCCTTCTGTGCCTCACCTGGAAATGATCTTTCCAATGTCCATCTGGAAACTCTGTGTTGGCACATGCCTCCCTTGAATCCAAGTTTGACTCTTTGCAAGGAGACTGATTTATGCATGACTGCACAGTCGTAAAGAATTTCACCTAAATTTTCTGTAGAAATTTTGACATTATATGCTTTCTGCTGGTAATCAATTTCTTCTAGCAAACTGTCTTAGTTGATCACTTAGAAGTTATGAATCAAATTAATGAAATCAGCTTCAGTTACAGAAATAGTGCTGAGATCTGTCCTTTCCTCTTTTCTGACATACACTAGGCTGGAATTTTACTGAGCCAGTTCCAGCCTTGCTGTACACCTAATTTTTCATGAGGTAGAAGACATCTTGCCATTATTATTCTGTGAAGAGCATTCACCTATGACCTCAAATACAACTGCTCATCACAATCCTGCTTCTGAGAGAAAACTGTGCTAACCCCACTTCTTCGAAAGAATTCCAACAATTTATTAGAGAATATTTTAAGATTTAACTTTCAGAAGTTCTACCACCATGGTAGAACCAGAACAAACTTTGCCAAATAAGCACAAGTTTTCTATATGTGATGGATGAGGACTGTTAGATATCTAAATGGATGAATATGTAAATACAAATAGAAAAAAGCCAGCCTCCTCCTACTCTGAGCAGGGACAGCATGCCAGCTGTGCCCTTCATTTCTGCCTTTCTGATGTTCACATCCTATGCTAGAGCTAGAAAATGTCTGATCAAACTGGGATGTGAGAAAGGAGCTTGTGTACCTCACCAGCCATGGAGATTTGCCCCAAAAATGTGATTCACAGAAGCTGATTTAGAAACCAATAGTCATCTTAGATTAATTACTAAAAAAAGGGTAATCTTTCAAAAAGATTTGTTATTCTCTAGAGTTGAAAGAAGGATTTCGACTTTGCCTAGATTTATCAAGAGTTAGTATGGCTGGTCAGTGTTCCTCATAAAAACTGGGAATGTGAATTCTCCTCTTTTATTTCTCCAGCTTAGTGACCAGCACACTTGCTCGCACTGTGCAGCTGAGGTTATCTTCAATTTTGCATGAGGGAATCTGAATCAGAAACTCTAAAAGCTTGCTAGAGCTTTTACCCTAGCAATTAGACAAGAGTGTATTTTTTCTCAAAAATGTGGATATAAAAGAATTATCTCATACAGGAGCTGCAGGAATAAGCCTGTGTGTTAATTTCATGTCAAAAGACCACAATTTTTGCAGACTTTCTCCCATTTCATTAAAGAGTGAGAAGTTCTAGCTTATGAGGGAATTCAAGACAAAAAAAAACCCAGAGTAGATGGTAAATTCAAGGACTTCTAAGGCCAGGGAGGATCATTATACCAAGACTGATGTATAACATTACCCTGTATTAGACCCAGTTCTCTCTCTTTGATTAGAGGCAATGTGAGGGATCCAGCTGGGTTTTTTTGAGGTTTGCTTTTTTTTTGGAGGGGTGGGAAGGGGGGGCTGGGAGGAGGGCTTGGGGGGGGCATTTGATTTGGTTTGGTTTTGGTTTGGTTTTTTTGGTTTGTTTTCTTTTTTGTTAACCATTTTATCATGAAAATATGAAGAGTCCAGTATTTCCTTTGCTAGTTTGTGAAAATAGTTAATTTCCTCTCTGGTAAGGAAAGGAAGAGAGAAGAAGAATTCTGTCTTTTTCATGTTAATATTATTGTAATATAACCCACCATGTCTGGCTATAAAAGTAGCTTGACCATTGTTAACTCTCATTTCTTCATGAGAAGAATAATCATTTTCCTGTTTCAAGGTTTTTTGCTAGTTATTAATCACACATTTCCATCTGTTCATACTAATACCGCTTCAGTGGTTAAATATGATTGATTTGAAACAAACGATTACTCTGCAGAAAAAAGAGGTATTGTTAGAGTTCAGTTGTCTTATACACTGTTTCAAGTGCAGCCATGAGCTGACATACACATAAATTGTTTTGATTATTTCCACTATGCTTATCTAAATTTGTCAAACTATTTGAGCAGATGTGCTTAACTAACATCTTTTTATTTCCTTATTTTGGCTTCTACAGTTATACATATAAATCTGTATCTATGTCCTTATATATGACATTACATAAGACATTATATTTAACATTATATATAACATTTCTGAATGTGTCCACCACTAAATGTAATGCTCTTGGACACTGGGCACCTGCCAAATCATGTACCAAACTAGTACCAACCAGGTTCACTGAGGATGAGGTTTCAATTGCATTTTCACAATCAGCAATGTTAAATGGTCCTCTCCTCTCTAGATTCCCCACCCAGGAGCTCAGCAATTGGAGTACCCGCTCTTGAGGTAGGTGACAGGAGCCAAACGTTATTGCTGGCCAATGTGTGGAAGTTCTAACCATGAGGCAATACTGCTTTTAGTGATGAGGTGCTCTCAGGCTTCCTCTATGATGTAATTATTTTGCACAGGATATGAGTTCTGGTCACCCTTCCAGCTACATGAGACCCACATATATCCCTGATCCAGTTGTGACCACATACAGTAGGTCACGTCCTCCAACAACAAAAGGACATGTCTTTCTTTAACATTCAAGGGAGGTATTTACTCTTGTAGTAGCAGCTATGAATTTAATTTCATATTTCCTTCATTCTAGCACAAAATAGCTTGTTGCTATTGGTTTACTGTCTGTGTCTTATGTCCTGCTTGCTATAGCATTCAGCATTTCCAATCTAATGCCTCTAATTGCTTTGTAAGGCAACAGGGCCTCCAGCTGCAGGGGGGAGAACACTAAGGCAGAGGGAGTCAAGGTGAGATTTTTTGCTTTCACAAAGGAAGTCTGCAGTAGAAGAAAGAAATGATCTCTGGATTAAACAGGACATAATTATACTGTAGAATACCTGTCCAAGTGTTCTTGTGTCCCATTCAGCTTTTCCCAAGGCCTGTCAGTGATTCAGATCGCAATAGGAATACTGAAAACCAAAATATTAACAGCACAAAATACAGTTAATTGAGGATTCCAGAAAAGCCTTATCTGGATACTTTGGACTATGTCTGTGTAAAAAACAATTTCCTTTTTTACTCTGATTTAACTGAACTCCGACAACAGCTTTGTATCGACCCACAGTCTTTGATTACTCTGGGTTTTTTCTTGTCTCGCCATAGGTCCCATAATTTCTTCCTGTGCAGTTAAAAAGTGAACATTGTGTTTTATGTAGATGTATTACATCAGTTGTTGTGTTTTGCTTCTTAACTTGAAGGAATATGTTACTCTCCAGAATGGTAATCAAAGGCGTAAGATTGGTATTTTATATAGGTTGTAAAAGGGCTGATTCGCCCTGTTTGTTCATTGCTAATTAAGATATGTTTTATACACTAGACTCATTGAACCCAGTAAAGCCAGACTACTTATCTCTTCATAGTAAACACAATAATAATTTTTTTCTAATCTGTCCACTGGCTTCTTCCCATATTTGGACTTATTTTAACATTAACTACTGGTTTGTAAGCTTTTGACTTCTATACAATAATTACTATCTTTTCATCATTAGAAAAAACTAACCTTCTCTTATTGTTTTCTAGTTAATTTTGAACTTTTCCTCTAAGTCTTTTGGCTACAGGAAACTTCTCGTATACAGAAGCAACACTTAGTGAATCATATCTTTCCTGACGTGCAATCAGATAAACCACTGAATGTCCCTCAACTCAGCACTCATGATTTACACTCTCTGGTTGACTACTGCTAATTAGCATTAATGTACTAATGAGATGTTTCTTAGCCTGAAACAGAGTCTGTAATAAAGCACTGCCCTATTTCATTGGTTTGATTCTATGTCATGACTACAAACATAATCTTGGTGTTATCACCAAGTAGTTGACCAAGTTAACTGGAATTGGGGTAATTAATGGGATGTGTGTAATAAAGGATCATCATCAACATCTAAGCACAGTAGTGTAAAGATGCTGCATAAGCTGTGAAAGAGGCATTAGAAAGACATCTAAGGGACATCTTTTTTTTTATGGAAACCAAAAGTGTCCCTAGAACAGGCCTTGTACAAACACCCACAAAGGGGCAATTCCCACACAGCACTGCTCACTTTCTACTTAAGGACATAAATCCTATTGCTTCAGTCTTTGGGGATGATCTTAAAATAAAATGCTTTGTTAATCAAGATATATGATAGAAGGAATGCATTTCATCCTACAGGTGATGCAATTTTGAAGCACAAGTCTCTGTGAAGGCAACAGTGTTCTGCTAGGTGTAGTTTTACAGAAATACTTTTCAGTTAGTTTAGAAAATTGATGTTTAAGATTTAAAACACAAACTGTCTCAAACCTGGAAAAAAAATGTAAAGCAGAAATTAAGGCATATTGGATGACTCTTAGTGTTTAGATACAAGACCAGTCTTTTGGCTAATATTCTGCAGTATTATTCAGAAGTTTAGTGAGATATTGAATTATTTACCAACACTGGAGTTTTAACTTTTGTGTTCATTACACAGTTAGTATTTGGAGAGAATATTTTCCAGGTTTAAAGGGATAAAAGACAAAAAGATCTGGATATGCATGTGATACCTAGTATCACTGTGTGATACAGTTTGTATCATGAACATTCTCTGCTGGACAGTTGTAAAGTTTGGTACAATTATAAATCTGTAGATAGACTAGTAATAGCAGAAGTAAGCTAAGATTATTTGTCAAAGATCAAAATTAAGGTGATGGTTGCAAATAGATCCTAAATTTTGACTGTTTTTCCTTTTAGCTACTGAAATCTTCTCGACTTTTACTGGTTAACCAATGCTGACAAAAGTTTGGAATGGAGAGTGAAGTCTCAGTAAAGCTTCCATTTTTTTGGTACATTTGTTCTGTATTTTGGTTACATGCATAGTCCCCGCTTCTGGGTAATTGACTTATTCCTTTTGGTTTTCTTCTAGTGCCTCCTCTGACTCTCCCCAGACATCCCTGGAAAACCAGTTGTCAGAAGGCAGCCTGTTCTCCCCAGGAAGCCTGATCTCTGTCCCACCTGGAGCACAACAGTGAACCACATAAAAATTGCAACCAGCTAATTGTTAAGAGGATGCGGCTAATTGCTGCCTGTCAGAAGAAATGGGTGTCTGCTTAGGTAAGTTATCTTTCAACCTTTGTTTGAAATATATCTGTTAGATATCATTCTTCTCTACTGGTGCAATGGTTGCATAGGTCCTCCACAAAGATTCAGGCTCAGCAAAAAGACAGAAAGTTAAAGCAGTGTCCTAATGCAAACACAGTGGGCCACAAGGCTCATTAGGATGTAAAATCAAGGTGAGGCATACAATAGATATTTAATATGCACACTCTGTGTTGCCACATAGACCACAAATACACATGTGTTACTATATACACATCACGTGTGTATATATTGCTGTATTATATACTCTCCTTCATAGGTATGTCCAATAATTTTATTAGTTCAGATGAATAGTGTGGTTCTGAAGCAAATAGTTGAAAATCGTCCAAACTGGTTAATTTCAATGAGATATCCTATCAGCAAAAGCAATCTGAATTCCTTGAAGGTAAAACTGAGAAGATATGTTCCAAAATCACATCTAAGCACACCTAAAGGGAATTCAGTTCACCAGTTCAGGTTAAAACTGCTTTGTAATCAATATTCATTAAATCCATGGTGTGGATATGGATGGTTTGCACTCTCTATTTCACTTAAGAGATATGTTCTAATAAGGCCACATTATAAGCAAAAGCAAACATGCAGTGACTCAGTCAGAAATACCTTTTTTGAACTAGAATCATAGGATGGTTTGGGTTGAAAGGGACCTTTCAAGACCATCTTCTCCAAGCCACTTGCAATGAGCAGAGACATCTTCAACTAGATCAGGTTGCTTAGAGCCCCATCCAACCTGACCTTGAGTGTTCCCAAGGAGGGAGGATCTACCACCTCTCTGGACTACCTGTTCCAATGTTTCACTACCCTCATTAATAAAAAAATTCCTTCTTTTATTTGTAAATCATTATAAGTTGTCCTATCGCTACTTTTAGCCCTGCTAAAAAGTCTGTCCTCATTCTCTTTAAGGTACTGGGAGACTGTTATAAGGTCTCCCCAAAATCCACCCTTCTCAAGGCTGAACAGCCCCAACTCTATCAGTCTTCCCTCACAGGAGAGGTGCTGCCACTCTCTGATCATCTCATGGCCCTCCTCCAGACCTGCTCCAACAGGCCTATGTCTTTCTTGTGCTCTCCAGAGCTGGATGCAGTACACCAGGAGCTAACCAGAGTGAAGAAGGAGGGGAGCATCACCTCCCTCTACCTAATGGCCACGTTTCTTTTGCTGCATTCAGGATAAAGTTGGTTTTCTGAGGTGCAAATGTACATTGCCAACTCAAGTCCAGTTTTTCATCCATAAGTACCTACTTAAATCCTTCTCTGCAGGGCTGCTCTCAATCGCGTTATCCCCCAGCCACTATTCGTACTGGAGGTTGCCTGACCTGTGTTCAGGGCCTTGCTCTTGGCCTCAGGTACACGTGTGCCCACTTCTTGGTCTTGCCCAGGTCCCTCTGGATGACATTGCATCCCTCAGGTGACTCAGCCACACCACTCAGCTTGGTGTCTGCAAACTCACTGAGGGTGCATTTGATCCCACTGCCTGTGTCATCGATGATATTAAACAGTAATGGTCCCAACACAGCCCCCCAAAGGACACCACTCATCACTTTTGTCCATCTGGACATTCAGCCATTGACCACCAATCCCTGGATGTGACCAGGTACAACATCTTTGGCCTCTCAAATTTTTTTCTCAAAACTCCTTTCTATTCTTATAAGAAAAGCTACAGTTTGGTTGTTTGTGTCTGTAGACAGTTAGGCAACCCAGTATGTACACTAAAAAGAATAAATATTGGTCTCTGTGCATAGTGTATGTGAATAACTCAACGCACATTCCTCTCCTAATCAGTCTTTATCAATAATAATATAAAACGAAAATGCTGATAATCCAATTACTTCAGTATATGCTTCAATTTATACTGTTCTGCTGAGCCTGTCATTATCAGCTCATTACAGCAATTTTCATGTCAAATTCCTGGTAGATCTGGAAAGGGAGTTCACATCAGCAAATATTACTCATGCAAGTGAGAGCTGCAGAGTAAACCAGGGAGGAAATTCAGCAGTTGCACCTTTCAGTTTTCATACCACCAATAACTAGCTCTACACAATTGCTTTATTTTACACACTGCATTTAATGATACAGTATTTCACAGGAGGATCACACGCACCTTCACAACCACTATGAAATATCAAATCCACAGGCTTCAATCAGGCCATATGCTGTTGAAACAAGCATAGAAAAAAAGGTATATTACCATGTATTACTGGGAGGCTGACAAGCACTTCTGGACTTGAAGGGATGTGTCTTCAAGACAACAGGCAAGTATTTTTCTTCAGTTATAGCACATTTAAAGCAAAAAACAATCTGTTAAGAGAGAGAGTCTTTAGAGAGCAATCATACCAGCAACAAGATCTCTAAGACTTCTGTGACTTTAAATTGTTCAGCAAAGCACAAACTTTAATTTACTCAATTTTATCAGGAAAAAAAGCCAAAACAACAGCTTTCTTTTTTGGTTGGTTACATCAGCTGCCTAGATTTACTGAGACAGTAACACAGTCATAGCAGGCAAAGCAGAGAAGAGATGATGGAGGGAGTACAGCTGTAGGCCGTCTCTCTCTAAAACTACAAAGTTCTTCCTGAAAATCTGTGTGTCCTTCAGGATCACTCTGTCATCCAGAAAGCATTACATGTGCCTTTCTGTGCACAAGCAAAGGATTAGAAAAGGCAAAAAAAGATTAGCAGCAGGCAACCTTTCTATATATTTAAGCCCATTTTATAAGGTCATTGGCTTTCGGAGGAAACATAACCACACTATTTTGGACAATGTTTTTGTGTTTTACAAAAGTGGATGAGGGAGGGGTGAAAACTTGGACTCTACCTGTCTGAACTGTAGAAGAGGCCAGAGAAGAGGGATAGAAAGGTCAGAGGGACGCTGGGGACCTTGAATTTATTACTCTGGCTTCTAATTTGTGTACGTCTTGTGGTGTACATCAAAAGGATGAGGTTGGCATTTGTTTCTTTTATCAGTAGGGTTGCCCTGTGGCCTCCCCTAAAATGAAGAGGTATAATCTCCATGGGGTAAAACGAAAGCCAGCAAACCTCCTGCCAAAAAATAGACAAGGAGAAATGGTTTCTGGGCCTTCCTCTTTGGGACATTTGCCAGGTGAAACATTTTAGGATTTCTCCACCATTTACATAAACACATCTCTCTTGTTTTCTTAATCATAGGAGGCTGGGAGTGTGTTTTTTTTCTGTACTTTCGTGTTTCTCTGCTGGTTAGGAAAATAAATTGCCATTGCTTTACATACCTTGGTTGTTCAGCTTTAGGATTTGTCTTCTGAGAGCATGGTAATAATCATAACGTTTTCTCACCAGTATTGTATTGCACAAGTGCAGCCAAATTTTACGGTTGCAGAAAGCATTAACAGGCCAGGCCCAGAGGCACTTTTGACTTTGATTTAATATGAAATTTTACATTGCATCTCTAGCTCTTTGCATCATTACTATAATTATTTGACATGTTTTATTTTTCACACTGACTGCAGAAAGGTACTCTCCCTGGTCCCCAACTCAGATCCAGGGAGGCCAGTCAATCAACAACATATTTGTGCAAGATGCAGTATTATTAACTCCATTTCATAAATCTTAGCTGTACAAACTTCCACTCTGAATTCCTCCTTGTTTCTTTCCAGTATTTTCCTATCTTTTTTTTCCCACTAGTTTGCAAAGAATTTCATTTTTAAAACTCGGTCAATTACTTATAGAAGAATACAGAGGGCACAACATTTAACATATTGAACAAGGACAGATTCCCTGCTTAGAGCAACTTTGAATATCAGGGCTCAGTCATGCTTTGTAGGCACAACTGAGATTATCATGCTTTGACAAGGTAAAATTGCTCTGGAGCTTCGAGGCACAGAAAAGGAATACACCCTACTCTACCTTCCTTTTGGAAATTCCAGACTATTTCTTCACTGCAGCTGTCCTGTTCTTTGTAAGATAAGGAAACCAGTTTATTCTTCCCCTCTTCCTATCCCACACAAATCCTTCACTAATCCTACTAGAACAGTTTTTCCCAGTGGTAGAAACCACAAGGTGAAATTTTTTAAATGGCAACCATATAGTGTCGGGACCTGTAAGGAGCAGTCACCACCCAACTTAGATACATGTGAAGGCCACAGCTCTTCTTCCTGCAACACTCCTAGGAAAGTACAGGGAGCTGAAAGTTAAGGAAAACCTGCTAAACCATCATAAATACAGCAGCACTGTCCCTGTGTCTTTAGAGAAGTAAAATGGGGGATAATTCCTAATTAAAATGTCATGCCATTTAGAAGAGTGAGTTACAAAGACACCATAAGAACAAAGAAAAGGCAAAGCTGGAACTGAGGAAGGAGGACTGGTAGAGGGTGAGGTTTACCCTCCAGTGGCTCTGACACATGTAAAGCTCCAGCTTGGAAGAAAGCTTGAATTCTCACATAGTGAATAGAAATATCATGGTAAGAGGAGATTGGGAAGAGGGTTCCAGGCATACCAGTAATGAGTCTTTAAGCAGACCTTTCCAAGTTAGGCCTCACCACAGACTAATCCGAGAAAATGTCTGAGGAAAGGATGTTAATTACACACATAGGTATGCAGAAAAGAACTTGGTTTCTAAAGAAAACATACCAGCTTCTTTCTGACTACAACATGATGCAAATACCACACTGAGTCTCTAGAGGATATGTTCAGTCAATGCCCAACATGGCACTAAGAGAATCTAATTTATTACTGTTGCTATTTCTATTACAGTAATTCCACTGGGAATAAAAAATCCCCTGCAATTTAAAAGGGTTTTTCTGCTTTTCTCTTGTTAAAGCTTAGTGGAAGTCATAGCTCCAGAGAAACCATCTGGGATTTCAGACATAACGACTTGTCAGTCCCTCTGCATGAGAAACTGAAGTTCTGGTACAAATAGTGGCTTGTCTCCATTTCCTATCTGGATAACTTTATCATTATGCATGAATTCCGAGCATTAATTTTTTATTTGTTTATTATGATAGCAGGTATCTCACATGAGGCAAAGGACTATTTTACAGAACATTGGAGAGCAGTGCAAAATTTAGAGGTTTTAAAGTCATGAGAATAAGTTATTATCTTTCCTTTAGTGGTTAAGTTGCTAAATAAAACCAGAGCACCTCTCTTAAGTCAACGCAAGTTTTAATTTACTAAGTTTTCTTGTGAAAAATAGATATTTCTCTTCATGGCAGGCGGGGAGAACTTAGTCATCTTAAATGTTCAGTGATTTTGTGAGAAGTTACAGAAGAGTAGAAATTCAAACTGGTTTTCATAATGTTTGGCAGATGTTACATTTTTCTAATTCAGCCTGAATTTTCAAAAAATTAGTCTTGTCAAAATGTATTTTTTGATTCACTATGGCTCCTAAAAACACAGGTACTTCATCTTGTACACCCTGTATAAGATTAAATGGTAATCTGGTCAAAATGTATTTTTTTAAATGCTGGTGAAATTGAATATATCACATCAGAGAACTCCTCTCCATAGACCAGTAGTTTTGCAAATCATTCCAAAAGGTGCTGAAGTTTAAACAAAAATGATCTAACAGGGGGTTTTGCCTCAAATGGAAAATTCCTCTGTCACTAAACAGCATGGATAAATATTAAACATTAGAACAATACTGCTACCCAGAATCCTCATAAACATTAAAGTAGGGATTTGTTGAGCTCTGAATCCCTGTCACTGTTCGTATAGCTCAGGAAAATTAAAACTTCTTTCAAAATGACAAATAATGGGTGCACATGTTGTACAGCAGCACAGCTTTTTATATGGGGCTTGTAAAGTTTGCTGTTGACTGCATCCAAACTTAGAGAAATTTCTCAGTGGTGGCATCTAATCTGTGTTTCAGCCAAGGCTGAGACTCTTGAGGAGTTGTCCAAATTCTTTCCCCTTGTCTGCTGCAAGGTGCATTTTCATGCAAACCTATTCAGCAGGCACAGACATTTCTGAACACCTTTCATAACCAGTAGCTTTTGATACAAACCAAACACACAGAATAAAGGATTATCTTTCGTTAGAACTTCATCGACAAGAATTGTGTAAGGCTTAGGCTGCAAGAAGGGCACAAAGCCCACCTTTGTAATATTATCAAGAGAAGCAATATAAACTTCATTCTTTGTTTGCTTGAGAATAAACAGCTTAAAGAATAGTTAAGTATGTGGTGCCAAGCTTACTAATGTGAGTAATTTCCTCAATTTGTTATTTCTGTGATGTACTAAGCACCTGAAAAAATACTTCCTGTTTTTCGCCAGCATTGTCTCTCTCTCTCTCCCTACGAGTCACACACGGAGAAAAGAATAATCAGCTCTCTTCCATAAGTGTCCTTTTATTTTTCACTAGTGCATGAAGAAATGCATTCTGTGATTGACCTGTCTTGGCAAATTTACATAGTCAATAATTTCCTATAAAAATTATTTGTGAAAATGCCCATTTATATTAATACCAGAGGAATGATAGTTTGAACAGTTCTGCTGTCCATAACTGTGTCATTATCTCAGTAGGAGAAATGTAGTCTCTTAAGTAAGCTTCAAAATACTAAGGACTGTGTAGCTTCAAGTCAGCTCGATTAAATACAAACAGTTTGTTTTGTTGCTATCAGTGTAAGTTCCGTGTATCAGCATTCTGCAGTGCTTTCATTTTCCAAGTGGTCTAAGATAAAATCATTACAACAGACTAATCCTGAAGAGATAAATATGTGCCTGATAATACAGCAGGGGTGAAAATCTAATGTTGAATTGTGCTGACAAAGAACAAAACCAGAATATTTCGCTCAAAGTTCCTTCTGTAGCAGTCAGAAACCACAAAACAAATAAAATGATCCCCACATTCTGAATCAAACTTGAATTTTGGCAAAGGGAAGAGGTAATCAAACCTTTCTTCTAGCTCCTTCTTGGAATCTGCTAACCCCCCTGAGCCAGCCACACCCTCACCATTCATATAACCTGAACGTCTTTTTTAAAACTGCTCTGGTGGAGCCTGCCATTCTCTGGTGCCCTTGACTCATCAGCCTTGCCTTGCACGAGGACAGGGGGACTGAGAAAAGAGTGGGCATCTCTGATACTTGCTTTATATTTCTTTGACCTCCTCAAGGCTTTGTTTATACACCTTTCTTTCCTAGTGAGAAAATTAAAACACTACACCATCAAGATGCCATTAATTCATTGCAATGACTCTACACTAGAGAAGACTCATGGGTCTTTCTTCTCTCTGCCATGTGAAGAACCATTTTTGTTGAAAGCTGACATGTTCACGTAGTGTTCCACTTTATGGCATCAACTTTTGAGCAAATTAAAAAAGAAATGAGTGAGTTCAGTGCACGTACCTGTCTTGTTCAGAAGGCAGAGACAGAAGAGAATACAGTGAAATACATACAACTGTATAAACATTTGGCTTTTTAGGTATCATAAAATTAACAGTATTCATCTATAGATTCCTCACTCCATCTTCACTCTCTCAAACAACTCTTGAGCAGACGTTTTCAGAGGAAGCATTTGAGAAAGATTTAAAGGGGGAGATGGTGAAAGCGAGAGGACTTTTTTATATGTTTAGGGGGATTATTCCCTCACAATTCATAAGCTGTGAATAACCAGAACCTCTGATTTACCATAGCATGCATTAAGAGTATAGCTGTAAATGAAGATAAGAGTCTGTTATAGGCAAAATTGTTAATGGAGGGAGTAATTCATACAGCAGAGAAATAGGAAGGGACACTGCTGGAGGAAGAGACTTGATGACAAGGGAAATAAGAGCAACTGACTACCTAACAAACAAGTAGATTTGGAAAAATGTGTAAGTCAATCCATGGTGAAGTTGCAGGAAATTCAAGGAATGTTTTGAACAAAACAGTCTCTTTCTGTTTGGCCTGAGAGTTTTCCTGTTAGACCCAGGTCAGTGAATGCACTTTATCTTGGGAATCTATTAAGTGAAAGAGTAGAGGGCTTTCTGCCTGCCAAAAAAAGCCTAAACTATTTATACTTGACAAGAGGGAGCAAGAAAATCTTATGGAACAAGGCATTTTTCAGGGATTTAAATGACTCTGTACGCGATTCTATGATTTACAGTTCTGCCACTGATCTGTCGCATGACCTTAGGCAAGTCACTTCACCTTTATGCCTCAGTTAACCTGTTATACTGACATAATAACACTGAGCTTTACCGGGCTTCAAGATGATGAAACATTTCTTTCCTAGAGCTAAATCTCCTCTGTGATGTGAAAAAAAACCCTCACCAGTGATTAATCCAATCTGTTGTTCAAACTGAGCAAATGTATTTACATGTTTGAAAAAAAATCATTTCAAACTCTAACGATCTGATTTTTTATTTGCAATCTGAAATAACAACCGATGTGGAAAGGTTTGATTAAAAAGATTTGTGAGGGTTTCCTAATGTGAGTCAAGGAGTGGATGTGCGGGGATCTCGGTGGTAGGGAACGTGCATATAACAATTTGGAGTCCCTTTGCATTCCCTGCAGCATGCCTCTGGCTGTAGGAGCCAGAATCTAGCCCTAAATTAATAATTAGCACTTTCTGTTTAAGCTCTCCAGGAAATGTCATGAGGACAGACAGAAGTAGTAGAAAATGTTAGTGGCCAGTGTGGAAAGATAAGTGCCAAGAGATTTATACCCTGCATTCTTGACAAGCCAGAACAGAGTATCAGGATTTAAATAACCCACTGGCAAGACCTTTCACATCAATTTGAATGTGGTGGGAGGAGAAACTCTACAGGGATGGCCTGTGTGAGTCTTCACAGGTAATAAGAAAGAGGTACCCGCATCAGCATGCATGTGAGTACAGAATGGGCTAAAACCCCTGCATTTGCAAGTGGCTAAAGTCACTGATCAGGTTTTGCTTTCCCTTAGCTGTGTCTGCATTTTGAATTTAGCAGAAGAAAGCAGGGCCCCAAAACTTTCTTATCAATATGAAGAAAATAGATGAAAATCAGCAATAGAAATATCACAAATGCTTTTTCAAGGCTTCTTGTAAAAATCTCATTTTCCGGTACAATTTGGCAACATTTTTTTCTTTTAAGATAATACTGCCAGTGTTCACTATGACACAATATGGACACATATTTGATGAAGACCCAAACAATTTTATACACATAATTAGTCCCACGAATGACATTTTTATTGCAATTACATAAAACTAGCCACTTTCTCCTACAGGGATATAATTAAACTAGATTTTAAAACACCAACTGCAAATGAAAAAAGAAATTGTTTTGAGTAACATACTTTGCAAGTATCCTGCAAGTTATCCTAAATAAGTAGGCGCTCATTTTTGCAGAGTTGTTATTTCACTCCTAAGTGTTGTAACATGCCACTGAGTCAGCTGCAGAATATTTGATTTATTATTAACACATCTATTAAACTAAAAATACACTTTTTATAATTTATGTGCGAATAACACTATTAAAATGCAACATCTGGTTTACTCCTTGATTTCTCAAGTTCTATAAGGTAAGACAAATTTCTTGAGGTGAGTTTGTGACCTAGGTTTTTTTGAACATTGCATCAGAATAGGCAGCAGTTGACACAGAAATTATAAAGCTGTGCATGAAAAGCTGAAGTAGAATAAAAAAAGTATTCCACCCATGCCTGGAAAAAGTTGAAATCTAATGGACCAGAATTTCATAAAATTTTGTGTGTGTTTGTATCTGTCAGTGTACATATAATTAAATTAAAAATATACAATATGTGCACATGTAAAAATATATGTATACTGCATACATGGTATGTATACACATTTTTCATATGTATATAAAAGAAAATAACTGTAGTTGACACCACATTTTCAAACACAATGTTTGGCTCAGATAAAACAGACCCTTGGGTTCCACAGACACAAAATTGAGCCTCTTTATAAAACCTGCCTATTTCATGTATCAAAGAGTCCATCACAGGGGGTTGTAGTCATATTAGGGGAGCCTGCTGTAAAGGGTCAGAGATTTAGGTGGGGTTTAGTTGTTTAAACATGCTTCTGGGCTAGCAGAGGTTTGCAGCCAGGTCTAGAGATATGTTACCAACAGGACCAGCACTTCTACGGCACACAGGTATGCTCTCAGGGTGGGATGCAAGTCCTGACAGGGTTCAGCCTTGAGATGACTACTGAGCCATCCTGGCCAAGTTAAGCAAATTAGACCTGCCTTCTTGACTGCAGAGTGTATCAGCTTCTGGGCTTTGAGATAACCCGCATTTCTGTGCACATGCATGCAGCATGTATGTGTAAATGCACAAATGATCTGTGCAACACGGGGTGCCAGTGTCTGGGGCACAGCACTGTGCAGTACTGTCATCCCTCAGGTCATGCCTGCCTACTCAGGAGACCTGCCGAAGATGCACTGAAGACTATGTGGGGTTTGAATCCTTCTGAGGCTGGAGCACGAAGAAGGGCTGAAAGCTATCTCAGGATATTAAGATTTACTTCTATTGTGGCCCCCAGCAGCACCTTTAGTGACTTGCTACCAGCAACAGAGGCACCTTAAGGGTTAGACAGCATCTGAGCTGCAGTTTTGAGAATTAGAGTGATCCCAAAATAGGAATTTTGCTATCGGTCCTCAATTAGGTAGTAAAATAACTTCAGTTAGCTGGCAAATTTGAAACTGCTCTTCGGAAAAAAATCTGGCTTTAATTGTGGCTGATGAGCAGTTTCAAAAATCTGTACAAATACACTGTAAATGTAAGCAAATACTGATCCCTTGCTGAGTTCTCAGTTCTATGGCAAACAATCTGAGCTTTCAGAAAAATACACAATTTTTCACTTATCCTATATTTTGTCTCACATTAGGCCACTTGCCAAAAAGCCCCTTGCCAGCAGTCAGTTTAATATGAAGAAGGAAACAGTCTTATTAGTCTAGTTTATTTATGATGACAAAAGGAAAAGCACGAAAACCCCAAGTTGTAAGTGGTAATTTATTCTTGATAAGTAGTAAATCAGCAGGATTTCACTGCCCACACGGGGACCTGCAGTTAAATAATTAATGATAAATAATGAGCGTCATAAATGTTCACAGTGTTTTTGAGCAACTATTTACACATGAGCTCATTCTACAAACTCTCCTGCTGCTACAGTCATGATAACCTGGTGTCCTTTCTGCATTACAGAAACATAAGATGATAACACCAACTGTCTCTGTGGTTAAGTTTATATTGTTCATTGCCAGGTTACACTAATTATTCACTGCCTCCAAGGCAGTGCTGGGTTAATACGTCAAACTGATGTATCTTTTGTCATGATAAACTTAGCTCACACTGTATCATCATACATTCCATTGATGTGGCCTTTGTCTGAAAAAAAAATAGTGCAGAATTATTAAAATAAATCAGCAAAGGGAAAAGACTGTAAATGCTTGTGTTCTGGGTCACAAAGGAGTGAAAAATACTGGTATTAAAATAATAAAAGAAGCTTTGAAAATACAGTAAAAAAAATTTTCAAAGTATCAAAGGGTCTGGACCTCTGTAGATTTGTATACATCCTTTTTCATCATCACTGTTCAACACTGGGCATTAAAAGAGACAAAGCTGGATCTAACATGGTAATTTTCACATGCCTGAACCTGGGAAACCCTGAAGCTCTTGAGAAAATGAATCGCCTCAGAATACCCTCAGTCTTCATTGACTCATGTACTGACAAAGCAGCCAGGATAGTGCCAATGCCCCTTTTTTTCCCTTCCTTTCCCTAGGTTGTAATCTTTTATCTCCTGTATTATCTAGCCACTACATCATGAATTTAATTGGAAGCAAGATCAGGAATTTCAATAGTCCAAGTCTGTTGTGCTGTTCATCTTTGGTTTGCTTCATAAGCATCCAGCATGACTCCACACTGACCCGACCTACAGGGGCTGAGGGTAGTCATCACAGTTGTCCCTGCTTTTGTCCTTCCATCATCCCCAACACATGGTCCTTCTCTGTGTACAGAGTATTAAATTCAGCACTGAGTTGAAGTTTAGAGTATTTTGAAAATCCATCCTTCTAGCTGGACTATCCATGCTCAGAAATACTTTTGGAAAGCTTTTGAAGCAACCCCTGGACATTAAAAATCAGGCTTTAGGGTGGTCTTGCAGGAGGTAATGCTGTTGGGTGTCTGGTATGGCACACTGCCCACACACATGTAAATTCAATGTAGCAAACCACATGGCCATTCAGTTATTCTCTTCAAACTGATAAAACACAAATGAGAGGTGAGAAGAAAAATGGGCCCAGTTTTTTTTTTCAGTTTGAGAGGAAAGAGAGGGATGTGGTTGCAGAGAAAATGAAGAATGATGATTTTTAAAAATTAGTGCATACGAGTTCACAAACATATTTTACAACGGAAACAGAAAGGGAACAGAATGCAGGGAGAGGTTGTCTGGGTTTGTCTAAATAAAAAAAGCTGAAACTCAAAAACCAACAGCCCAAACTATATCTGATGTAGGAGGCTTGCCCAAGCAGAGGAGAATGGCTGCGTGAGATGAGCCGAAGCCACAGTCTCCTGCTGGGGGTGAGCGGGGCAGCAGGGACACGCTGGAGCAGGCCATGCGGACAGCCCTGGCACCTGCCCAGCTCCCAGTGCCAGGGCTCAGCTCCTGCGGCTCAGCTCCTGCAGCAGCAGCCACGGTCTCCTGGAGGATGCACAGGGCAGAGGCCACCCAGCCCAGCTCGTGCAGGGACACCTTCAAGCAGGAGATGTGGGGATCAGTCCCCACAGTCTGTGCCAAGCATCACCCCAGCATCAACAAGGCAGGATGTGTATGATTATGTGGAGTTGAAAGGCAACAATCTGTGCCCCAGGAGCCTGCTCCCACCCTTGCTGGCCTTCTTCTGGAACATGGGGACACCATCCTCCCATGGTGTAACCAGCCCCCCAGCCTCCTGCTCCTCAGCACCCCAGCTTCTCAGAAACCCTGCCCTTTAGCCTCCCCTGCTCCTCTACACTCCTGCTCCTCAGTATCCCTGCTCCTCAGAAACCCTGCCCTTAGCGTCCCCTGCTTCTGTGCACTCCTGCTCCTCAGGCACCCCTACTCCTCTGCCTCCTGGATCCTTGGCCTCCCAGCTGCCCACACGTCCTACAGCCGCTCCAGGGCTCACAGCTCCTTCTCCATAAACAGTACCATGAGACTGCTCTGTTCCACCACGCACTTGCCCTATCCAGTGTCCTCTCTCTGGGTTCCAGAAAGAGGTTTAATACTGTACTTGCCTATATCTGTAGGTTTTCCTGCTCCTATTTTCCTTCCCAACTAACCAAACTGTCATTATCACAATCGGTCGTAGTCTCTCTGAGCAGAGAGAAAACATAACATCTTTTCTTCCTCTCTATTCCTGGGAGTAACAAACATCCTTCAAAACCTCCTTGCATTGTTAGAAGGAAGGCATAGGCACTCTGGGCATGTGTTTTTGCTGTGGAAAGAGAGATTCTGTTAAACTGTTTTGTTTCTTGTGGCTTGTTTGTTTTAAGAGCAACCTTTTCTTTTTTTTTTTAGGTCTCATTGAATTTCTTCCACCTGGGAAATAAGGGCTTGAACCCAAAATGAACTCAAAGCAAGGACTCTCCTTCTATGTATTTATAACTCAGTAAGTGTTTAATTTTTTCTGAGTCTTATTGGTTGTACAAATTCTGTAGGTAATTGTGTGTAAAAAAATGAGAGGGAAAAGAGGTTTATTTTTAGACTGTTTCTCCAGAAAACCCAGTTTTTCCATCTCAGCTAGCATGTAGAGACTTGCCTTAGAGAAAGAGAAAAATTAAAAGACAGGCTCAAAATAAAAATAAAAGACAGGCTCAGGTTTATTCAAAATAAACCACATAACAAATAAATTATGTAACTGTCACCTCACAACATTTGTTTCTTGACACTGCTGATTTTGCAAGAGAAATAATTTCTTCCTCTGGGACAGAGTTATTTTTTTAAGAGATTACTGAATTCAGGTTGCACACTCTATCTCTGTAAAACAATACATGGCATCTGCAGTCCTGTGTCCAGAGGAGTTGCTTACAAAGTCAATGTGTCATAAGGTGATTTTTCACATTGATGAAGTTGAAATATAATATACATTCCTTGTATTTGTTAATGGCATGCAAGAAATTGGAGGAAAGGTAAATTTTTGGGTGTATATATGTTCCCATGCACATGTAATATGGATATATATGTATGAATACACATTTATACATGCATAGCTATGTGTATATCTGTGAAACATATATTGTACACTTATAACTTATATGTGTGTATATTATTAACAAGTCTGCATTTGATCGTTTAACTCAGAATTATCCAGCATTAGGATTTTGTACTTTTTAACTGATAAACTACTGGGGAAGTAAAAGTGTTTCTTAAACGGGAAAGAGGTGAGTCAAACTGCTCTGCCCATCTCAGTCAGTGTGGGAAAGTTGCTGTCACTCATCTGAGTGAAGTAATTCAAGGAGGACTAGCACTGTCCCTAGTTTTGCTGAAATATGACATGAAAACTCTTTCTCTTAAGCCACATTTTGTGCTGGACTAGAAGCAAACAAAGTTTAGTTACTGAATGTAACCTGAAGGTCAGTACCTCCCATCTGAGAGGCAACAGCTTCACAAGACACATTGGCCTGATCACTCGATGAACAGCTAACTCCATGACAAATCTGTTCCATAGAAACAGGAGAGTACTGCCCCATGTCAGACCATAAAGTGAAAATTTCTTCCAATGGATTTATTTAATTCATGAGGAGAAGAAGGGTTACCTTCCTTCAAAAATAAGCCTTCCCAGCTAGCATTATGGCACATGTTCCCGTGTAAAATCTACTTCTCCTTGGAATCCTGCTAAGCCCATGGCCTCAGTAACATTTTGTTATAATGGTGTTTACAAGGTAATAAAGAGAAGGTATTTTCTTTAATAAGTGTTAGATCTGGTGCCTTTCATTAAATGTCCCTTGATCTTTTATGTCAGATGACTTTATTGTAAAGACTAAGTGAGAGCTCCTGATTTATTTTCTCAATATCATTCATTACATAAGTCACCTTTTCACCTTTTTCTGGTCACCTTTCTAAAAAGTTCCAATATTTTCAATATTTCCTTCTCCTGAAAGCTTCTGAACCTCTTATGTTTTTTGATGTTCATTCTGAACTCTATTTTGTTATCCATTTCTGCATGCAAAAATGTTGGCAGCACTGCAGACAGTCATCTAGTTGAAAGGAGACCACTGACAATTTTCTGTTGTTCTGTGACATCTCTCTCTCCCTATCTCTTTCTAACATCCAAGCATTTTTGTCCATTTTTTGTCCATTGTTTTAAACTAATGGGCATGCGGTCACAGATTTGTTGACCATCACAGAGTTGTTGTGTACTTGAACCTGTAAACAGGTCCTTTCATTATGTTCTCCATTAGAATAGGTAAGACAGTCTTCAAAGGGCTTACAGCCAACTCCATTTGTTTAAACTGAAATCATAGGGGGACTAAATTCAGTCACAGTCAGAAGAGGGGATAGTGAAGATGAGGCAGCAATACAATTTCTCTCAGGAGATCAAGAGTCATGTCATCACATCACACCGCACAGTGACATTTCTAGAGGAGGAAGAAGGAAGAGAGGGGACAACCTTTAATCACTGCTCTGTTTTTGGTGGGAGCAAGGATAAGTGCTGAAACACATATTGACAAAATCATTATTACTTTTCACTAAAAGCTATTTCCCCGTTCCTGTTTTTGTGAAGAAAGAGTCCTCATGGATATTACCTTCTGAAAAAGCTTTCAAACCAGAGCCTGAATACCTGGAGTGCAAGAGCCAGGAACTTGAATTTTACTGTTACTTTGAGCAGCAGTACCAGAGCATGCTCAGGCGTTTGCTCCCCAGCACAGGGGCAGGGACACTCAGGGCACAGGGCACGCTGCTTGCTGAGATCTGTCCCTTCCAAGACTGTCCTGACCTCAGAGGCTTTTAGAGCACAGTGCTGTTTTCTACAAAATCCTTCTTCACAACACTTATCATGATTATGAGGGATTTTCTGCAAACTCTGTGTGCATTAAGTGCAAGATAAGAGTGGTGTAAAAGCTCCCTGCTATATCTGCTGTTACTTTAGGACTATATGCTACTTTAAGACTTTCCTACAGAGCACAAAGATCTTTCCTCTTTACCATCTGAATAATGAAAAACAGAAAGATATCTGTTTTTAAGATAAACCACCCATTGGAGGTTTCTTCTGTTTGGTAAGCTGAAAAATAGAAACTGTTGCCCAAGCCACCAGCTATGGACTGTCTTACTGAAAAATCATAGAATAACAACAAACTATTAATTATCTTTTCTTACTATAAACTACTGAAATCTCTCTGTAAATGTTTTTCTTTTATAATGATAAACATTTCTGTCACATAGTTTGTATAATTTATCACTTTTCAATTTAAAGGACCATCTCATTTTCACTGGGAAACAAAGAGTGAAAGATTGTTAATAAATTTTTCAAAGTACACTCCACATTTTTTTGGTTAAACAGTCACTCAGTATTTGCACTGTATGTTTGCACTGACATTCAGACTATGTCAAATTATGCAGCTAAGATGTTTTCACAGAGGAACTGGAATTAAAAAACATGGACTTGGGAGCTGTTCAATGATTCTCAATTTAGCTTCTGTAAAAGAAATTTGAACTTGTAAAGAAAGGTTGTTGGAAGCAGCTTTATGGGATGAAAAGTGGGAAAGAGATTAAGATTCTCTGGTTATGTTAATTCCCCAAACTAATACTAGTTTTGAACAACATGAGAAACCAAGTATTCTCTCTTCATACTTTTTGTGTTCACTTCACAGAAGGCAACAATGTATGGTAAATGAGTTTATCATATGTACTTAGCTTCCTTTGCAGCCCTGCAACTGCCCTCCCATGAGTGTCTTCTAAGATTGTTGAGAAACAACACCCCCACTGTCTTTTCAGCTATGAACCTGCAATAAAACAATCCCATCCTTCAATGTAATAATAGGATATTTTTTTAAGATCTGTGACTGAACAGGGCTCCTGCCATCTCAAAAGCATCTTTCATAATGCTAACAATATGAAACTATCAAATATGTCAACTATCTTGTGACACTGAAGTACTTAATTGATGTAAGAAATTAATTTGAAAATACGATTCTGCATTTGTATTTCCAAGACTCCTATGCTATGTTTTCAAATTACCCAGGACATCACTTTTGTAAAAAGCAGGTTGTTTGGCTTTTAATGAAGCTTTAATTGGCATTCTTTGTGCACTGGCATACTATTGAAAGCAACCTAAATTTTTGAATTCAATACTTCAAAATAGTTCAAATATTTCTTACCAAAGATGATATTTTTCTGGATGGACTTTTTAAATATGTAAAATTAGGATATAATTTTTTCCTTTAAAAAAGTTTATAAGTAAATAAAGTTAAGCAGAGTTGGCTCTCAGCTGTTCCAAGACCTCTTCTTTATAGGTTTCCTGTTACTCTTCCCATAATGTCTCAGATTTCCTACATGTTACATTAACAGAATTTCCAGAAATTTATCTATCATGGGAAGTTGACACTATTTGTGCAGATAAAAACAAGCCATGAAGCAATAAAACTGTAGTTCCATGTTACAACAGCTGTGAAAGACACAGAGTAATATCAAATCAAGACAAAACAAAAGCTTTTGCTTGCAGAATACCAGTACATAATAATTTAATATTTTATGCTAAAATCATGGCACTCAAATTCCCAATTTGTTACCATTATAATTCCCAAATCGTTCATTTATTTTCAAACAAGTATTTTGATATTTGATTTCCCATCTAGGTATGAAAGCAAAAGATTTCTAACCATTTGTAGGCATTTGAATAGAAATGTGTATACCTACTTGATATACAACACAATATTGACCACAATTCAGAATGGAATTCTTTCTACTGTGTTTGTACAATATACCCAGTCTCTTTTTCTGAGTTGCATCTCATGCACTGACTCATATTGGCTCAGTTCCAGGTAATACAAACACAAAGACCATTTTTTCTGGAGATATGCCCAGAACAATTTAATACTGCACATGTAAAAATTCAAGTAGCACCCGTGCCACTACAAACCTCATCAGCAGAATTAGACACACACCTCAAAACTACAGCCAAAATGTAATTGATTGAGTCACATTTGAGCTGGTGAATGCTGTGAAAATTTATAATCTCATATTTTTTCCTCCTGTGACGCTGAGAACAAGAAGAATGCATATAGAGGCAAGAGAGTTCTTCCACCATGTGTGACAGTGTAGTGCACAATTTTAACTGTAGCAAAAATTATAACACCTACATTCCTTGATGACTGTTGTTTTGCTTCACATGGTCTTGTACAATTGTTTGCACACCTTAGAGAGACTTCCAGAACGAAAGAAAAAGAAGGGGAAAAACAAAATTAAAAAAAAAAAAACTATAATAAATAATATCAATTCTTGTGTAATGTTTCATGTGAGATTTAGCCATGATCTGATGTTACTAAGTTCCAGAAAGACAGTCAAGACATGTTCAAACATGAATGTGTTCAAGCACGTGTTAGTGGAATTGTTTACAAATTTGAATTAATCCTCTTTTTCGTTGTGTGATGTTTACTCCAGAGACTTTTGCATGGGATTCAAAACTTTACACTTACTTGATTTACAAGTAGCTCACAAATGCTCCAGCACTTTGCAAAGCTCTAGTGAAGAAACACTTAAGAGTGATGATCTATTAATTGTAAGTATACATGGGTAAGGCTTAATAACAGTGAGACTATGCTTGTTCTCAGCTCACAATGGTGAGAGTTCAAGGATTGCCAGGTGAAGGATTCTTAATCATTTCCCCCATGTTGCCCCCATATAAATGAGAATACTGAAAAGCTACAGAATCAGAGGCCATGCTGGAAACTGTCAGTTCTAGCTTCTCAAAGCTTTCATTACCCATGTCATGTGTGATGACATAACAAATAATTCTTTGATCTTGTGAGAAGAGAAAAAAACTAAATTGAATGTGAATTGTAGTATGGGAGACCTCACACGGCTTTTTAAAAAGGCAAAGGGTTCCTGAGATCACCCATTTTATTCATTGTCAAGAAAGGCCCACCTCTATCTTGGAAGCCACCTTTTCTGGCATAAATGGAGAGATATCACCTCAGACAAACTGGGTAGGTTTTCAAAGAGATGTGCAGGAGGTTCACGAACAATTGCCTCTATTTGTCAATGGCTAGTTAATAAACACACTGCTTTGAAAATTTACCTCTGCATGTCCACTCTTCTTTTAGCTGTACAATGGCAGCAGCCAGTTTTCTAAAGAAGCTCCACCCAGTCAGCCTTTCCAGCTGGGAGGGCAGGAGGACATCTGTCTCCAGAGCCAGTGTCAATCATATTCTAACAATCAGTGCTTCTCCTCGGCTGAATTTATTATTTGCACTAAATGATCTGTTTCTCTCAGCTAGTCTTCTAAACTCCCTCTTCTGAGGTTACTGATTATGAGATATAAAAGTCTGTCTCTTGCATGTTTTTTTTCCCTATAAGGTTTTTTGTCACTGAGACACTGAGCCACATTCTTTATATATGAGATCCTAGATTCTTTCCTGATGTATCTTCAGCGCTTTTACCCCATAATATCTCTGCCTGATTTGTCCCTCGCTCTAATGCTATCTTACTCTAATTGTGTTTTCTCTTTTCTTTTGCAGTAAGACTATTTTTCAAGAGACAGGTCTGATGTTTATTGCACACTCTCCCAAGCAGAGAACTTTTCATCCTGTAATTTGTGAAATGCCACGTATACAAACAGTAAAATAAGAAATTATTAAACATAAAATAACTTGCTAAGTAAATATGTTAAAGTTAAATATGCCTCAAATAGAAATAAGATTCATAGCTTTCAGAATAAGCTAAAAACAAATCCAATTGTCATGTGTTTGTCTATATTAATGAGTTTCTATACGTATATAATTTATCCATCCAAAATGTTTATTAAGGATATTTTACTCTGTGATGTTTATACTATCGTGCAGCCAAAAACATATCTTACTTTCATATTTCAGATATAATTTGCCATATTATATCTGTCTCCATTCTAACATGAAATCATCAGAAACACTTAAAAACAGAAGGTATGAATTCTTCAGGGGCCCTTCAAAAAGAAATAGGACTTTTTCCTGTGCAAAGAGGCTAACTGGGAATTTGACATGTAAATTCGCAAAGAGGCTGATGTCAGCTTCCATATTAACTTCTTTGCAAATGTAAGACTCTAATTTTCATTTTAGATGCTCCCAAACTTATCCCGATATGTTGAATTTTAAAAGACCCACAGCTGGTTTTGCTTAGCTCTGTCTCACAAGAGCTCCTGGCAAGCAATATCTTGTGTGTAAGAAGGTAAAATTGCATGCAACATATGCCTTCATAAATAGCAGCAGCTCATCATGTGGCACTTATGTTTGTGTTTACTATGTTTGAAGAATGATTTGTGATTGCATTCACGCCATCCTAGAGCCTTGTTTCACTACACTTGTACATTTGAGTAATGTGCAGTCTTAATCTTTAAATTGCTTTCATAATATTCCCTCTCATGTCTGTGTACAGGTATGTCTAAGTGTCCAGGCATCTACGTAGGAAAAGGCTGATAATGAACATCTGAATAATCTGCATATCTGGACAGTTGGCCAGCTTGAAAATCTTTGCAGGATGTTAGTGATCCAGAGGCAAATGGTGACTTAGACTCCTGGTGGAAATAAATATTTACACTCATATTTGATTTGAAATTTTCCACATGCAGTTATCTGACTACGCTTCCTCTCTTCTATACATCTGTGTAGGAATTGCCACAAAATGCTGGGTGGCAAATACAGCAGCTAAATCCAAATATATTGTATTCTCTTGACCTTAATGAAATATCCATTGAAAAAATAGCAAAATCAAACTCTTCCACGGTTATGATGAGCAGCAAGTTCTTACTGATATTTTGTTCCATATATACTTTTCTTATTTTTTTTCCAATTCTCCCCAATTATGACATCTCTTATTATGTTAAATATTTCCTCTCCACTTTTAATGTTTAGACAGGATTTTGTGGAGCTACTATGTCTTTCACTGCTGGTCATTTAGCCCAGCAGTAGATATTTCAGCTCAGTCTATGCATTATTCCTACTCTGTATGAGCATTTTCTTTTTATCCTGATCTTCCAATACAACAAGGATTGCTTTTGACACAGATAAAAATCAGAAAAAAGATCTCAAATAAATTTATATGTTAGTATTCTTGTTTTAAAGTAATCTATTTAAATGCTGCTATTTTAATTTCAAAAGTGCCATGTTACTTTGTTGGTTGGTGAGTGACCAAATTCAAGCTCAGGATATGCTCAGGAAATCACATACATCCTCAGCAGTCCTAGATAAGGGCATGTTTATGTTAGCACTTCACCGCTTTTGGTATTTGAAAAATACGGTCACGGATATTTCAAGATGGTTTGAAAACAGTCCCTTCTAGAAAAGATTTAGGGTAAAATGAGGCCATGCTGAAGATCAAGGGAGTTGTAATTATTATTTGGATGATCTGGAGAACAGCTTTTTACCCTTGACTTTTTTTTTCTGAACAAGGCTGGATGATTATGCCAAATTAACTCTGTGGATGTGTGCAGGAGGTGCAGTATTGTCACTAAGAGCCTCAATACTTAGCAGATATTTATTAGATACCTGCTAGACTGGTTTTAACGGTTAAATCAAAACAGGACTGAAATAGGCAACTATTTAGTTATAATAGGCCAAATTCAGAGATACTCCATAAAACTATCATAAGAGATGGATTTAGGAGTGGTGTGTGTGTAAAGCATTAACCTAACATAAAAAATAATGGCAAGAGACTTCCCTTGCTAATGCTGCTTTATATTTAGCTGGGCACTTCAAGAATCCTTGCAAACATTTCTTTAACAACAACATAAAACCTTGATGTTGTCCTTGTGATACAATCACTATAGGTACCATCAGTTTGAGCAAATACATACTACAGCTTAGCATACGGATATTTTTTGTACAAGCAGCTGCAAAACTGCGGACTGTGTGAAAGAGGCCAGTACAATGCTGTTCTGTCCTGCCTTTCCCCATGCACTGTACATCTCCCACTTTCTGAAACAGAACCTCTCAGCCTCCACCCACACATACTGAATTCCTGAAAAAGAATCACATTTGCTTTTGTTTTGAATGAAAATGTGCTCAGAATTACTTTTATAGCTCTTTCAAATGGGGCCTCACTGAGTTTTAACAGTTTTCTGTTTATTTTCTCATCTCTCTCACAATGGATTATTCATTTAAATCATCATCAACATTAATGCTCAGCAGCATAAGCCTTAAACCAAGAGGATTTTTAATACCATTTTCATCTGGGCCCATTGCAGAAACCATATACTGATTGCATAACTTCATATTAAGACTTTTTTTTTCAAGGCAGCCACAAGATTAGGCTTTCAGAAACTCACTCATATGTGAGAGTGTCAATACCCTTCTGATGCAAGTGAACCTGTCATCAGTCATCCATGTAATTGTGCACGAATCTTGATCCCCTTTTCCACTAAAGTCCTTCACACTGAGATCACAGTCTAGGACAGGAGTGTCAGCATTATCCTAGCTATGTAAGTTCATCCTTAAATACATCAACCATTTTCCCTATATCTGAACTAGTTTAAGCAAATGGGGAGGAGGGACTTTATTTAACTCTCAGTTGTGCCGAGAGTACAGACTGCACCTCTGGGAATATGGATACAACACAGAAGGCCTAGTGTTCTCATGTTAATAATAATACACTGGATTCTGTTCCAGCTGACTTATTTTAATAATGGAATTTGAGCTTAGGGAATAGACCTAATTTGTAGAGTTTTATATTCAAACAGGAGCAAAATTCACATAATTGTATTTCTTGCACAGCTGTCCACATCTCCAGAAAGGAGCTGAATTCTCCTGATTTTACTACTTAAGGGTAGAAACGAGCTACGGAGAGGGATTTCAGGGGTACTATAGAACTCCTTTGGAACTGAGTGGTTCAGGTTTGCATTCCACCTCTCAGTCACAAGGTTACAGAAATGGGACACAGATTTGGTCTCTTAGTAAGGAAATTGTATATGAGCACAGCCTCCTGCACCGACAGTATTACTGGTCACAGCTCTTAGTTTAAGGATTTATGGGTGGATATATTATGTCTCAGCATCTGTTCTGCATCACAACTTCTGACATGGAGAAAGAATCTCCCACAGCGATTTGAGCAAAGACAACACTGCATTCACAGACAACACAGAAGACAAAATTTTGGCCCTGAAAACAAAGTATTTGGTCCATTGGTTGGTTGGTTGGATTTTCTGAATATAGTCAGGCTTCCTGCTTTAAAATTCTGCATATGTATTAGACATCAATAGCTAAATTTGAGTCACTGCATGGTTTTATCATCTGTACATACTCGGTCAAAACAAAACAATTTGTATTTTAAATTATAAAAATAAAAAGCACAATATCATTTTGTCTTTATCTCTACACAAGTTTGGCACTCTTCTTTGTCAGAAGCCTGGTAAGCAGCCTTTCCCATGAATGCAGTGTACGATGTCTAACAGACATAGAAACTTATTGCAGACTGAAGAAATTTTTTTGAAGAAGTTTTATGGAGGGGTGTCGCTCAAAAACGGGCTTTGTTCCTTACTTTCCATGACATTCTCCTCATTCTTTCAAAACAAATGTAATCACTTTCATTGGTTGAGCAAGTCTTCAGAGGTTTTGAACCAAATGTCCAATGTTTGGTTTCTCAGTCACATCATAACAACAATAACAAGCTTGTACTAGTGACATATTTGATTTTATAACCGTCTTTTAAAATTAAAAGATAGTTTTCTGGTGTTATTATTGCTTAGATACTGTCATTCTCTCTGGCTTCTTTCATGACCTTTATAATTGTCAGATTTGAGCTCCTAATTAATAAAATTAATTCAGGCAATCTGATAAGTCAAAAGTTCTGTGGAAATGGTAATAGAGAGGAGGTTTCTTTACTTAATTTCATTCTGCTGAGGAAACAAACAATTAAATACTAAAACAGAGAAATTCTAAGAATCTGTTTTATGGGACCAGAGAGAAACAACTTGAATAAGAGACGATCTCTAGAAAAAGACCACAAGAAAATTATAATGAAACAAGAACCAAAATTCAAAATTTTTAAATACAGACTAAAACTCTAAGGAATAGCATCAGTGACACTTTACCAAAGGACATGCTGGTACACAAAAGTCTAACCAACACCTCCTTCACAAAGTGCAATCTAACCCACTAAAAACTGGGATATTTAAGTCAGAATTCAGTCAGAACACTATAAATTCTTCAAATGTTGCTGTGATGGGTCAATTTGGCTCTTGCTTGAAGGCATAATCTGGAACTGGCATACTGTATTGTTTGTTGTGATTTGGGAAGAATGGGTATCAAGCAGCATTCAAAGGAATACAGACAAATTCACTCTCAAATGGTTGGACCAGATATATTGCACGTTTTAAAGCAATGAGAGCAGAGCTGCTGTACAGAAGAATAAATTTAATTTCTCAGAGGACAAAAATACAACATGAGAAAATGGCTGACTGTCAGACAGTAGCTTTGAAATTGCTTATTTGAAGGCTGCTAAAGATATTAATGAGTGCACAGAAGGGTTTGAGTTTAATGGAAGCAAACACCATTTCTGGGGTAATTATTGAGATATCTATTTCTGCTGAAGCACTACCCCTCATTTACTCCATCCTCTGCCAAATATTTACAAAATTGGCAATGAGAATCATGGAAAAATAACTCAAGAATGGCTGATCACTGTCAGCCCCTCCTACAGTCAGAATGAGCAAGAGTATTAAGAAGCAGCACTCTGAGAAAAGATATAATTATTCCACTGTAGAGTTTACTACAGGCTACTTCTGAGTGGGGATAGGTTATGAGTCCAGGTAAAATTGTTAAAAACATTTAGCAATAAATGGACATTGATGCACCACGTAGTAACGTGTGTCCAATTCCTATTTATCTGATAATTAAATTACTTTCCTTTCTGATAGCTTTTAGCTTGAGAAAATATCCGGTATGTGGCAGTACAAATACTGAAAACTGAGATCTTATACAGTTTCCTGAAAGCAGTCTTCTGTTTTTCAAAGAGATCCAGGTGCCAAGCACTCACTGCCTGTGTCTTTACCAGCTGATTTCTTACACATGGGGTATTTGAACGTTAGCATAAAATGTCTGTTATGTGATCTCTCCTTTAATGAGGAAATCATAAAAAATAAGGCACCTTTGGTCTTTTTAGTCTAAGTCTAAGCAGTTTGAAATTCTTAATGTTCTTGATGTGAAGTTTGCTGCTACCTAACTCATTTAAAGTGCTTGCGAGGAAGATGAAGTATATGTGGGTAATAACCTTCACAGGAAGAAAATAGTATAGAAATGGAGAGGGATGTGCTACACTGAGCAGCTGAGCTGACAGTACTTCTGATCTCACCAATGTTATTTTACTAGCAGCAGATAGAGATCCACAAGTCTGCCTGCGTTTTGGGGTATATCATTAAGTGCTTGAGGGTTTTCAGTACCACAACTTGAATGGGAACACTAACAACTGAAAGACTTTCAAGACACACACTTCAGTCCACAGTGCAGTGTCTTTTCCAGCCCCTTGGAAACTATAAATTGGAACTAACCATTGGAAATGTCCTATGTAAGCATTTAAGTTGATCATTCTTATCTTACTTGTACATTAATTGAAAAGCCCAAGAGGCTGCCAAGCAAACAGTCCTGAGGAGTTCTTACAGAAAAACAAGAAATTCCAGTTACCGAAGTGAAAATACAAACAGGGTCTCTCCTAACAATTAACGTAGGAATAGAAACAATGTGAGCATTCCACTAGGTACAAAACAGTGCAACGGGAAGTCCTTGTCTGTTGAAAAGCAAGTTTTTTCTGAAAAACTACTGATTACATTTAAACACTTGGGAAAAAAACTAGTCAAAAGTCTAATTTTCCTTTACTAGTCACAGATATGCTTTTTACTCCCCAGTATGAATCTCTCTTAGGCAAGTGGTACATTTTTCATAGGGTTTGTATTTGTGTATTGTAACATTTAGACAAAAACAAACAAAAAAAGGGGCTAGGTTTTGGTTTTGGGGTTTTTTTTTATTTTGATTGTATACAATATAAAGCCATCCTGTGGATCCCTCATTCATGCAGGAGGAGTCTTTATTAAAGTGGATAGTTTCATTTGTGATGGCACCTTGAAGATGAATTTCCCACATCACTGTGGGCACCATTACGTACGATGCAGTGTCAGCAGAAGACTGGTTGTGTCACTCTCAGCATTCATGTGACAGGAGTGCATAGAAGTCCCACAGGAGGACATTGTCTGCCATGCATGGTGGTCTGCACAGAAGTCCACTCTGGAAACATGGCTATGGAGCAAGTCCCTCGACATCCAGTGGCATCATGACTCCAAGTAATACTACAGAGAAATCTGTAGCTTACCTAATGCCACTGCATCACATAAAGTGTGGAATTTGATTCACCCAGTGTTCCACCTCTGCCTGCCTATAAACACTGTAGAGTTCCCAAATCCAGCTTTATCTCAGTATGATAGATAATAATAGTGGTGTGCTTTTTTCAAAAGCCTTTTCTATCAGCCTCCATATGCCCACTGCTGGCTCAGTTCATCTTCACCAAGAGCAGTTGGCTCAGACTCCGGTACTCTAGAGAATATTTTCTTAACTTATTTTGTTTTTTTAATTGCAGTAAGTGAGGAATGTCTTCTTCAGCATAAAAAGCCTAGCTTAAATTGAACCAAACTATTTCAAAAAACAGTACCAGGGAAATAATTCCTGAGAATATTCTTTCACCAAAGGTGAAAGAAAAATCCTGTGACTTATTCAGCCACAGGTGACTGGAGGATTTGTAGTGGAAGTAATTGACACTATGAAAGATACCTATTGATGTTATAGCCTGGAATATTTGATGCACACATCCCCATGATCTTTTCAGCAATGTTGTAGCAACAAGGTTAATGTGTGCTGCAGCCTTTGCAAAGTGGCTCCCAGCATGATGTTAGTTTTCTCGTGGGAAGAACAATTGTAAGGATATGAAAATTCCCAGTATTTTTTGCATGAAATTATAAACTCAGATTATTTATGTTATGAACTAAAGAGACTGTGTTTTTTAAAGAGATGGGCCAAGAACGGTTTTCTTCTTGGTTAGTTTTAGCCATCTTCACCATGGATGTGTAGCCCAGGATTTCAATTTCCTAATCTTCTCATTACAGAGAGGAATTGGTATCACCAGTGTGTGCAACACCTCTTATATCTGTAACATCTTAGTCACAGACAGTGAATCCTTCTTTTCTTAGGTCTGTCCCTTAGACTTGATGTGTAGCTCTAAAAACAATTTCAAAATTTCCTCATCCTTTCTCTTTCATTTTTTTGCACCCAAACCTACCTACATCCACTGTCAGAAATTTGCTCACACAGACAGATTAGATGCAGTGAGACACTTCCATCTGTCTCAGCATATCTTCCTTTCCCATGACGCGCATAGCTAGCTTAGATATTACTGCACACAAAGAATTCCACTTAGTTTAACAACTGAACATTCTGAATCAGTTAATTATTGTTGTTGAAATACATCCTTGAAGTGTGAAAAAATTGTGTAAAAGTGAGTAGAGATAAATCAAATGGGGCTAGAACAAATGTCATTGATTTACTGACAAGAAATGAACCAAAAAATAATTTGAAAAAAATCCGAATTAATTTCTACTCAGATTTCAAAAATCAAAAATGATGATACCTGTTTAGTAGGTAGAATATATAGAGATGAATTATTTTTAAATTATAAAAATTAATAATTATGAATTATAATAAAAAATTATAAATTATTTTTAAAAATCTTCCAGAGAGAAAGCACATTGTGTTTATGTGGTTTTTACATATATATATATAC
>VZTD01001190.1:1367-15428 GCA_013397725.1 Rhagologus leucostigma | reverse complement strand
GCCCAAGACCCTGTGAGTGGGGAGGGGGCGAGACCGCCTATTGTTCCCGGCTCCGCGGGGAGGGGCGGCCCGGGGTCGCCTCACGGACGGGCCCCTCAGGGCTCCGCCGCGGACCCTCAGCCGCCCGCAGCGCTGAGGGAGCGACCCCCGCCCGGGGCTGAGGGGTAGCCGGCCCCCTCCGGCAGCGAGGGGAGCCCGGCTCCCGCGGTATTCCTGCCCGTTCCCCGTTCCCAGTGCTGGGCACCGCCGGCCTGCCTACGCTCCGGGCGTTACCCTGGGCCTCCAGCTCACATCTGGAGGGACAGGGATGTGTGGAAGCTGTGTGTCCTTTCCCCAGTACATCCCAACTCACATTTGGAGGGAAAAGGGGTCTGGAAGGTGTGCGTCCCCTTTTCCAATCCATCCCAGGTCACATCCGGAGGGAAACTTGGTCTGGAAGGTGTGTCCCCCCTTGCCCTGGATAGAAAGGGGGTCTGGAAAGTGTGTGCTCCTCTCCCCAGTCCATCCCAGGTCACATCTGGAGGGAAGGGCGGTGTCGAAGGTGTCCCCCCCTCCCTGGTACATCCAAGCTCACATCTGGAGGGGAAGGGGGTCTGGAAGGTGTGTGTGCCACCTTCCCCAGTCATCCCAGCCCATGGCAAGAGATAGAACTGGATGATCCAAGCCCCTTCCACCCCGAACCATTCCATGATGATGATCCTGTCATTCTGCATGATCCGTGTAGGTTTTTGTGAGCAACTGGCTGGATTTTGCCCGGTGTGGGGGGCTACCTTGGCAAGCAGCTGGAGCCCCACTGCCATGGTCAGCAACTCCATAGGAATGATCAGGAGGTGCCCATGAATCCAGTGCTTGTCCCAGTGTTCAAAGCACTCTCTGAACCTGTTGCTTCTCAAGGAACGAATTACGAAGCCACATCAGGGGAGGTTTAGGTTGGATTTTAGCAAAGGGTGCTGGTCCTGTGCACACCTGACTCCGTTTCCCACAGCTCCTGTGCACACCTGGGCTGTGTTTCCCTCCTTTTCCCAGGCAGGTGTTACCTGGAGTAGTTTTCCCGTGTTTGGATCAGGGAAATCAGGCTCCAGTCTTCCCATCCCACCTCTAGAAGCCTTGTTCTCCAGTGCAGCAGGAAAGACAGGAGGGAGAGGGAGTCATTCCAAGGTGAGGGAATGCTGTGCCCTTGCACTGCTGCAGCTCCCCAGGGGTTGAGAAACAACCTAGCTGAGTGACCACAGGACAGCAAGACCCTGACGTGCCTCACCCCAGCTGTCCTGAGCAGTGACCGCTCTCTGCTTCCCCTATCCCGGTGTTTTCCCACATTTTGGGAGCTATTCCTGGCCTCTGCAAACACAGAGCCGCTGGTGTGTTGGTGTGTTTATTTGCGAAAATGTTTTCCCCCCGTCCCAAGGGTCGCCTGGGGCCTGGTGGCCTCGGCGTGTGCCAAGGAATCCGGGTCCCTGTCCTGGAGCACGTGCCTCTGGTGGCACGGACAGGGAATCGCTGAGGCTGGGAAAGGCCTCCAGGGTCACCGAGTCCAGCCCTGAAACAGCTGAGGACTGAGCAACATCCAGGGTGGGATTTCTCTGACTCCCTCCCAGTGACTTTCTGGGGTCACCCAGGGAATTGTCACCAGCTGGGTGTCACAGGTCGGGTACAGAAGGAGCAGTTGAAGGCAGGAAGTGCAGCTAAAGGTGATCTTTAAATCCATCCTCACACAGGGGTTTCTGTAGGATTTCTGCTCCAGAACCCCCCCCGGGTGTGGATTTCAGGGCTCCGTCAGTTGTGCGGCCCCCAAAGCCCTCTGCACCCTGTCCTCTCCTTCCTTTAGCACACTCCAGTTGTATTTCTGGAACAGATTGCAGACGTTCCTGGAAGTAACTCCTTGTTTTTGCCTTTTCCACCTCACCTGTGTCAGTGAGAGGGGTGCAGAGCCCTGTGTTCCGTTAGGAGCTGGTTTTCCTCGTGTAAATGAATTCCTGGAGAGGCAGCTCTTTCTCCCATGGGCAGTTCCCTTCCTTGAAAGCCACTTTTCAGCAGCAGATTATCGATCTGCAGAGCAGTTAGGAGGCAGCCTTGGAGGTGACAGAGTCCTGTTGTTTGTGTTTGCCGTGGATGCACGTGGGATACGTGTCCTAAATTAAATTAATTTGTGGTCTGAAGCACGCACAGTGCTGGCAGCAGTTGGGTTTGGCTTCTCGAGATAAACTTGGATAACACAGCTTTTCGTCTGCAAAGTCATCAACTGACTCGTTAATTGGATTCTCGTCCAATTAGCAGGAAAGAGGGGGGTGGGAGAGGTGCAGAAGAGCCAGGACTGAGCGCTCCTGCATGGCAGGGTCACCTGGGTGCTGGGTTATTTGTGTGTGAGTGGCCCAGGACGAGGTCCAGGTGTGCTGGATCCTGCCCGTCTGCCAGCTCCGGGGGACGTGGAGCTGCAACGAAATTCCATGGAAAAGTCAGGGCACGGTTCATGGCAGAGAGGGGTTACGGCTCTGGGTGTTCCCCACCCGCCTCCGCACGCTCTGTGTGTGCACACGTATTGCTGCCGTGGATCCTTGAGGGAATGGCTCCTGGAAGATCTGGGCGAGCAGAGATGCGTGGGGCTGTTGGGAATCGCTTCCCTAAAACCTGCTGAACCCAGTGCTGAGGTCAGGAACGCTCCAGGAGACGCCTGTTTGTCAGGGTGAAATCCCATTAGTGCAGAGGTCAGGGGGTGGACACCCTGTTTGGGAATCTTCCAGTCACACATTAATTAATTTGAAGGTCACATGAGGCTTATCACTCGGCTGCTTCCATTGATTTGTTATCCAAATAATTATAATATATTAAAAAAAACGGAAGTTAAAGAGAGGCCTTGCTAGTTCTGCTCTAGTTAACGAGGTGCTGATGGGTCAGAGGTTGAACTCTGATCTGGGAGGTCTTTTCCAGCCTCTCTGATTGCCACTCTCAGTTGGACTTGCTGCAGGGAGAATGTCCTGATGTTAATTGCCTTAATGAAGTGCTCGAATCCCTCCTTTTTTTAAGATTTTAAGGAAACTTGTCAGAAGTGCAGGAATCGCTCAGTCAGAGCGAGACATTGCCTGTAAAAGTCTGTCTGGAGATTTTAAAACCCAATGCTGCCTCCTACCTGGAACAGTTGTCCAGATGATGAACACAGAGCTCCTGTCTGAGCCATTCCTGACGGAAAACCAGGCTCTGTCTCCTTCCCACATTCCCTGTGTAACCCAGCCTTCCTGGCCTGGTGGCAGCAGCAGGAGCGCGAGCAGAGCTTGCGTTTGCTCCTGCTTGTTTCCTGACAGCCCCTTTACCCGCTCTGGCAGCAGCTCGGGGGCACTGCAGGTGCTCCAGCACGGTTTCAGCGCTGGGATTTGGCTGGGATTTTTTAACACTTTTTTTAACATTTTTTTACTTTTTTTTAACATTTTTTAAACTTTTTTTTAACATTTTAAGGAAACTTTACAGAAGTGCAGGAATCTCTCACTCAGAGTGAGACATTGCCTGTAAAAGTCTGTCTGGAGATTTTAAAACCCAGTGCTGCCTCCTACCTAAAAGAGTTGTCCAAATGATTAACACAGAGCTCCTGTCTGAGCCATTCCTGATGGAAAACTGTCTCCTTCCCACATTCCCTGTGTAACCCAGCCTTCCTAGCCCGGTGGCAGCAGCAGGAGCGCGAGCAGAGCTTGCGTTTGCTCCTGCTTGTTTCCTGACAGCCCCTTTACCCGCTCTGGCAGCGGCTCGGGGGCACTGCAGGTGCTCCAGCACGGTTTCAGCGCTGGGATTTGGCCAGGATTTTTTAACACTTTTTTTAACATTTTTTTACTTTTTTTTAACATTTTTTAAACTTTTTTTTAACATTTTAAGGAAACTTTACAGAAGTGCAGGAATCTCTCACTCAGAGTGAGACATTGCCTGTAAAAGTCTGTCTGGAGATTTTAAAACCCAGTGCTGCCTCCTACCTAAAAGAGTTGTCCAAATGATTAACACAGAGCTCCTGTCTGAGCCATTCCTGATGGAAAACTGTCTCCTTCCCACATTCCCTGTGTAACCCAGCCTTCCTAGCCCGGTGGCAGCAGCAGGAGCGCGAGCAGAGCTTGCGTTTGCTCCTGCTTGTTTCCTGACAGCCCCTTTACCCGCTCTGGCAGCAGCTCGGGGGCACTGCAGGTGCTGCAGTGTGCTTTCAGCAGTGGGATTTGGCCGGGATTCCCGTGGCAGAGGTTTCCCACGGAACGTTCCTCTGCGGGAAGCTGTGGCCGCACCTCGGGGCTGAGGTTTCTCGCTGGGCTTTTTATAAAAATCCCGTGACTTGAGCTCGACAACAACAACAACAACAGCCACCCGTGGGTCACGGATGGGCTTCGTGGCCAAGGAAGCCAAAATCCCAGGTGGGAGGGGGGATTTGGGATGTGTTTGTGCTTGGGGAGGTTGATCCGTGCCTGAATTGGGAATGTGTGCGCTCGAGCACGTTGGCCCTTGGTTATTCCAGGCAGATCTGGTGCTTCCAAAACCTGAGGGCTTTGGCTGGAACCAACCAAACGTTGTGTAAAACATGGACAAACACCAGCCTGAGCTGCTGGGGCAGCTGGGAAGCGGTGTTTGGGCAGGGATGGTGGTGTGGGGATATGGGAGTTGGAATTTCTGTGCTGGGAAATTGGTGTAGGGATGTGGGAACTGGAGTCTCTGTACTGGGAAATGAATCGGTGTGGAGATATGGGAACTGGAGTTTCTGTACTGGGAGATCAGTTTGGGAGGTCGAGTTCATGGAGTCATGGAATCCTGGAATGGTTTGGGTTGGAAGGGATATTAAAGCCCATCCAGTGCCACTCCTGCCATGGGCAGGGACACCTCCCACTGTCCCAGGGTGCTCCAACCTGGCCTTGGGCACTGCCAGGGATCCAGGGGCAGCCACAGCTGCTCTGGGAATTCCATCCCAGCCCCTCCCCACCCTCATTCCTTCCCGTTATCCCATCTCAGCCAGCCCTCCAGCAGTGGGAAGCCATTCCCCCTTTTCCTGTCGCTCTATCCCTTGTCCCAAGCAGCTCCCTGGGTTCCAGTGTGTCCAGCATCCGTGTCCATCCTGTGTTTGACCCTCAGGTACGTGGGGAACCTCTCCAGGGACGTGACTGAGGCTCTGATCCTCCAGCTGTTCAGCCAGATCGGACCCTGCAAGAACTGCAAGATGATCATGGATGTAAGAGCCTGAATCCTCTGATTTCCCTGTTCCTGGGAGCTGCTGGCTCCAGGCTGTGCTTGTGGGTCTGGGAATTCCCCTGGAAACGGGCACAGCCACCTTAAATAAATCTGGAGATGCAGTCAGGTGTTTTTGGCATCATTTCTGCCACGTGCCTGGTGGTAAATTTAAGGATGGGTGGACATGGAGAGCGACAATGAACTCATTAAATCATGGAGGAGTTGTAAATGAGGTTTTCAAAATTCTTTACCATAATTTTACCTTTCTAAAGCAAAATTGAAACCTCTTGGAGCGTTGTTAGTAGAGTAAGAGTAAGAAAACTCTCCCTGTAGAGTCAGAAAACCTGTCCACGTGGGGCTGTGGAGGTGTCAGCAGTCAGAGGCTGAGCAGAGCAGCCAGAGTCCGGGCTTGTATCCCTAATCCCGGGCTCATTTCCTGTCTCAGACAGCTGGGAATGATCCCTACTGCTTCGTGGAGTTCTACGAGCACCGGCACGCGGCCGCCGCGCTGGCCGCCATGAACGGCAGGAAGATAATGGGTAAGGTAAGCTGCCATGGCCCGGGGTGAGTTTGGGCTGCCACACAGGCTGTGCCGGGGGAAATTCCAGGGGGAAACCCCGCTGGGGACGGAGGGGATGCGCTGCAAGTGTCAGGCTCTTCGCTTGGGGTGGAGATCTTGATGGGACATGACTGGGAGGAGGAGTTCAGAGTGTTGGGAACAGAGGTTCAGAGTGTTAGAAGAGGTTCAGAGTGTTGGGAGAAGAGGTTCAGAGTGTTAGAAGAGGTTCAGAGTGTTGGGAGGAGGAGCTGAGAGTGTTGGGAGGAGGAGTTGAGAGCGTTGGGAGGAGGAGTTGAGAGCGTTGGGAGGAGGAGTTGAGAGGGTTGGGAGGAGAGGTTCAGAGTGTTGGGATGAGTTGAGAGTGTTGGGAGGAGAGGTTCAGAGTGTTGGGATGAGTTGAGAGTGTTGGGAGGAGAGGTTCAGAGTGTTGAGAGGAACTTGGAGGTGGGAATATGGAACTGGGAGAAAAGTCTCAGAATTCCAGAGTGTTTGGGGTTGGAAGGCACCTCCGGAGATGATCCTGTCCCAAAGTTCATTCAGAGCAGGGTGCACAGGGTGGTGTCCGGGCAGGGTTTTGATGTCTGCAGAGAAGGAGATGCCACAGCCTGTTCCAGGCCTCAAAGGAAAGTTTTCCCTCTATTTTCCTTCTTATTTTCTTTCTTATTTTCTTTCTTATTTTCCTCATGTTCCTCATGGAACCTCTGTGTTTCAGTCGGTGCCCGTGGTCCCTTACCCTGTCACTGGGCACCACTGATGAGAGTCTCTCCCCATCCTCCTGGCACTCACTCCTGAGACATTTGGAAGCCATTCCCTGTGTCCTGTCCCTCCATGCCTTGTCCCCAGTCCCTCTGCAGCTCTCCTGGAGCCCCTTTAGGCCCTGGAAGGGGCTCTGAGCTCTCCCTGGAGCCTTCCCTTTGGGTGAACACTCCCCAGCCCCTGTTAATTTAAGAACAAACCCTCTCCCTAGAAAAATGTCTTAAACTTGAGTTTTAACCCCAGCCTTGCACATGGGGGGCCCTGCAGGGTCAGAATTAAGCACCAGAGATGTCTGAGCTTTTTGGGATTTGCCAGATCTGATGTGTGATTCCCGTTTGCAGGAGGTCAAAGTGAACTGGGCCACCACCCCCAGCAGCCAGAAGAAAGACACCAGCAGTAAGTGTCACCTGTGCCCCGAGCTGTGCAAGTTCTTTAACAGAAGTGCACCACGCAGAGCTCTCTGGGAATGGTTTTGATTGGAATCCTCATTATTTATTGTGTTTGTGGTAATTAAACTTCAGGGCAAATCTGAGCTTTGCCATCAGGTTCACACAGCGTTCACAAGGTAATTGTCTTCTTAAACATCAAATGGATCTCCAGGGTGTTTCCTCAAGCTAAGTTTGGGGGTTTTTTGTTTGTTTTCTATTTATTTTTTATGGAAAGACTTCCCTTCCATTTCCCTGTAGCATCAGGAAGGGGTCTGGTGTCCAGAGTTTGGGTTTGGTGCAAATCCGTGGCTGTTTGGTACCAGGGCAGTTGTGAATTAAACCCCAAACCCTCGTTCTGTACTTTGTGGCACATTCAGCATCTCCCTGCAGGGCTGGTGCTCCTTGGGAGCATCCAGGCTCCTTCCAGAACAGGCTCCATCACTCCCAACAATTTCTGTGGAGAAATTCTCAGAATTTCAGGCTGGTGGGGCTAAACCCCGTCAGTGCCCGAGCAGAGTGGAGAGTTTGGTGCCTGCTGTGGCACGGCTCAGTCCGTGTCACACATTGTAGGATTGGGGTGGAAACTCCTCGGATTCAGGCCTTTTGTGCCTGTTTTATCTCAGGAAAGGATTCCCCTTTCCATCCTGACACCTCCAGTCCTGGCTCGCTGCGGCTGCCCCATCCCTGGCAGTGTCCCTGGCCGGGCTGGAGCACCCTGGGACGGTGGGAGGTGTCCCTGCCCTGGCAGGGGTGGCACTGCGTGGGTTGAAATCCCTTCCCACCCCACCGTTCCAGGATTCCACATCACAGTTTAATGCTGGCACGTGGAGAGAGAGAGATTTCCCTGGAGCACATGAAGTGTACATAATCTCAGATTTGTGCACCAAATGCTGGCAGGCCTTAAAAGCAGATTGTAAAATTCAAGATATAATTGTGTGTCCTTCAAATCACGGGCTTGTGGCACTGCCAAGCACAGGGTCTGTCAGGAACAGCAGGAATTCTGTTCCACAGCGAGCTCTGCTCTTCCTGTAGCATCCAGTGTGGGTTTTTGTGGTGTCTAATAGGTATTTTTGTGCTCTTTAATAATGTATTTTGAATAACAGCTGGAGTTTTAACAAAGGGGTTTTAGAAGGGGTTTTTTACTCTGCTCTGCTCAGAGTAAAACACTTCATTTTTCACTTCAACCACTGAATCTTCCTTTCTCTTTTCCCCCCAAAGACCATTTCCACGTCTTTGTCGGAGACCTCAGCCCTGAGATCACAACCGAAGACATCAAAGCAGCCTTCGCTCCCTTTGGAAGAATCTCGTAAGTCCTTTCTTAGGGCAGACCAGCTCCTGTTGTCTCTCCTGAGTGGAGGCAGCTTTGTGTCGGAGTGAGTGACACCGTGGCAGTGCAGGGCCACGCTCCTGCTCACACAGCCAGATCCTTTATCCCACTTGTTCTGCTTTCCCAGCAAAGGTGCATCCAGCTTGCTTCGCCTTTGTCCTCCCTTCCTCGTTTGGCAAAGCTGGAAAATCCAGATCCTGCACCTGGGCTGTGCATTCCCTGGCCCCAGAGTCCCTTGGCACTCCGGATTTTTGGTGCCAGCCACCCTTAGCCAACTTTTTTAATGGAGTTAATTCCCATTTCCCTCAAAATGAGCCTTTTTTTGAGCACGTCGGGGCAGCATCCCCTTGTCCTGAGGCCCCACAGCTCTGTCCAAAGCCTTGGGGTCAGGGAGCTGAGCTGGTCCCAGCAGGGCAGGGACGGTCCCCGCGTGTCACGCGCTGCTGCCAGGTGTCCCTGCCAGCCTGTCCCACGCAGGGAGCAGCAGAGTGAGGAGCAGTCCTTCCACGCCAGCCTCCAAACGTAAACCATTGATTTTCCTTGTAGTGTTGTCTGTACTGGACATTGGATGTAAGAACATAGAGTGCTTTGGAGTGTTGGGTAGTGAAGCATTTAATTGAAGTAAGTTTGGTTTTTGTTGCTTTATTTTTTCCCCCTCAAGAGTTCCAGTTTATTCCTCTTTCCGTGCCGGCTTGATTTCCTTTGATTAGAAGGTTTAAAAAGTTCTATAAATGGGATTTTTGCTTCAGACATCCCCTGAGGGCAGCTGAGGGGCACCAGGGAGTGCAGAGGGAGGGCTCCAGAGAGTCTGTCCATCCTCTGGATGGAAGGGATGGGGCTCCAGGGAGTCCAGCCTCTGGCCAGATGTGGCTGGAAGGAAGGGATGGGGCTCCAGGGAGTCTCTCCATCCTCTGGAGGGAAGGGGTGAGGCTCCAAGGAGTCTCTTCGTCCTCTGGCCAGATGTGGCTGGAGGGAAGGGATGAGGCTCTAAGGAGTCCATCCTCTGGCCAGATGTGCTGGAGGGAAGGGATGAGGCTCTAAGGAGTCCATCCTCTGGCCAGATGTGGCTGGAGGAAGGGATGAGGCTCCAAGGAGTCCAACCTCTGGCCAGATGTGGCTGGATGAAGGGGTGAGGGGCTGGCACAGCTGGAATGGTGCAGGAGGGAGGCAGGAGCAGGCAGGGTGCTGGTGTGAGGCTTTCCCCTCCGTGGTGTCACTGAACACCTTCCACAAAAGTCCCCCAGAACCCCCAAATTCCCCCCTGACCCCAAGCTGGGGCCAGGCCCTTTGTCCCACCTTCCCTGGAAGAGTTTTTTCCCTACAAGAGCTGTCCCTGCCCGGTGCTGACAGGAAGGGAGCGATGCTCGTGCTGGCTCAGACTCGCCATCCAACCTGAAACTCAAGGTTTTTTCCCACAAAAAAAGCAAAATTCTCCCTTTTGAACTCTTGTTCCAAAACCCCAAAGGACCCAGATTTTCTCCTTATTTAAATTCAACCTGGAAAAACAAGGGATTGAATGAAGTGGCTTCTCCAGCTGTGTTTCATCTCTGGAATGTGCTGCTAATTGATTATTTCCTGATTGATTTCTTTTCATTTGAATCTTTATTGGTGCTAAACTAATTTTTCTTGATGGCCTCGAGGCATGATCAGCACAGAGAGAAATGGGGGTGATTCTTGGCCTCTGGCTGGTTTGAATCCCTGTCAAACACCCTCTCCCTCCCTTTGTGCTCACTCTGCTCATGTTTTCACTTGTTCTCGAGTTTTTATTCCCAAGTTTGCAGTTGAGGGTAAGTAGAGAGGAGTTTTCCCCCTTTTCCTCTCGAGCAAGCCCAGCTCAGCTTCCCAGAGTGGCTTTTTCAAGCAATTTGGGACGTTGGACCCAAATTCTAGGAAAGTTAAAGAGGAAGGGGGATCTAACAGAGAACAAATATTCCTGCTGCTTTGGAGAGGGATTTTCCTCAGGCATCTGGCTCTGTGGGTGCCAGAATTACTCTTAATTAGGCTGAAAATCTCAGAGCCTTACCGAACTTGGTGCCCGCTGTGGCTCAGTGCTGTGCCCCCTCTGATTTCACTTCCATCATTTCCTGACTGGGTTTTTTTGGGCTGTTTCTGTTTCTTTCCCCTCCTGTCCCTGTGGGGAGGGGAGCAGAGGGTGGTCTGGGGGTGAGGACGTGTCCCCCCAGGGCTGGCTTGTCCCCACACTGCCCGAGCAGCGCCATCCGTGTGCCTCCGGTGGGTTTGGCTCTGGAGCTGGGATCTCTCCTACCTCAATCCCAAATTATGGGGCTCTGGTTATTTTGCAGAGTGTCCCTGAAGAATGGACAGAATCCCATGGCTCACCACAAGCTTCACAGTGGACAAATGTCGTTTTCTTATTTAATTTTATCCGTTTTATCCCTTTTTCCCCATATTTTCCTTTCTACACCTCGTAGTTCCAATCACTCCTGTTTGATAATGATGTCTGACGTGTGGTTTTAAGACTTGGAATATGTCTTCTTTTCCTCAGTAATTTCTGAAATATCCATCTCTCAAAATTTACAGCTGCCCACAGCCCAAAAGGGGGGTAACGAATTGACCCAAGAATTAAAGAATTCAGTTAACAGGCGACGTATGCCTTTTAATTCCTTTTTTTTTCCATTTTTATTTTTACTTTCTATTCATTTCTATTCGATATTTGGAATGAGCAGGTAGAATGTGTTGGCAAATAAATAAGAGTTTAAAAATTGCATGGTTCTAGGGAGCCAGCCAAGCTCCTGAAGTGATTTGGAACAGCTGCTTTGACCACGCTTTGTGTCTTTCCCAGCCTGTGGCAGTGTCTGGAGCAGGAGCCAGCTGTAAAACGCAGCCATTTGTTAGAGAAGCTCTTGATTTGCACGTTTTCAATTTAATTTTGCTCCTTTAGCCGGGCTGTGTGTAGAAAAGGAGCCTTTTTGCTTTGGGTGTGGTGCTGGTGCAGGGAGCAGTGGAGGGGAGAGGTGGAGCTGAGCCTGCCCTGGCCGGGCTGTGGGGGCTGAGCTGGCTCCCGTTTGTGCTTTTAGGGACGCACGGGTGGTCAAGGACATGGCCACGGGCAAGTCCAAGGGCTACGGCTTCGTCTCCTTCTTCAATAAATGGGTAAGAGCCTCTCATTCCTTCCTAAAAAAGTGAGTAAGAGCCCCTCATTCTCTCCTCAAAAAGTGAGTAAGAGCCCTTCATTCCTTCCTCAAAAAATGGGTAAAATCCCCTCATTTCTCTCTTCAGTAAATGGGTAAGAGCCCTTCATTCCTTCCTCAAAAAATGGGTAAAATCCCCTCATTTCCCTCTTCAGTAAATGGGTAAGAGCCCTCTGTTTCCCTCTTCAAAAAAATGGAGAGATCCCTTCATTTCTTTCTTCAATAAATGGGTAAAATCCCCTCATTTCCTTCTCCAATAAATGGGTGAGAGCCCTTCATTCCTTCCTCAAAAATGGGTAAAATCCCTTCATTTCCCTCTTCAGTAAATGGGTAAAATCCCCTCATTTCCCTCTTCAGTAAATGGGTAAAATCCCCTCATTTCTCTCTTCAGTAAATGGGTAAAATCCCTTCATTCCTTCAATAAATGGGTAAAATCCCTTCATTCCTTCTTCAGTAAATGGGTAAGAGCCCTTTGTTTCCTTCCTCAAAAAATGGGAGAGATCCCTTCATTTCCCTCCTCAATAAATGGGTAAAATCCCTTTGTTTCCCTCTTCAATAAATGGATAATAACCCTTCATTTCCTTCTTAATTTCCTTCATTTCCCTTTACTTTTTTCTGCAATAAATGGGTAAGAGCCCTTTGTTTCCTTCCTCAAAAAATGGGTAAAATCCCTTCATTTCCTTGCAATAAATGGGGAGATCCCTTCATTTCCTTCTCCAATAAATGGGTGATAACCCTTCATTTCCCTCTTCAATAAATGGGAAAGATCCCTTTGATTCCCTCTTCAAAAACTGGGTGAAATCCCTTCATTTCCTCTCTCAATAAATGGGTGATAATCCTTCATTTCCCTCTTCAGTAAATGGGAAAGATCCCTTTGATTCCCTCTTCAAAAACTGGGTGAAATCCCTTCATTTCCTCTCTCAATAAATGGGTGATAATCCTTCATTTCCCTCTTCAGTAAATGGGAAAGATCCCTTTGTTTCCTTCTTCAAAAAATGGGAGCGATCCCTTCATTTCCTCCCTCAATAAATGGGTGAAATTCCTGTTTCCTTCTAAATGAGTAAGATCACTTTGTTTCCTTCATTCAATAAATGGGTAAAATCCCTTCATTTCCTTCTCCATTAAATGGGAAAGATCCCTTCATTTCCTTCTTAATTTCCTTCATTTCCCTCCATTTCCTTCTCCGTTAGGTGAGAAAGATCCCTTCACTTCCTTCCTAATTTCCTTCATTTCCCTTCATTTCCTTCTCCGTTAAGTGGGAAAGATCCCTTCATTTCCTTCTTAATTTCCTTCATTTCCCTTCATTTCCTTCTCCATTAAATGGGAAAGATCCCTTCATTTCCTTCTTAATTTCCTTCATTTCCTTTTGTTTCCTTCTCCAGTAACTGGGGAGATCCCTTCATTTCCCTCTCTGATAAACAGGTGATCTGTGTCACAGTCTCGAGCTTCCCCAGCTGATTTTCACTTCGCTTTCCCTGCCTGTGACAGGGGGAAGCTCCTCTCCCCGATTATAAATCCGTAGAAATCACAGAATCCCAGACTGGTTTGGGTTGGAAGGACCTTGAATCCCATCCAGTGTCCCCCCTGCCGTGGGCAGGGACACCTCCCACTGTCCCAGGCTGCTCCAAGCCCCGTCCAGCCTGGCCTTGGGCACTTCCAGGGATCCAGGGGCACTCAGGAGGGCAGTGGTGCCATTGCCGTGGCTCTGCCCCAAAGGAGGGGGTGCCAGCAGCGGGGTTTTTGTCTCCCTCTCGTGCCAGGACGCCGAGAACGCCATCCAGCAGATGGGGGGGCAGTGGCTCGGGGGGCGGCAGATCCGGACCAACTGGGCCACGAGGAAACCTCCGGCTCCCAAGAGCACCTATGAGAGTAGGTGCCCACCCTGTGCCCTGCCAGCTCCTGGGGCAGGGGATCCCACAGTCCTTGGGGTGGGAGGGAGCTCAGAGCCCATCCCACCCCACCCCTGCCATGGCAGGGACGCCTCCCGCTGTCCCAGGGGGCTCCAAGCCCTGTCCAGCCTGGCCCTGGACACTGCCAGGGATGGAGCAGTCACAGCTCCTCTGGGAATTCCATCCCAGCCCCTCCCCACTCTCATTCCTCCCCAAAATCCCACCCCAATCTCCCCTTTCTCAGCGGGAAGCCGTTCCCTGTGTCCTGTCCCTCCAGCCCCTGTCTCCAGTCCTTCTCCAGCTCTCCTGGAGCGCCTTTAGGCCCTGCAAGGGGCTCTGAGCTCTCCCTATGCAGGTTCTCCATGACCTCAGTAGTGTTTGTGGCTTGTGCCCAACATCCTGTGCCAGTCAGGACCACAATTCCTCCACAATTCCCATCCCATCCCTTGAAAATCCCCCTCCGATCTCTTCCAGCAAGCACCAAACAACTGTCCTACGACGAGGTGGTCACTCAGTCCAGCCCCAGCAACTGCACCGTGTACTGCGGGGGGGTCACCTCGGGCCTCACAGGTACGTGTGGCCTCCCCCCGTGCCCGCTGGCCCCGTGTCACCGCGGGTGCCTCACGCCGCTCTCTCTGTCCTTCCTGCTCCAGAGCAGCTGATGCGCCAGACCTTCTCCCCCTTCGGGCAGATCATGGAGATCCGAGTGTTCCCGGATAAAGGCTACTCCTTTGTCAGGTGGGGGGGGATTTGGGGTGGATCGGGG
>VZTD01001181.1:0-31168 GCA_013397725.1 Rhagologus leucostigma | reverse complement strand
TCCCCTGCTGTGTTCCCCCATACAATAATGTCGTTGATGTACTGTAGATGTTCTGGAGCCTCGCCCTTTCCCAGTGCAGTCTGGATCAGTCCATGGCAGATGGTGGGACTGTGCTTCAACCCCTGGGGCTGTCGGTTCCAGATGTACTGCATGCCTCTCCAGGTGAAAGCAAAGTGGCCGGCACTCTGGTGCCAGAGAAATGGAGAGAAATGCATTGGCAATGTCCATGGTGGTACCACTTTGCTGCCTTGGACTCCAGTTCACGCTAAAGTTCCAGCATGTCCGGCACGACAGCGCTTCATGGTGGTGTGGCTTCATTCAGGCCCCAGTAGTCCACAGTCAGTCTCCACTCACCACTGGACTTACACATTGAGCACATAGGACTTCTAAAGAGTGACTGAGTCTTTCTGGCCGCTCCTTGGCTCTCCAGCTTATCCATGTCATGGATGGGGGTCACAGAGTTCCAGCTGGTGAAGAATTATCAGCAGTGCACTGTTGTGGTAGTGATCAGTAGCTGTTGACTGGCATTCCATATCCAGAGCCTTATGCCTGTTGTACAGAGGGAAGGTGAGGTAGGCAGGGAATAAGTTTGCCGGCTGTCCTGAGTGTGGACTTGCCTCCATTCACTCTGTCCCTTTAAGCTACTGTCTTCAGCCTGCTAGGGGAAGAATACAGGATCCCCTTGATCTTCTTTTCTTTCTGATGTTTTCTGTTCCTGTTTCCATCTCCAGGAGGTCAGAGAATGGTTCTGCCAGTCCGTTTCCTTCTCAGACTTCCTTACCTTCCTACTTCCTCTTGTAACTCTGATGCCAGGCTGAGAAGATCATCCACTTGGTCACGCCTCACACAGCTGTTGTGTCTACTGCCATCCATTACTACTAACAAACTCTGGCACTTCCTGCAGCCTGGGCCCGGAATGGTTTCATATTTCCGTGGAAGCTCTCTCTGGGTTGCCACATCCATTTTGGCAAGTGCAGAGGATACGACTTTCTGCCGGGTGGATACCACAGCTGAGCTCTTTCTAAGATGGAGATAACCACCAGCAGAACCCTTCTCTTTAGCTAGTAGGATGACTATGCCCTTTCTGCACATACTGCCACAAAAACTGCTGATGTGCCATGTTCTGCTTGCCTGCTCTCTTAGCAGCAACATGTACTCCACCATTTTGGCAGACATTGTCTAGGTTACAGAAAGGGAAAGGTTATCCTGAGATTCAACAAGGCCAAGTGCCGTCTTCTGCACTTGTGTCACAACAACCCCACAAAGCACTACAGACTGGCTGGAAAGCTGCCCCGAGGAAAAGGACCCAGGGATGCTGGTCAACGGCAGCTGAACATGAGCCAGTGTGTGCCCAGGTGGCCACAGCTGTGATCAGCAACAGTGTGGCCAGCAGGACCAAGGCAGTGATTGTCCCCCTGTACTCGGCACAAATGAGGCCACACCTCGAGTGCTGTGGCCAGTTTTGGGCCTGTCATTACAAGAAAGACATTGAGGTGCTGGAGCGAGTCCAGAGAAGGGCAGCGGAGCTGGGGAAGGGTCTATAAGGTGAATCATATGAGGAGCAACTGAGGGAGATGGGGTTGTGTGTCCTGGAGAAAAGGAGGTTCAGGGGTGATCTTATTACTCTCTACAACTGCCTGAAAGGAGGCTGTAGCCAGGTGGGTGTCACTCTTTTTTTCCAGGTAACAAGGGGCAGGACAAGAGCAAAGGGCCTCAAGAGCTGCATCAGAGGAGGTTTAGGTTGGATATTAGGAAAAATTTCTTCATGGAAAGGATTGTAAAGCAGTAGACCAGGCTGCCCAGGGAAAGATTTGAGTCACCATCTCTGGGGGTATTTAAAAAGTGTCTAGATGTGGCCTTGGGGGACATGGTTTAGTGGTCGGTTAATGATTGGACTCAATGATGTTGGGAATACAGACACACACACAACACACTGGTTTTCATCTCATGAGAAGTCAATACAAAATACAAGAATTGTCAAAGATAGCAAAAAAGTTTTTGTCCTTTACAGCTCCACCACTTTTTCTGTTGAATGAAAGAGAAATGAAGCTAGCAGGTACTCCTGAGCAGCAGAGAGCCTGGACAAGACAGCTAAACCTGAAGCTCTTCTCCTCCCTTGGAGGAATCAGCAGCAGGGAGTGTGAAACAGAGAGCATCCCCTCTGAAGTTCTGTCCCAGTCTACGAAAAGTTTTCCCTGCTTCTTCCCGCATGCAGGAGTTACACCAGTTGAACACTTCCACAGGTTCACTCTGCTGGTCCTCCAACTGCCCACCTCCACTGTCCTCCTACAGCACTGTTCTACCTCCTACCACCTGTTCTTTCATATGCTCTTCTAACAAAGATGGAGGAACAATCTATAACTGGTTCTTTGTTCATTGTACATGAAGGGCTTGCAAAATCAAGTGGATGGGTCTTAGGCGTGACCTCTGTTTAAGATTCACAAATGTTTCCTGCCTGTGTATGAGGGGAGAAGGGAGCTTAGGAGGAAGGGCAGCACTCGAGAGGGTTCTACAGGATAAGTGGCAGATTTGAACTTCTCACCGGAGTTGAAACTTTTTATAACATCACTTCTGCTCTCTGCCTGTGTCTAAATGTAGAATGGAGCAGCATGAAACCATCTTTCCCACAGCCACCTGGCTTAGTCAGGGAACAAGGCCAAGAGAAAGCCATTGGAGATGAGCGTGGGGTCACAAAAGGGGCTCCAGCAGCTTTTTCACAGACCACTAAACCAGTAAATTCTCATAAGGCTGAGTTTTCTGCTCATGCCTCTCCACACAAATTCAGAATGAAGTTTTCCCTGACAGAGAAAACATACGAGACAGGAACCCAACTGCTCTCTGAATAGCAGCCATACCATGAATGATTTCTTGCTATCTTCATATGTTGTCAAAACAATTTGAATTGATTTAAATGTCTCCCAGATGGCTGGCTTAACACATAAACCTAATACACATCCAAGATTCACCTCCCCATTGATTTCTTGGTTCTAGCTATCATTTCTAAGTGACTCCACGTCTTGGATCCGTTGTGCCCGTTGGGTAAGTAACCACTTGAACTTTCATTGAACTGCTGTTCCTCAGACCACTTATTCCTGTTACTAAGGAGAAAACTAACTGCTCCTGTGTAACAACAACAACAACAATAATAATAAAAATAATGCCACATTGCTGCAGTGAATACAAATACTGCTTCATGTCTCAGTGTTTCTGTAATTTAGGGTTGACTGCCCTAGGAGAGGTGCCAACCAGTCACCCAGGACCTGAATTCTGGAATGAAACTCAGCATCTGCCTGTGCCATCATAGTCCTGGCTACTGAAAAAAAAAAAAAAGAAAGACAAACAACCACCTGAGTTTTGACATCTGACCTACTCACTCTCTGTGCAACAGACAGGACTGTGCAGTGCAGCCTACAAGGTCAGGTTTTCTGTTCATGAAGGAGAAGAAATAACTTGAAAATATGTGGCGTCCAGCTAGAAACATAATGCTACTGCAGAATTCAGAAGATATGAAGACAGATGAAATTCTAATTTTTCAGTTCTAAGGTATTTTATACTGAAGTTGCAAAATCCAATGTACATCAATAGACCAGCATTGTTGCAACTTGTAAGTGTATTTAAAAGCTTCTTTTGAAAGTTAGCTTATTCCCAGCACATCTGAATTTTCAGCGCGTTTATCATATGATATGAAGATGCTAGTGGAACATACCCCTTTCCAGATAACTCCATGCAGAACAAAAACAGCTTCAGGAAGCATAAAAACAGTTTCAGTAAGGGCAATTGAGCAACTATAATCCATTTGATTATGCATGTGGAATCATCAGTCCAGGAAGTGTTGAAGTTGTTAGATGAGTTTTGGAAATTTAGCCCTGTGTTCCTTGACTTCTAACCTATATCCAACATCAGTTCAATATCCATTCACTGTTTCAGCCTGTGTCCAAGATCTCCAGCTACACCCACTTTGTGGCATCCTGAAATAATCTGGAGGTCAGGAACTCAATACACAGCATTTTTCAGTAATGAGATTGAGGAACTGCTAACAAAGGCATTCAAGTTATGGATGTAAGAACAAGGTACTTGAAAATAAGAAAACATGTCGATTTATAGCACACCACTTGCTTCATGCACTGTAAAAGCCTGCTGTAAATCATAGAATGGTTTGTGTTGGAAGGAACCTCAAAATCAACTAGTTCGAGCCCATCTGCCATAGGCAGAGACACCTTCCTTCCACTAGACCAGGATGAATGTGAAGCAGCTTTTCCTACTCTTACATCTGAAAGGAGTAAGGTGCTCTGAACTCATGGTGGGCTGATCACATGCATGTGTTCATCTCTGTGAGTTCATTTCCTACCCTGCCTTGCCCTGAGCAATTTGTTTGGGTGCCCCACTGAAGACTTAAGGATCTCTACTGGTGTTTTGAGACGACCTCAGACCTGCTGAAGCACATTCAGCCTAGGTGTGATTGGTCTGGCCCCAATTTGCCTCTGCTAAGGAGAGAAATATTTTGTAAATGATGCTAGGCAAAAAGAAAAATTTACCAATGTTTTGGCTTTACAGTTTTCTCTCTTGCTTGAAAGTTCTTGGAAGAGAAAGAGGCTTTTTGTATTTTCTGTTAGCATAATATAAATGGAAGCCCATATGCAGCAACATGCAGTACAGTATGTGCTTTTACCTTGTCAAGTTTACAGATTTTGCAACAAGCTAAATGCACTGCAGTCCAAATCATTCATCTCAGTTTCCCACCATGGAGTCGGTTCACTGGTATCAATAACTTGTGCATCATCCATGTTTATCTCACAACCAGACATACTTGGCTTGTGTCCCTGGATTAGCTATAAATTTAATCAATTCAATCCTTCAAAAAAGGCAATCACTAAGAGTTCATTTTCCTCTTGCTAAATTTTCATAACTCAACAACTTCAGTGGAATTTAGATGAATGGATCATAAGGGGAAAAAGCCCTGAGAATTTGTTTTCATGAGGTATAAGGTTTCACCAAGAGGAAATGGGACCAAAAACTGTTCAACATGTGAATTAAGTTTGTTCATCAAGGGCAGGACGTAGTCTTAAAATACTCTATCTCTATGGGATACACATCTCACTCTGACACACCAATCAGTCATACGGTGTAATTGCCATTTCTGAAAAACAAATCCGTGGTAAAATCAGCTTTCTCAGTTATTTGGAAAATGCAGCCCCAGCACCTCTGGCTGACTACAGGCAATTTAAAGAAGCTGGCCATGCCGTTCACCCTTCTCCAGGGAATGCCAGTATTCACATTATATTTGGATCCTGCATCTCACCCCCTTGAGCTAACAAAGCACCACAGAGTGATGAGACTGGAAGGAGAATCACCCTAACGTAAATCCTTAGATACAGTGTCCTATGCACTTCTATTGAAGAGCTTGCTTGCACTTTAAAGTTCTTGCTTGGTAGTAAGAACCACAGCAGCCTAACAAGAATGGCTGAGTGGGACCTGACTGCACAGATGGGCTGATGGGGCTTTCTGATGATGACAAGCAGAGGGAAGAGAATATCTAACTATGAGAAGTCTTTGTGTCTTTCCTTTATGTAAAAGGGTTCACTTACGGTTTGCAGAAGTGCAAACTCTGTTCAAGACACATAAGGACCAGTTTTGAGCTGGGAGAAAGAGACGAAGGCCAGTTGCAGTGGTCAAACTCTCTTGTTGCCCAGAGTGTTTAGGTCCACACAGATGCAGAGAATAAGAACAGCATGTCAAAGACCCTTCTCACCTACCCTGTATTTACACCAAAATAACTTTGTGGAATTCTTGCTGATTTACAGCACCTTTACAGAAACCAGCCCCCAGACTGGGAATGCCAACCCACATCCCATATGCCATGAATTTCAGGATTTCTAGCAAAATGCAGTATATTCTCACTGGAAAAGCTGAGGGGCACTGTAAAAGAATCTGTAAACGCATTAACTGAATCAGACATTAGCAGGAAAACTACTTTTCATGAAATAATTCAAGTCATGTACAAAAAACACAGCATGCTTCATATTTTCCACCCAATTCTAATGCAGTTTGAAACACCTCGCATCCAAAGAAAACTGTGCTCTCACCAGCCAGCATTTTGTGCATGTCATGCCCTTTAACACATGCAAACACCTTATCAAGTTATCACAGCATATCCTTTCAAGGACTCGGAAGGCAGCTGCCACCCACGATGGCTCTCGCTGCCTGTAGCATTCCAGGCGCTTGCACCTCACTTAATACAGTAACAAAGACAGCTTGGCTGCCACAGAGCCTACAGTGTGCTATTACAGCTGTGAAACAGCTAACTTTGGCAGCCATATATCATTAAGGCTTTGTTTCAGAAACTCTCAGAATAGATTTTTGCCGCGAAGCCACCAGCATTCAGCCAGTAAACTGGCACAAGTGAGCAGAGTGCCTGGTGTATGGCTGAGAGCAATGAACTGGGTTTTGGAGATGATCAAAGTAAGATGGAAACCAAACCACCACCAGGCAGATACACCAACAGCAGTCATTTAACAGCAGCTCCTCCCAGGATGTCAAAGTTTTTCAGCTCTTGTAAGTGACTGGACAAATGTAGGCTGGCTGCTGCAAGTCACTAGGCTGAAAGAAAATGGTTCTGAAATGGGACAGAAGTAATGTATGTTAATCAGGGTCTATTCTCACAGAAAAAGGCTCTGCTGTTTATTGCCTTCAGGATATTACAAGAAAAAAATAGAAGACTCCTTTTGCAGGGGGAAAGTAGATAGTCATCAGAAAGAAAATAGGTCAGATATCACAAACCAGCCCGAACAGATAAAATGCCACCTGCACTGAGTATGCTGAAGAGGACAGGACTCAGAGCTCAGGTGCATCCTTGCAGGCCAGGCTAGTATTTCCTGTTAGTGCTTGTTCAGCAGCAAAGGCAAGAATAAGTGGTAAAGGCATTCCCTCCCCAGGGATGCGCCTCTCCCTGTAGGAACAGCACTGTGGTTGAGGAGTGAGCTGTAGGAGTGGCTTTCCTCAGGACTTCCCTCTCCAAACAGGGCAGTCACAAGACACAGTCTTAAGCATCCCACATGCCTTAACAGCTGCCAGGCTGCGAAGAGGGGAGTAGAGTGAAGAAGCTGTGATTGTTAGGACAAATTTAAAGTTTAAATGGACTTAGCAATCTAGAGCCCTGTAGTGACTTTCAGACATGACCTGGACCAGAGAGAGCATGCACTAAATGTATCTGGTTTTGTGTATATGTGTGTGTGTGTGTGTGTGTGTGTGTGTGCGCACATTCAGGAGACCAGAGTGCCTTGGCACAGGACACCTGAGCCGTGCCACAGTTAGCCTAGGCAGAATACCCTCAAGTGGCCACCCACCATTCCCATGCCCTAGCCCTACTCTGGTTGCAGTGCAAGGCAGTGGCTGGGCAGTGGTCACATCTTCTCCACCTCTCTGGACTGTGACTCACTCCACTGCAGGCAGGAGAAAGTTCACCTTTTCTTCTGATCTTTTCTATACACTCTTGTATGCACCTGTGAGTCATGCAGCCTTTCCTAATCCAGTCCAGACATTTTTATCAATAAAATTAGCATTGATCAAAACCAAAATAACTATCTTGTACTGGAGAATCCCTGTAATTGCAGTTTCTCCTGACTCAGAAGATGGTCTTGCCTCTACAGGCCTCAGGACAAATGGTCTTTCTTGCTTGCTTTTAGGTTAATGCTCTTTTGCATTCACATTTCCTAATCCCTGACGCTGTGTGCAGAAAGGACTAAAGCAGTAGGTGTTTCATGTGTACTCTGTCAGCATATGTTTTCTTAAGCAGACTTGTATGAAATACAAGCGAATGCTTAAAGAAAGATGAATTTATAAAATACAACACAGATATTTTTGGAAATAAGGTTTCTTTCATGGTCTTAATGTGATCCCATTTGCTTTAGTCTTTAATCAATGACGACACTTCTGTTACTTTTCACAGGATCATTTTCCTCATAATCTCTAGCTGTCACTACACTTCAGGATGATGCTACAAAAGAGGCTTGGGAGTGCAGAGAGGATTAAGACAGAAAGAGAAGACTGAATTTGGGTCTCAACTCCTAATGTCTGTTGTCTGACTCTTCTATTTCAGCACCACTGATTTTCTGGTAACCAGTTGTTCTGTGGAAAAATAAAGAGGAGCAACATCCCTGGCTGAGTACAGAGAATCTGACATCTGGAATATGGCATCTGGAATTGGTCAAAGCCTGGCAGGGACATAACTCTGCCTGAATGAGTTCTAGGCATAGAGCAGAGCATCAGAATGAGGAACTGGAGAACATGTGGATGTGGCACTGTCTCTTTTAGCTTCAGCCTGCTCTAAAACTGTCTTGTGGTGAGAGTGGGAGCATGTGTGAGAATAATTACAGGAGTGAATGTCTGGCAGTTCTGCATCCAGGCTCTGCCTTAAATCAGGCACCAGAAGTATAGAACACACATCTAAAAACCACTTACACAAAGGTCAAAACAAACAACTTGCTTGCATGAATTTTGAGGCTAAAAAGGAGCCCAGTTGCTGAAAAAAATATTTGGGCACATAAGCCTCAAGCACAGTGCTGTTCCCTGCCACATTTATTTTTATTGCAAGGAGTGAGGCAGATTACTCGGTACAAGGAGTTCAAAGTTGTTTTGTGAACTCTATGCACCTTTTGCATGTCAGCTAAAATATAGGTACATTAAGGAGTCCATCAAATATCCATAGACCAAGATACTATTTTATGTTATGATGTGCTCTCCCTAATTCAGCAGATTTTAAAACCATTTGACTGTGGTATGAAAATCAAATCCATGCAAATACAGGAAGCAACTAGCAAAATGTGTGTTTACAAAATGAAATTAGCAAATATTACAGTCTTATCACAAAAAATCTGCTGAAGCTTTCATCTCCTAGACCCAACTGCTAGAGTGGTTTCACTGATGAAGAAAAGAGATAATGCCCAAGAGGAGACATTGGCTCTTCATCTGTTGGTCCTGGTAGAGAAAGTAACATGCAAAACTCCTGCAGCATGTCAGTAAGACCACTGGGCCAGGGTCGTGGCAAAACTGAGTTTGAGATGCTCTATGAAATTTGGTGAAATTTAGCAGCTTTACAGGTCAAGGATTTCACCCATCAACAGCACTGGGGTTGTTCTAGATTTTCATGTTGGATAGCTGGGAGCTGGGAGGAGCACAGAGATATCTCCAAAGGTATGTACATTTTCATTAGATTCCTCTTGATTTAGGAAGTCATCTGTGTGCTTCTCCTTTGAGGACAGTACAAGTGCAAACAGTGAAATCAGAAGATTAACCTTCAGGAGGCAGGAGCTCTCTGGTGGACAGAGGAGAGGTTAATAACCTTCCTCTGTGATGCACTTCTCTTGAGAGCTCTGCACTAGCAGCTTGCTCCTGCAGTGCACAGTAAAGGCAGAAATTAGGAGGGGTGGCAGTAATGGACTGAGCCATTAGCGTGTCTGTTTTACCGTTCAGCAGACCCTGACAGCACGGCTGATCAGCAGAGCAGACCAGGAAATGGTGCATCATTGTGAATATTGAACTCATTCCCTACATAACATTATCGGATAGTCTGATATGTGCTGCTGAGTAAAAATTCAAATAATAATTCCCTGTTGATGTAAGTATTCAGAAAGAGTTATGATTTTTGTTAGTTTTGATTAATGATTTTGGACCAAATAAATTTGGTCCAAATGAATTTATTTGAAATAACAGGTATCTGAAATAGTCCACAATTAAAAGAGAGATTTGGTTCCCAAATTTATCCTGAAAACATTCAACTGTCCTTTCTTCCTGAGAGTTTCATTACCTGTTTGCACCTGATGCTGCACAGGTACTTAGGGTCTCCTCCCGTAAAGAAGGCAACACCCTCCCCAGTCAATTAATTTAGTTTCTTCGACTGTTAAAACATTTTCAAAATCTTAAAGCATGATATTTCACTTGTCATTTGTGTTACTGAAAGCCCTGTGGTTGTGTCAGGGGTGGATACATGCAACCACTCTATGGTGACACACATAAGGCAGGGCCCCCCCAGTTCAGACTTGTATTCAGTACTGCCCTCCTCCTTGGGCCTCTGACCCCAAAGAAAGACTGGAGAAGGGGACAAATGAATCTATACCATTGCTCCTCAAGGAAGTACTGAAGTCTGGAAAACATTTGTCCCTGTATGTTACAAGAATTGCACTGTAATTATTGAGCTCCCTTGACCTGCCAGCTAGTATTACACAGATAATTGTGTGCCTTCTCTTATCATGCACTTCTACTGCCTTTAGATTTACTATATTGGTCATGGTTGAAGCATAGGTTTCACTTTTGCCTGATTTCTTTGACTTCATTCCTTTGTTTATCTCCCCCTTTCTCAATGTTGTACTGGCAGGGATGTGTACACGGTAACCCAAAAAAATAACCGCCTCATCAAAGGGGGGATATTCCTACCGCATTTAGATTTGATAAATGCTCCATTTTATCAAGTTTTAATTACTGGCCAAATAAAATCTCAGAATCCGTGTCCAAAGTGTTGCAGCTAATACACATCCCTTGGTGCCATCTCTTTTTGAGTTGACTCTGCCTACAGAAATGGGATGTCATGTTATAAAATAAAGCCTGAATTTCTAGAAATATCAGTAGCATAGAGGGGAGAGGCCATGCTGCAAGTCTCTGCACTGTCAGGACGTGGATGTCATACCTCCTGGCTGTAAAGGACTGAGGACCTGAATGTTGGTGCTTGGACTTCGTGAAAGTAAAATGTTATTGAGCATTCACTGATACGGAGGGGAGTATCTGCTTTTGCAGGGTTTTAACACATCTGAATTCAGAAACTCTGTAGCTACAGTTGTCCGAATGGTTTAAAAATATCTGCTGAAGAAAATCATAGGCTGGATCCTGACTCTCAGAGGTGGCAGCACTTGGCAGAATAGCAACATTTGTGTTGTTGTCAAAACTTTCTGCTTGAAGAAGCCAGATATCCATAGAGAGCATGCCCAGCAGCAAAAGCTGCTCTGTGGGGGAAGGAGGGAGAGGAGTTACTGGAGAATAAGCCCCCTGTTCCTTTCCTGGCACAAGCAGGTGCAGGAGGGGAAGCAGAAGGGGTGTTTCCCAGTGCCAAACTAAAACTTGAACTGAAGTTTATTCCATGTTATTTAGCAACTGCATTTGAGTGCTGCCCATACGTGTGCTGCTTAGAAAGAGTGGAGACACACTCAGGGGCCACAGAAAGAAGAGAGTTCATCTGCCTCTGCAAAACACAACCCCTTTTTCCTCTGCTGTTTTGCAGCCAGGAGGAAGGATGAGGAGGCTGGACAATGCCAAAGGGATCTGTAGTTTGTAGGTCTTTTACTAAATGGCACACAAAGTGGAGCACATCCTGACATAGATTTTCTTTTTTCTGTCCCACAGTTTGTTTTCCTTCACCAAATGTTAAAGCTATGAAATCAATAACTGATGACAAGTGGGTTTAATGTGTAAAGTAAGAGGAATGTAAGTAGTAGTTAAAAATTAACAGTTACAGGCTGAGAACAGGATTTTGTTCATTTCAGAAACCACCTGGGGCCATTTGTTTTGCACTAATATATACAAAGATCTGGAATGTACCATGTTATTATCCTGATGATGATCAGTACATGCACAAATGTTCATATTTAGAGTAAATCCAGTTATGTCTGGATGCCTTTCTGCTCTGTTTTATGCAATTATTCTGTTTAGTCATGAATCACAGACCTTCTAATTAAGGCTCAAGGTCAGGCAAAGTGGGGTGGAAGGTGACCAGACTTCTGGCTAAAAGCCTTTAAAGTTATAGGTTGTTTACAGGAATTCCCATGCACTTTAACCAAAGAACTAGATTGACAGATCTAGTATTAACAGACCAAAGTTAATTCCTCTAATTTCTCCTGCATTCTTGCAGGCAGTTTCCTTTAACTGAGGAATTAAAGGTCACGCACCAGCTACCTCCTGTGCTACCCCAGCCATGCTTTACCAGCCGTCAGCCCCAGGCTCCTCGGTGGGGGAAGTGGCCAGATGTAGCACAGTCAGTGTCTCCAAGAGCCAGCAGCTCTTTAGCACCTTGATACGTCCTTCAACATGACACATTATGTTTTCCTCATTTCATGTCACTGTGCTGGTATAGTATACAAACAAAAAGGGGATATTGCTGGGAAATTCTGTGTTGCTTTATTCAGTTTCACATCTGAATAGCTTTCCCAGTGAATTTCGAATGTCTGCCACTGAGCTCCACCATCTCTCATAACTGCTGACCTCCCATAATTCCTGTGCCTCTTTGGGCTCTGCTATGGCAGATCTTTGGAGGAACTTTCTTGTCACAGTCCCTTGATTCCACCGTCTCTGGCATTTTAGCAGAGACCAGTCACAGGGTCCCTCTGCCCTATTCTGCAATCTTCAGAAGCAGAACCTGCCTCTTCCTTTCACAGGTCTTTGGGCAAAGAGCAGCTTAAGAGACACCATTATTTTGTCCATTGTGAGCGCTAAGGACTTTACTCCACAAAAGGCAGGAGCAGCCAGGCAACTAACCTAGTCCTATCACAGCGGTGGAGTATGTAGGAAGAGAAAAGTAATACCCTGATAGATGTTAGCAGGTAGGATTCTCCATCTGAATTGCCCTAAGGTGCTTCAGCGTCTTCTTCCATGCATCACCGTGTCCTGCTTACTGATGCAAGATAATCTCAGTAACCCAGTAAACAGTTCATGTAGAGAAATACTTTGTTCCTGTTCTGTCATCTAGCACCAAGTCTCTCCTTTAATGGATCTCATAAGAAGAAGTTAAGATAATTTCAGTGAGCAGGGATGAAATGTGCTGCATCCTGGCATTTGCCTTGAAGCCATGTTCTGCTCTATGCACAGAGTTTGGGTACCAGGGCATTCCCTGCTTCATCCTTCCAGCCAGCCAGGGCTGTGAATATGAGCCAAGGAGCAGAGAAACCTGAGCAGAAGTTCCCATCTCTGTGTCTGCATCATGTTCCCATCTCTGGAACACAGGGATTTTGCCACAAGTGGGTTTGGGATGTCAGCTGACCAAAGGACTAGGCTGACCTCTCCTCTTTCTCCCTACCCAGTCCTTTTGAGTAACACTGGTATAGGCAGGGAAGAAAGATTTATACCAGTGATTTTAATCAATTATGAACTGTAGAGGAAAAGAGGATATACATAAACACAAGCTTTGGTTATAGCAAGAAGGTGGATGGAGAAAGGAAATAGCAAGAAAAGTCTAGGTTTAGAAATGCTAGGTCGCCCCAGTTCAATGCCCTACCAATTTTCTTCTTCTTTTTTTTTTTTTTTCAGAAGACATTTATATAAAAACAAGAAGGGAATAGAATTGGTCTCAGCTGTGTTCCATGTCTAGTCATATGCCTTGTCATGTCTAAATAAACTGGCAGCTGACATTTTAGGTGTTCTTAGCCATGGGGTTTCCAGAAAGCAAAACATTTTTTTTTTTCACTTTGTGTGTGTCTGTGTGCTAGTGTCTCTTTTGGAAAAACTGTGAAGGGACTACAGAAACAAACAAAACTGAGCAAAACAAACTGAACTTAAGAATAACAGACCCATGGCTAAGGACAGCCTTTTTCCAAAGGGGAATATGTGATCAGGGGCGCAATGGTTTATTTGCTGAGAAAACAACCTCCTCAATGTCACTGTTATATCTAGGTTTCCTGATACATGCATTGCCTTTCACTGTCCCAGCCTTTTCTTTGTGACTTTGCTTGTGGTTTAGTTCAGATGAATTATTCTTTGGAATGGAGGTGCTGTGTTTCTTCTTTCAAGTGAGATTGTCGCAAGGAGAGGCTTGTGTGCCAAAGCAAAGGGCTAGAGCATTCTTTGCTTTTCACTCATCTTCCTCTCTCTGGGACCAGATCCTGCTCTCTGATGAGAGTGATACCATTGGCACAGCTGCACCCCAGCCAGGTGAGCAGGAGACTTCAGCTGGCACCTCAGTCAAACATATTTTTGTGCCCACAGTTGGATGTTTTTCACCTATAGGGAAGCCAGAGAACAGATGACCCACCAGCTCCTGTGCTCCATGCATCTCAGCTAACCAGCCAGCTGCCCAGCCCCGCTTGTGCCAGAGTTTCCAAGATGTCACAGTCTTTCTAGTAATTGCAGTGAGTTTCGGAGTCAAGCCTGCACCAGATCAAGATGACCTCTGGTGTCCTTCTGCCTTTGAACTGAGTTAGAGCTGCTACTCATAATGGCCCAAACACTTAAATCAGTGAAACTTTGTTCTTTGCAAAGTTTGGAAGATACTCAAGCATGAGATAATATTTTCTTTCACAAGTTTTCTCAGGAATCTTAGACTGCTTTACCTTGCACCAAAAAAAACGTATCAGTCTGTCTGTGAGATTTCTTTCGATAAGTGAATCTACATGTGGGGCTTTATATCTTTGTCACTGACAAAATACTCTTATTCATCAAAAAAGGAAAATGTAAAAGCAAAGAGTATTTTTAAACGTGATTAATGGACTAGTCATTTGATGTAATGCCAAAATGTAGATTTCTCAGAACAAAATTTGGTGGCAAAAATAAATCTTGAATTACTCCCTTTGTCCCTCCCTTGCTTGTGATTACAGTATGTTGAAAGCAAGTTGTAGCTAACTCCAAATCTGAATTTCTCTGTCCTTTAAAACTGTCATACTTTTTTGCTGCCAGTTGCTGAGTCTAGAAAAGTATTTGCTCTTGTCCTATTAGAGCTGTGAGACATTCTGCTTGGTCAAAGAAAAAGGTTATTTCTAAGTTGTGTTGCTGTTTTCTGATTGCATGTTGATATCTGAATTACGTTTGCTTTAAAGGAAATAATTTTTTTCTTCCTTTTTTTCATGGAGGAATTATAATAAGAGTGACGTGATGAAAAGCAGTGGAATGGAACAAGGGAAAACAGGTCTGGCAGGCAGAGTGTGTGGAAAATAAACCTGACCTCTTGCTTAGTGGGGCCAAAGTTAATGGTTATAGACAGTCTTTGTTCATGGAACATGTTCTCCTCCTCTGAAGAAAGCAAGCAATTGTTCTGCTAAATTAAAACTTAATGTGGAATGAACAGCCTTTTTTACAGGAAGAGAGTTCCCCATCCTGGAGAGTCTCTCCCATCAGTTACGAATCACTTCATGCGGAAGTCTGACTCCTACAGACCTCGTGTCCTGCGGGAACATGAAATAAGGCTATCTAGGACACTTGGTGTGGGAAGAGGTGTTCATTATACCTAGCATAAAGTGAGAATTTTTTTTTTTTTTTTTTTCCTGAAGGAGGAGAGGAATGAATCCCACAGAAAAGGGGTCAGTGCCCACAGTACCCTCATTCCCTACTGCTTTGTCCATATTGTATGTCAAAATTCTGGTCACAGAGTGAAAATTCCTGGACACAATGACAGGAGCTGTCACTTCATCTCTCATCTGTGTTGGGACAGTGTTAACAGAAAAAATGCTAACAGAAGCCAATGAGCACTCCAGCTGATAAGGAAGACCTTTGATCTTTCTTTGGTGTTTTCTGGGAATGCTCACTTCTAAACTGCAGTCAAAGTGGGGGCAGCACTGGGGCATCTCTTCCTGAAGCACATTGATACACTGACCTCAGCCTCTTTGTCCCAGAGTCAGGAGTATGATATGGCTAATGAGTGGGATCAGCAATAAAAATACCAGCCATGGGTTGGATAAGGGACCAGTGTCATATTGCCCATTTGATATTCTATGATAGTGATGCTGGCAGTGCACTGGTGAGGACCAGCTGTCATTTCAAAGGCAAGGGACAGCACTTCTGAGCTGTCTGCTTTGGATTTCTACTTTCTACACCTCATTTTTCCAGGATTTTCTGCTTGAAGAAATCTTCTTGAGGGGCTAAGAAGTTTCATATGATAGAGCATTTACCACATATCTTAGTAAATTAATCCGAGAATATGTCAATCCTGGTATTAAAACTACGCATTTTATTTCCAGTGTGAATCTGCCTAGCCTCAACACTTGGATATAAAGTGTGAAGACTCACTCTGATTAAATATCTCCATGGTATCTGATACCCTCTCTCTATACAGTGCCTTACAAACTGATCTACACACTTGCTGAAGTTCTTTTCCATAAACTGTATTAATTTTATTAGCTCTTCATAACTCTTTCTCACAGAGGTATTCTCAGTTCTCTTACTGCTTTATCTGATTTTGTCTGTTGTCCTTTAGAAGTGGACACAGGTACTGAATACAACTTTTGCAACTGGATGGCCCTTTCCTGCACAAAGGAAGCAGCTCTGCTTAGTCACGTTCTGCTCAGGTACTAAGGTCCTGCACAAATATACAGAGCTGCCTCGCACTGGCAGGTGGATCCTGTTGGCTCCAGCTAGGATGGGAGAAGGGTTTCTTTCTTTGAAAGGGTAAACAAGGGGCTGGGACAGAGGGGATTCAGGCAGAGAAACCTTAGCCAAGTTTGGAGAAAGAGCTTTGGCTGAAGTTTGCTTTATTATTGTTTCTGTTTGAATTGCAAATAAAGGCCAGGAAGGAGGCATGTTTGGACTATGTACAGCGTGTGAGTACTCTCTTAGAGCCAGTGGGAACTTTGCCTGCTCACCCACACACACAAATGAACGCGCTCAAATCTCAGACTCCTCTATCCCTTCAAGAGATGAGTTTGATGCACTGGAAAGGTAAAAGAGAAAACTCCAGCTGCAATAGAGAAATGCTGGTGACTAAATTACAGTCTTTAAATACAAAGGCACGATTCGGGGATAAATATGGGTTGTACTTAAAGCACAATTACATGAGACACCTGAAGATGTCAGACTGGAATGTACAGATAGCATATAATGAGTGCTCCTTTTGCAAAACTCAAAGAACTACCGGACAAGTACAATGCGTGAAACAGTGATGGCCAGACAATGCAGTTCCCACATGCTGGGGATTGCCTTCTTCTACTGATATATACAGCACTTATCTGTTGAGCTGAGTTGTCATAATCTTGATATCACTGAACAGCTTTGCTGTGTTAAGTACAGGCAGATGGTCATAAATATGCAACAAGAGCAGGATTAAGGAGAAAAAAATCACATGTATTATCTTAAAACAGAATGACTGCTACCCAAATGCACACATATATACACACGTGTATATACAAGCTTCTTAGTTTGCCAGTGCAACCAAGATCTGGCCAGTCCTATTCCACAGTAATCCCTACATAAGAAATCATATGATGCAATACCAAGAACAAAATCTTCAGTTGTGTTTCAAAATAAGCAAGGATAAGCGAATCCTGGAAGGAAAGCTAATACAGTATGAAAGAGTCAGAAGAGTGGGAGATGTTTAATTTCCTAGGGCTTTGATGAGTGAATTTTCCAGTCACCACACCAGGTCAGAAACCCATGTCCATTCCAAAGTTAATGCTATTGTTTTCTGATCTTTGAACCCTAACACCTGTCAACGTCACATTCCCAGAGGACAATACTGAGTCTGGCATTTCTTTTTAACAAAAAAAATATTTACAGGCTTATCACTCCCTGAACAACATCCATCCTGTTGGACCACTAGAAAAGTCGTTTAAATACAACTGGAAGCTACTAGGGAAATGCCGTGAGTCTGAGTGTCATCAGACATGACTTTTCCTGTCACATTAGAGGTATTTGAAATAACTGATTACACTGGCTAGTTACTCTATCTTTATGGGAGTAACTGAGAGAAGGATTTGGCCCCAGTAATTGGAAATGTAATCCAGTTTTTATTCAAGTTTCCAGAATCTATCTTTCAAAAACAAGTTTCCACAACACCTTGTACTCTCTATCATAACGCTCTGTACAGAGTAAGGGCGAAATAGGAGCCTTTTATAAACAAGGAAGTGGTCTAGCTCACTCCCTTGTGCAGGAAAACCCAGAAAAGGACAACTCTGAAGTCAGTTGTTCCCTGGATTGTGCCAAATATCCACCCCCTTTGCAAAGCAAAACAGAGCCTTTGGCTCCCCTCTCCTGCAGATCTGCACGTAGCGTGGGAGATCCCCCAGGAGCAGACGGGAGCCCCATGCTGATGTTCTGGCTCCCAGTCCCTCACAGCCTCTCCCAACACCTGTCAGGCCCAAGTCCCCCTCCTTGAGAGGCCCTGCTCCAGATAGGTGTCACAAGAGACGGTCCTTTCCAGTGCCTGAGGAGCATGGTGCTGGATAAAACTGGGAAACGTGGACCAGAGCTTCTCCTTGTCAGGCTCTCACCCACAAAGCCTGCCCTCAAGTTTCAACTCCATGCAGGATGAAGTCTCTCATCCTTCTGCACAGGAACTAGGCTGTCCAAATGTCTTCAATGACTTGCAGACACTCAGGTTAAAGGGCAGATTGTCATAGCTCCTACTGATCAACCTTTTCCCCAGGGCAGCAGCTAATGCCACCGGATCAATGTGCTCAAGGACAATAAAAGGTTTTCTCTGATTACACTGAGGTAACACGTTCTGGCCACATCTGAGTGAGATTCAGGTTGCTTTCTCTGAGCCCTGAATTAGATACTTGATCTTGCTACTTTGACTTAAATAAAAGTCACATCTCAGAGAGCCTTAAGCTGAGGGAGGAATTTGGCTGCATAGCAGTTGAGCCGAGAGATTCACAATGACTGTCCACCAGCTAATGAAACACTACCTCTGATACATAATTTCTGATGCTTCTTCGTGTGCAGCCAGAATAAAAACTCAATTAATAAAGAGCAGTTGCAGTTTTCAATGCAGAGGTGCTCTAGTGGGCTTGCAGTCAGGAGAGCAGGGCTAAGACACCACTGCTGAGTAATAACCACAGTTCTGTTTTGCCAGTGATGCTCCACCCTGGGTTAGGTTTTGCCTAGCTGATGCTATACCTCAAGGTCAGCTTGCAATTAGAGAGCAGCTAGCCGGGAGGGAAAAGATAACTGCAGTGGTTCAATAACAGAGATTAGCATAGGTCAAATAATTTGTAGGAAATTATTAATCCTACAAATGTTACCTTTCTGCACTGGTAGTGATTTTAACTAATTCAATTGGTATTTAAATTAGTGGCTAAGCAGTTTGTGGCAAATAGCTGTGAAGTCATAGCTATTTCTGTAAGCAGCTCTCTGGAAGCACTGAAAGTAAGCTGTTTGGATCGCATGACCCTGTTGTATTTCCTGATTGGATGAACTGCAGTCTGACGACTGGGTTTCTGTAGCACTTTATTGTCTTAGTCTGGAACCTCATTTCTGCAAATTATCTGACATATCCTGAGAAGGTGGGCTGTAGAGCAGAAATTTTAATATTTTTTTAACATAAAATAGTTAAAGGATGGATGTATGCAAGTAACAGGCTCTTCCCTAGAAGACGCAAGCACAGTATCCTTGTTTAATGCAGAGAGCAGCAGGCATACAGGCTTCTCCACAGAACACCTGTCTGCCTTGCCAGCTTTCGTGGGACTACCCTGACGACTGGAGAGAGTTCACGCTCCAAGTCTGTTCAGTCTTTGGCTTCTCAAAAAGGCTTGTCAGCAAGGTGGCTTAGTGATACAAGTTGTGGTGTGGGATTCATGGTATGGCTGCCTCTGTGCAGGAATTCATATGAGGTTGACAGTATGAATCAGATGCTCAGTAGACAGTATGTTCGTCAGGTATTGTAGCTTTCGTGTGAGAATAACTGTACTATCAACATCCAGGTTGGCCTGCTGGGCATGCTATCTCTTTCATTTAGTCTCATTTCATATCAATTTTTCACAAGCAATGACCCAGGCTGTAAGGCAAAACAGAATTTCTGAAGGTTTTTTTAGTCTACTGACTAAACTAGATGCCTCTCTATGCATACAGTCATAAATGTGTGTCTCTTCTTCACCAATCCTAATATGCAAGCATTAAAAGTTTTGGAATGGATAGTAAGTTATGGTATTTTTAACTATGATATTTCAACTTTTTATTTATTTACTTTTTTTTTTTATTTATTTTCATTTCGAGCTTGACTTGAAACTGAAGATTATTTAAAAAATTTTAAAACAGTAAATTGGGTTAAATATAGTTTTTAGGCCATAGGTAGATATAAAAATGAAATTTTATTGATTTTTGTCTCTTTGCCAAAATCCTGGTGATGTTATACTAATATTTTTCTAGCCTTGCAACCAACTCTACGGCTCCAGTAACTGCCCTACCCTATAATATGTATAGAATCTCAGTCTTTTGCATTTGCAGGAGGAGCTTGCAAAAATAGCATCCTTTTAGGGAATAATTGGAAATTGTTACAATTTAAGTTTCTTTTCTGTGAGCTCACAGCCTAGTATCAAGCTCAGCAGTGCTGGAGCTGTCATGATGCTTGACAGAGAAACCAATAAAAGATGAAAATCTGCAGTAACGATATTCTGACACAAAAATCTGTTGGACAAAGTTGATGAACCCTGTTTTGGAAGGAGGATGACAGAACAGGACAAGAATGAGGGGAGAGATTCTTTGGGAAGTCGTGATTTTGTTTTCCAACAAGCAGTCCAGCATAATGTGAACCATTCAAATTTGATGCATGTGTGACTGATTTAAAGATTAAAACCTAACCATGTGAATTTGGAGACCTAAATGACTATAATGAGAACAAAAATTGCCACTGTCTAACAGTAGGTGCCCTCACCTGAGGTGGCATGATTTCAGACAGAAACATCCAAATACAAGGAAACCCCAAGAGCAAAAGTGAGAGTTGTAGAGAAGGAAGAGTGTGGTATCTCTATTACTAGAAAATATTATAGAAGAGGTAGGTATCTTTTTCTTTGTGTACATGCTAGACATTACACATGCATGATCTATTTACTTCCTATAGAGTATACAATAGAAGACTATTAAATTCTCCTCAAATTAGAGAGAAATAACTGAAGATCCCAGGGGACAGACAGCATTAGGAGAAATGCTGGAGTTTATGCTTCAGTTTGGGTTTTAACTGAAGGGAACCCAGTTTTATGTAGGTTGCTTTGTAGGTTGTCAACCTAAACTAGGCAAGGATGGGGAACTGGGAAATTTCTTTTCAAAAATATCCTCTTAATCCAAACCTAAGATGTTACCGTAAGTGGGCATTCTTCCCCTGATTGGTCCAGTCTGATTTCCAGAACTGGATATCCAGCAGCATCCATTCAGTTAGGGAGAGGTGCTCAGCTATAGTTGTGGTGCCAACACCCAGGGTTCTAGCTCTGACTCCAGACCCAAAGCTCAGGTACCAACAGCTAACATAACAATGGAAAACCATTACTAGCATGGAGAGATGCCTCTGCTGAGCTTAGAACGAGTTATGTTAATGGGTGTAGGCTGAGGTCACTGCGACTGTGACTGCGAGAGAAAGATTATTTCTGGCAAACTGAATGATCCAGGGAAGGTGTTCCAGAAACACAATTTTAAAAGAGTTATTTACACATTGTATTTTGCCTTTTACAATGTTTTCCTTGGACCCACATGTGATGGGAGATGCACCATGCTCTGCAGAGGTTGGTGCCCCAGCACACCCTGCCCCACCAGCCAGCAGTGTGCAAACATTGGCATCCCAGCAGCTGTTCCCTGCACCACAGCAAGCACCCCAGAACAAGCATCTGCCAAAGCAGCACAGAGAGCTTTTGGGACACTGTTTGGAGGAGATATCCTCTATTGCAGAAAGACTATGGACAGAACGACAGGACTATCACACAACCCTTGTTTTCTGGGATAGCCAGATAGTTCTGTGGACACAGTCTGTGTGACAAACTCTACTCATTTGCAGCCCTGCCCAGGAGCAGCAAGAGCAGGGCTGCTCCAGGACAAGGGCTGAGTGAGGAGTTGAGTGTGACCCCTGTGCCCTCTCTGATGCATCCCACAACATCTAAACATATTGAGCAGAGCTTGTTGCTGGTCACAGGGTCCATCCACAGTCCTGGGTGTTGCAAAGAGACCAGGTCCCGAGTCTGATATTTAAAGCGTGGTTAATAACGTTTGTCTCTCCCCTGAAATGCTGTAACCTTAATTAATGTTTCCTTAATGCTTTGTAAAAAGCTCTTAGGTGAAAGACTCTGTGCCAGCACACGATAATGGCATTCCCAAAGAGAGAGCCTAAAGGTTAGCTGAACTCATTCTAAGAGGCTGAAGATTCCTTTGCAACTTTTCCAAATAAGTTAGCTAATTTTTCCTTCCATCAAAACAATATAACGTCAGAGGGATGGCATTTTTTTGCTGTTATAGACTAGCCAAGGTCACATTCCACTGCAAAGCGATTGTCTTTCAATGCATACCATTCCTTGGGATAGATAAATAACGAGTTAATGTTTACAGGGAATACTGTCAACAGAAAATAGTCTAAAAAGATATAGTGTTCGTATTGATTTCACTTCTTTGGAAAAAAAATACAGGGAAAACAGTAAATTTCATTTTGATTTCCATGCATAGGAAAATATAAATCAGAAATTTTTATCTGTATAGTTATGGTAACATCACTAGCATTTTCTTTCAAGTTGATTTTCCTTTAAAGGGAACTCACACACAAAAGTATTACTTAACATTTTTAAAAGCAACAAAAGATATCCTACTTCTTTAAAGTTCATGGGAATGCATGATATTCTAAAACCAGTCCAAGACTTCCTATTTTGTGTTGTAACTAATGTCACAACCTAAGGCTTTCATTAATAGCAGATGTTGCTTTCATCATTGAACTACAAAACAAGGATTGACAAAGGTTGCACGCTTCCCATAGGAATACTTGTACACTCCAGGCAGCCTTTCCATTCTCATAATGAGACCTCACTGCAGTGTTGATCATCTACATGCTGATCTGGTAAAAAGCCTACAGCTAGGTCACCATAGATGAATTTAGTCCATGGTCTGGTCTAAACATGGCCAGTTCCATACATACTGCCATACCTGCAGTTTGCAGAACTTGATCCTCTTAAGTGCACTCAAAATAACATATTGTGCCTTCCAATTAGTAAGGATTACAAGACAAGACCTAGCAGGTCACTCAAACATCTGCACATTTATACTTATCCTTACAATGGCTTATTAACAGCTATTCATATTCCTGTCTTCTTAAAACTAGAGAGAAAGCTCCGTGCTTCAGAAGAAATGGGTATGGTTTTTCAGGCTGATGGGTCAGATTATTCAAACAGCAGTCGCAGCGTGACTCAGGGCTTGCACTTATACCCGGAAACTACTGTTGGGACTGTGTTGGGAATGTACATTGCAACCCTTGCACTAATCATTCCTCCTGGTATGTGCCCTGCAGTTAGTCTCTCCATGGAACCCCTCCAGGAGGAAATATTTTCTGTTTCAGCCATGTTCCCTTTGGTGGGAGCAAATCAACTCCAGCAGCCCAAACTTTGAGTCATTTACTGTTTTGATTTGATCCAAGATCTCTAAGTCTGTGAATGGACAAGACAGAGAATTTCACATACACATTTCATCTTATCTTCCTGAAGCCTGAGAGTTACAAGAAGCAGCTCACTATGATGAACTTGTCTGTTGAAGGCAAAGTTGTAATATAAATTAAAGAAATCTAAAGTGAAATCTATAAATCAAAAAAAAAAGAAATTCTTTTCCTCATGTGACTGTGACTTCTTTTCGTTGTTGCCTTTATTTCTTCCCTCTAATCTTCTCAAGAAGAGGTTGCTGTTTTTTCCCTCATTGCCTTTGCTTTTGCAGGTCAGTGGCACTGTGTGTTAGCTAAGTCCTGGAGTGACACCTGCACAGTGTGAAACTGGTCCCTCTCTGATGTCGAGAGCTGGGTCGCTGTTGCACTGCACCTAAAAGCCCTTCACGCACGATGACTAAACCACTATTTTCTCCTGTCTTACAAATACTTCCTTTTTGCGTTTGGGTTTAATCTTTTCTTTCTTGCCAGCTGTCTCGTTTTCTCTCTATTTTTTAGAAATTGGTTATATAAACCCCTCTCCACACACTTGGGAAGATGCTGTCATAATTTGCTCGTTTTCATTTAAAATTGTTTGCACATTTGATGCAATCCAGTTTGGCTGACAACACATTAGGCTGCACTGAAATGAACGATGCCAAGGGTAGGAGTGTGCTTCCAGATGGGGACAGAGGGACTGGCTATGCCTGTGTTTGAGATGTCCCCCTTCTCCTGAGGAAGGTGCTGCAAAAAGCACAAAACAAACCAACCAAAGGAAATATCCACTACCTTTTCATCTCAGACTGCCTCGGGCACAGGAGCAAAAATGGGTTAATGGCAGAAAGGCTTTTAGACTAATCCAAGGCAAAAATGATCGCCCTTTCAAATGCGATTACTAGGAAAGTGATTTGGAAGCCAGTGGGACAGAGGCGTGGAGTAAGCTGTCTCTCTGATACACATCAACAGAGACCTTCACACTGACTGATTATAATGAATACAAAGTTGACATTAGCAGAGACAAAAAGTTACATGAGCACCACGTTGCCTTCAACAGTTCCCTTTGTCCTTGAAAATTTTCTCAGGAGCAAAAGGCATTAGTTTGGCTCATCCAGAGGGCTGCACAGGTAGATGTTTCTCTGGAAGTCAGAAGCATTTCACTCCCCAGAAAGAACATAAAACATCTGAGTCATGTACAACCATTTTTACAGCTATGTGGAAATGCAAAGGGGATTTTACATAAGGCTTGTGCAGCAATGCTGGGCCAGGTTCAGCCCTGGCACAGGCAGAGCTGGCTCTGCCAAGCCCAGTGGAGAGGCTGCAGAGAGAAGTCACCTCGCAGGGCTAAGGGTGGTTAGAGCATTTAATTTATTTAGAACTTCCATTTCTTTATGTAGTCCCTTGGAGACACGGCACCCAGCACAGGATATTTTTGCAAAAGTAGCCAGTCCTGGGGAGGGCAGGAGAGCTGTGCCACACACCATTCTCCTCCTGATGCCCAGCCTGTCCCACCCTGCACACCTCCACTCCACTTTGCTGCAGTGAGGGAAGCAGGGTCTGCCTTTCTGCCACAAAGCTGCATGCTGTGGGCCAGTGCCTATCAGATGTCAGCCAGCCGTGACATTTAGATGTAAAGCATTGTGCTGGAGAAGTAGAGCCCTTTATAAACACTTTCAAAAGCTCATGCTTGCTGTGAGATATGGCACCAGCAACAGCAGAACATAACATCAGTTGTGCAGGTTTCTCCAGCTACTAAAGCAATTTGTTAGAGAAACATATAAAAAGAAAGTGGTCTTTTCGAGTGCAAGAAATATGTTTAAATGCTTGTAAATAGCCTTTGGTTTTGTCTTTGTACTAGTCGGTACCCACAGTCCTTGTTTGACATTTATTCAGCCTTTATCCCCAGCACATATTAACTTGAAGTCTTTGGGAATTTTATTCAAATAAAAAGGAAGTTAAAAAAAGAGAGTAAGTTGGCTCACAGGTCCCTGGTGTTTTCTGGTACAGCAAGCCTGTGAAGCTGGGCAACAACAGCCAAGCAGTTGGGATGGCTAAGTGAATTAGTAAAATCAATCAGAGTAGATTATGGGATATGTTACTCTGATAAGAACTGAGATTTCACAGATGCAAAAATTCTTCCAAATTAAGAAAATTAATTCTTCCAAAATAAGAAAAACAAGAAGATTCACTGAGTTACATACGGAAGCTGATGTATGCTTTGAGAACACATTGGTTTTGGCTTGTTTTGCAAGATACTAAGTGCCTCAAGCTCCTCTGATTCTCTGCTGAATAGGCCTGTCTCTCTGTGAAAAACACATGACTGCAAAGATGGCTTGATCAGAGCACAAACACTCTCAGACAATTTGTTTCCAGGTGAGCTTGCAATTATCTTCTGGAGTTAGCATCCATCTTTCTCGCTTGTCTGAAAGAAAAAAAAAGAATGAGAAAAAAAATCAAAAAGCAAGAATTATTAACACAGCATCTAAAAAATAGAACAAAAAAGCGCCTGGGGAGTAGTCACCTGGTTTTAAGAGTACTAGGATGTAAAGCACAGCAATACTGCATGCATTGACCATTATATGCTTATATGTACCATCCCTCTCATATCTGCAACTTAAAACAACAATATTTATCCCTTAGCCTCGAGGCAAAAATTCTTAAAGCCCCTGTGCAAAAGTACGTGATGACACACATGAGTGGAGGTTCCCGTAGAAACAAAAGCAAACAGGGCTTTTATTTTCTCTCTGCCGGACCAACCCCACCCTTAACATACCCATGAATGCGCTTGCAGTGGATAGTGCAATTTTCTGATCCATCTGTTTTCTTGGAAGCAATTCATCCACAGTAGCCATTAATTCTGTAAATGTTTTTGACTGCAGAGTACGGGGGAAATTTATTAAAGAGATCAGGAATTTGTTGGACTTTTTTTGACTGGTCCTAGTGATATTCCCGGTGACACATTTGAGAGAAAATATGAATCATGCTTTGCTTCCCTTAGGTTTTGTATTTGGTTTTTTCGCAGCAAGTTATCTCTTACTAAATGCCCCATTATATGAGCCTAAGAGCTTTGTTCTTTTGACCTAAGTTTCAAGGATTTACTTTAAAACCTTATCAGTTGCAGAAAACCAAACTATGTAGAGCACAAACTAGAAATACTAGAAACCTCTGAGAAACATAAAGATTGGTTTTAGATGGAGGATGAACTAACTAGCTTGAATAGAATAAGATCCAGCATCAGCCTGCTGCCATCTGTAACGTAAACATTGGAGTAAAGTTCAAGCTAAGATTGCTGAGTGGGTAGACACTGATCCTGTGGCTGAGTGAGATACCTAGGTCATTAGTGGCACTCTTAAATTTGCCTTTTTTCTGACAAATTATATTCCTTGAATGTGATCTTTTATTGCAAGCCTGTCTTCTTTCTGTTAAGTCTCTTGTGAAGGTCCCAGTCTAGGTGCAATACCAGCCCCGCTACTCAGCGGAAAAGCAAAATAAATTTTTAAAAGAAGCCTAATGGAGTAAAGGGCCTGACAGCCATAAAACACTGACTTCTTGGTATTTTTCGTATTGTGTCATTAGAAGTCCCATCTCTGCCTTTCCTATCCTATACAATTAAGAGTTCACTTTCGCTTAGAAAGTGTGTAACATATTAATAACCCCTCAAACAGCAAGCGATGGATGTTCAGAAACTCTTTCAGAGTTAGTGATCATCTTCTGAGCTGTTTTATTGTGAATGAAGAGATTACCAGGTGTACTGTGATTTGAAGTTTCTTGGCATACATTCTTAAAGGTATAAATAATATGAACAGCACTGAGGCATAATTACTACCTGACATAGCACACCTTGTCCTTTGGACTGAATTCTATTGATTCCAGGCTGACTCAAATGAATGTAAATGGAGGAAAAGCTTCAGGCTCAGTTTTTCCTTGTGTCATCCCTATCCTTTTATAGTAATTTCTATGAACACGCTGTAAATAATTACCAAACTTTCTACTTTGTGACTGATACCTAACTAGCCTTGTTTCTGTCTACAATACATGGTGCATGTGGCTAATCAGGACCCTAGTGTGTTAGTGATTTCACTTGAAGATCCTCGCTTTTTGGACATTGCAGTTGCACTTAATATGTTACAGAAAGATAGAGGGAATCTCAGCCTCTGGACTCAAGCAGCAAAAGTTCAGGGAAATGTAAGTCTCAGGCATATACCTATTAGTACTGTGAAATGAACTGGTAATATTTTTTAAAAAAACAAAAGCTTTTACATTAATTTAATGCTCATTTTAATTAAAGAAAAAGTCATCTAGAGCAGCATGAAACAGGTTTATAACATGAAAGCTCTCATCAAACATTTTAAAGATGAAGGGCTGATACGTGTCCTATCTCGCCTTGACAGTTACTGCACAGCATAATCTAGTGCTGCCAATCAGATCCAAACAAAGGAAACAGCAGTTGTCTGACAGTGAATCACTTCTCACCTCAATTAATATAAATATTGAGTTTGCACGAGTAGACTTGACAGTTTGAGGCATGCCCAAATTTTCTGTGTAACTAGTACTTAATGACTGATACTCAATACTTGGATCTGGCACTGGGGGTGAAGTCAACAGTTAAGAACTTTGTTTTGTGGAAGTGACTGAAGGCTCAGCAGAAGGATTCAGTGTCTTTTGTAGAAGTTTTGGAAATAACACATAGCTGTAGATAGAAAGGCTCCTGTGGTGGATGCCTTCCTTGCATTTCTGAAGTGAATTCTCTTTCCTTCAACTCCATCTCATTCATGTTTGCCTCATACAAATACTCTAATGAATACATCAACTCTAGTAAACGTTCCCCAGAGCAAAGGATGCCTAAGCCATATCTACAGAGTATGTGAGCAAAGCCAAATCTGAGTACACAAGTGAGTGTGTTTATAGAAGCAGGAATTGATTCTAAAAGTTGTGTTTATCCAGCAAAGAGAAGAAACATATTGCATTAATAATACATCCATTGAAACTTTTCCTCTCATTTAACATGCTTTTAGATTGTCTGCCATTCAGTTAGAATCAGTTAATTCAGAAGAGAAACCAGGGACCAGGTCAAATAAGCCCACTTTGACAAAACCTATTCCAAATAAAGTATCTGCCCAACTCTAGATAATTAGTTCCAATCTGGCAAAGGCTGATCCTAGATACTGAAAGGCATGATTGTCTAATAGTATCTTATCAGACTTCCTAAAATGCTGTGGTGGTCTCAATTTCCTAGACAGTGGACAAATTTCTCCCAGCAACAGCCCTAGTTAGTTACCTCACCTTCTGTCCAGGGTCTTAATCAGCAAAGACACTAAAGTGCCTTGTGATCCTTATTAAAGGGGTTCTTTTGGATTAGGATTTGTTGACAAGGACAGGAAAGAAAGCTTTTAGTTTGGGTACCTGAATGTACAAGAGAAATACTGCTTCTGAGTAAAACAGACTGGTTAGGACTGTTAGATTGTCCTGAAAGGATATCTGTAACAGAGTTTCAGTGTCTTTAACGTTCACCTCCCAAACCAACGCTGATAAACTTAATTGAGTACTTTGATTTTCAGCAATGCCAAATACCCGCTCTTGCTTTATTTGCAGGAGCAAATAGACAGCAAGTCTGTAAATTGGACCATTTAATTATGGGTATAAACAAATGTTTGTATTTTTCTTCAGTGTGGTCTGGCTAGGGGGAAACAGCATTTCAACCTGGTGTCTGTAACCAAGATGAATGTATATGTGTGTACGTGTAAGACAGAGAGAAAACCAGCAAGAGACCATTTATGTGGTTGGTAAGATTGTATTAGCAAACTACTTATATTGGGTATTTTGCTTTTACATTCTAGTTTGTGGTCATGGCACATACAGGTGTAAGTGCCTGTATGATAACGTGTCACACACCAGCCTATTTTCCTTGCTCCTTTTTTGTGGTCATGGCTTTATGCATATATGTGTATCGCACTTTGGTGGTCACATATGAACTCTGAGAGTCTTCAGAGAAATAGAAAAACAGTCTTACCATGACAGAAGAGTTGCACAAGTTTTATTCAGCTTATTGATCAGAAGGCCATGTGGTAACCTGACCTTCTTTAAGTTTCTAAATACGAGTAACATCTGCTGGCAGAAGCAACCTTAATGAGGTTGAGTAGAGGTCACATAAAGCCGAATACATAGGAATAAAATGCAGATTTCTGACCATTAAGACAATTAGCCTTTTGAGAAGCACAGAAAGCAATGTAGTGAAACCTTTTTTTTTGCTAGAAAAAGAAACAAAGGTGTTTTAGAGATAGTCTGGATGTATTTCTAATACATGGTTTTAATCATTCACAAATGATGGGGCTCAGTGAGAAACCCAAGAAGGGATATCCAGGAGCCTTTGCTGTGTTCAAGGTCCAAGTTAAGGGCCACAACCAGCTATCCAGAGCATTTTGGACTTGGGGGATTTTACCAGGATTCTCATGAACTGAAGGTTTCAGAGACAAAGCCAAGGCCTGGAGGTAAACAGCTGTGTTGTAGTTCCACTTTCCTTCTTTTCTTTCTACATGTTTTTTTCTTGCCTACACTCTTAGAACCACCACACTCTAGAAATGAGGAACTGGAAGAAAGCAGGTTATTCCCACAGGTCAAGGGAGCAGGATTACACCACAGACTGCATGATGTGGTCCCAGATGTTTGCCCAATGTGTTCTTAAAAAAATTCCTGTACAGGAGAACTCCATGCTTCTGAGAAGTTGGTTCCAGTGTTACACTCCATTTACAATCAGACTATTTTTCCTAAGATTTACTCTAAATTAAAGCGGTGACTTAGGCAATTACTTGAAGAGGCAGATGAAATATTCTATAAACAGCTGCAAGAAGTCTCAAAATCCCTGGCCCTTGTTCTTGTGAGGGGCTTCAGCTTAGCACATGTCTGCTGTAAATTCAATACAATGGAGAGGAAACAGCCTAGGAAGTTCCTGGAGTGTATGGAAGACAACTTCCTCACACAGCTGGTGTGAGCAAGTGACGGAGGATGCTGCTTGACTNCTGGGGAAGGGTCTGGAGCACAAGTACTGTGAGGAGTAGCTGAGGGAGCTGAGGGAGCTGAGGGTGTTTAGCCTGGAGAAAAGGAGGCTCAGGGGAGACCTTATCACTCTCCACAACTGCCTGAAAGGAGGCTGTAGCCAGGTGGGGGTTGGTCTTTTTTTCCAGGAAGCCACTGACAGGGCAAGAGGAAATGGCCTCAAGCTGCACCAGGAGATGCTGAGATTGGATATTCGGAAAGATCCTTTCATCAAAAGGGTTGCTGAACATTGGACCAGGCTGTCCAGTAGTGTGGTGGAGTCACAATCCCTGGAGGCATTTAAAAGACATGTAGATCTGGCACTTGCCACATGCTTTAGTGGTGGGCTTGGCAGTGCTGGGTTAATGGTTGGAGTCAATGATCTTAGAGGTCTTCTACAATTTAAACAATTCTATAATTCTATGGCTTCATGTCCTACCCTTTGTGGAAAAGGGTAAAACTGATTTCTGCCTTCTTTAGAATAAATTCTATGTGTTTGCGAAGTGTTAACATCTTCCTTCTGTCTCTACTTCCTAGACTAAACAATTCCAGTTTTCCTAACCTTTCTCAGAGGTTCATGTTTTCTAAACCCCTTATCATCTTGTTGCAGTTATCATAAAATGCAGTGCCCAAATCTGGATGCAATACTTCAGCTGAGGTTGCACCAGTGCCAAGTAGAGCAGAATAATTACCTCTCTTGTCTTATACCCAGCACCCCTGCTTATACCTCTCAGAGTGACATTTGTCTTTTCTGCAAGAGCATCACATTGTTGTGAAGAGAGGCTTGAAAGCATGACCCCAGAAGTTTCAGAATCCAAAAGGCACATAAAAAGAAGCAGAAGGGTGGGGTGGGGATGGGGATGGGGA
>VZTD01001178.1:165432-223487 GCA_013397725.1 Rhagologus leucostigma | reverse complement strand
ATATCTGTAGTTCTCACTCCTATACACAAGTACTTTACAGCAATGCGCTGGGGAGAGCGCGGCCGGCTGGGCTGGGACAAGGTGGGGATGGACATAAATTAATTATTGCAGTCAGATGCGCCGTGGGTGGGTAGGTTTGGAGTTGATCCATGCCAGAAATATAAATATCTCTCACACCTTGAAATCCATGCTTCCTGTCGGGAAAAAAATCCTCTCCTTGGGGTCTTGTCGGCGCCTGTTCTGTCTGTGGGATGCTGGTTCGGCACGGACAGGGAGCAGCTGGGAACCAGAACGCTTGGACTGCGACCAGGACAGCACTCGCAGTACCTACAGGGTCTGCACGAAGCCTCACGTTGATGATACCCAAAACACCCCCAACCCTTTCCTAGTGCCAGCAATGAAATTCCTATGCAAATGGAAGTCCACTTTTTATGCTAATGGTGCTTTAAACACCAGCCCTTGGAATGCTCGTAGGGCAGAACTCGATGGCTGGCACCTGGCAATGGAACAACACAGGTAAACAGTTGTGGGACAGCACAAAACTCTTAAAAATAATGCCAATTTCCTGCATTTACCCAACAGCTGCAATGATGCTCGTGCAATGTCTGTTTCCAGGGAGAAACGAGTCCTGAGGGATCATTCGGTCTGTGGCAAGTGTTTCATTGAGTGTCCATGTCTGGTCCTGCCTGCAGTGGGGCATTTCCTACAATGGGGGTGTTTAGAACCCAAAACCAGAGGGGGTGCTGAGGTTAGGGCTAACTTTTGGGCCCAGAGCTGGATGGAGCCCTTGGCGACTCCCACTCACTGTCAGGAATGTTCCTTTGGTGTTTCCTCTGTGTGTCCCAGCCAACCAGGGAATGAGGGGCGGGAGGAGGCCGGGAGCACCAGAAAGTGAACCAGCACTTCTTGTCCTTTGTATTTACAGGGGATGACCTGTGCCCTGCAGTGCCCTGCCCACGGCACGCAGCACGCTCCGCAGTGTCCAGAGGTCAGGGAGTCACATGTAGAGTGCCAAACAGCCCCTTTCCATGGCTGTCCTGCACAAGCCTTCCCACTCATCGTTCCACAGGGGCGGCCCTCGGAGGCCATCGCTTCCCAATGCGCTCCTCGTCCTTCCCAGAGGTCCTGGCTGGTGCAGGAACCCCCGCTGCCGTGTTCTCAGCTGGCACCAGAGGCAGAGCTGCGGCCGGCGCCGGTGCACTACCAGAGCTGAGGCTGCTGCTGTTGGCAGCAGACTGGTGCAGGAAAGCCAACAGCCGTGAAGTCTTCCCAGCCAGAGGAGCTCTCCAGTGCGGAATGCCAGTACCTTTGGGCTCGGGGCTGGGTGGCGGGATGTGCTGCTCAGCCTGCTGTGCTTCAGAAGGCAGCCGGCCCGGATAGCTGCTCCTGGGCAGGAGCTGAGCCTGGGCGGGCACCACAGGCGTGGGCACCGTCGGAGCCCTCGGCAAGTTGCCCGGATCCAGCGCTGCATCCCCCTCAGTACCAGCCCCTCCGGGTGGTGGGAAGCTGCTGCTTCGCCGGCTGCAAGACTCGCAGCACAGCTTGTGGTAGCCAGGGATGGAGCAGTATCGGGCCAGCACTTCCATCTGGCAGAAGATGGATTTGTCTCCCAGGCAGGGCTCATCTGCAAAACAAACATCCCAGGGATGGGAACCCGCTGATGGGCACTTGGGAAACATTGGCACATTGTGTTTTTGGAGGGGCACAGACAGCAATTCCCAGTGCTGACCTCCTAGAGCTCCCACACACACACTGGTTATGTCCTACCCACCCCGAATCCCTTCCCTTCCAGCCTGAGGACATCATCCATCAGCAGCATTAAAGCCAAGGCAATCTTCCCTCACAGAAATTAAACCCCAAGCAATAGCCCTCGGAGATGCCTTAAAATAAAATGTAGTTGGATGAAGTTTTGTTTGGATTAAGTTTGGAGTTTTTCAGGGACCAAATGGAACTGCAGAACTGATGGAAAGCTCTAACAGGTGGGTCAGACCTGAGGTGCCCTGGAGGCAAGTATGTGCATTCCTTGCCTCAGGAAAAAGAACTTCCAGAGGCTCCTCTGGAAGCTTTGAAACAAAATCAGCTTTCTGCAGGGAGAGATGTCCTCACCTGGGCACAGGGGCTGCCTCACCATGGGCTGGAAGTGCATCCGGGCACTGCCTTCTGCTTTAAAATATCACCTGGAACCTGACCTCAGGGTGGGTCAAAATAAGCTCACTTCCAAGGAACTCAGTAAAATCCCCCGCAGGGACATCAGTGGGGCTGGGGGACAAGGGTTATAAATAGCAAGTTCTATGGAATATAAACCTGTCCTTGTCCTGATCCTGCTGAGCTTCCTCAGAACCCTTGCCGGTTCCTGACACACCTGGTGTGAAAGCAGCAGCTCTGCATGGGAATATCTGTGCTCCATGAGGCACACTGAGGCCATTCCAGCAGGAATTCAGCATGGAATTCTGGGCTATAGGTACAATTCCTTTTGCCTTTCCATAGTGACAGTGACTCTTATTTGCTCCCGTTCTCTCATGGTTCATTTTGGGGTATCTGTTTGTGCTGGTTTAGATTCCACAACTCCACCCACAGTATGGAGATTTGGGTTGTGCTTCTCTACTTCCAGCAGGTTCCATGAGGAGCCTTATACTCATGTAATCCCTTTTTGCACTCTTCAGGTGAATTCTGCACAAGCCAGTCCCCCATTCCCTCTCCATGGTGTAAGTGCTCGTGTCCTGCTGCTGCTGGCAGGACAAATTCTTCTCCACACAGCTGGCACCGGCTGGGCAGGAGCTGAGAGCAGGCGGGGTGGGAGAGCAGATCAGCTCCCCAGGAACTGCCAGGAGATGAGGCTACTGGAATCTAATCTAAATCAATGAAAAACATTCTTTCCCTGCCAGAAGACAGGAGCCAAAGCAGATCTCACCTGTCCATTCTGGGGGAAAACACCTCTGCCGGCCAAGGAACTCTGACTCTGCTTTTCCTACCAGCTCCTGAGCAGTGTCAGGGCCACCATGAGGGAGTTAAAACCCCAATACACCCCAAATCCTACAGAGTGAATAATCCAAAGGAAGAAATGCATTGTTGTCATAGCAAGCTTCAAAACCTGTTAAAAAGTCTATGAAAACAACGTAATGGATTCCCAGGAACCTTATTAACGCTCTTGGTTCCATGTTTAAGTATTTTCATTCCCTCACTTGGCAGCTTATAGAACTTACCCTGGGATTTAGAGGTCAAGCAGGGTTTGCTTTGGATTGGCCTTCACCTCTGGCCCCAAGTCTGTGCCAACACAACTTGGGCCAATGTGGTTAAACCCTGTTTGAGCACATTTACAGGACAGACCCCAGCATGGGGAGCTGTGACATCCAGAGACTGCTGGACTGAACACAGGAGAAAAGCTGGACTCTGTGTGTGACCCCTGTGTGTGACCCCTCTGCCAGCACAGTGCTCTCCAGGTAGGAATTATTCCCCCCACTGCAGCCATTCCAGCCGTTCTCTTACCATCACAGGGAGCGAGTTTACAAGCCCTCACGGACTCCGGCCGTTCCCCCTCGCACCGGTCCCCAGCGCGGCACAGGACCTGCCGGCTCTCCGTCCCCTCCCCGCAAGTCACCGAGCACTGTCAGACACAGAGGGCACACATCAGGGCATCCTGCGTCATAGCACTTGGCAGAAATTCCGATGTCCCAGCCATGGCTTTTGGGACAGGTCGGTGCTGCCCCCCACCCGCTGACGCCCACCTGGGACCAGGGCCCGGCTTTCCACGGCGCAGGGCACGGCGCCCGGTTGCAGGACCGCCGGCTCTCGGGGCGATCCCCGCTGCAGAATTTGGCATGGACGGAGCGGTTGGTGCCATCTGGAAGAGGCTGGATGCAGCGCACCGTGCGGAGCTGGTAGCCAGAATTCCCACAGGTTTTGGTGCAGTGTTCCCACTCATCTGCCGCCCAGCTGGGAAGGGAAATGGCGTCAGACACCATCAACTGTTAACCTTTTTGTCCTGCTGTGGCTGCCTCATCCCTGGAGCAATGTCATCTAGTGCAAGGACTCCCTTCCCATGGCAGTGGGTTGGAATGAGATGAGCTTTAAGGTCCCTTCCAACCCAATCCATTCCGTGATTTTATTATATATATATAAATTATATAAATATACTACAACCACCCAATCAGATCAGTATCCATGCTTACTCAGGTAGAAACTCCCCTCCATACTCCGGAACTGCAGGCTGGAAAGCCATCAGCATCCCATCAAATTCATCCCACCAATCTGGCTGGGGCTACCCTGTCCCAAGGAGCAATTCCTGCTCCCCGTGCCCAGCCACACTCACAGGGGCTCTGTGCACTCCTGCAGGTNGCTGTGGCTGCCTCATCCCTGGAGCAATGTCATCTAGTGCAAGGACTCCCTTCCCATGGCAGTGGGTTGGAATGAGATGAGCTTTAAGGTCCCTTCCAACCCAATCCATTCCGTGATTTTATTATATATATATAAATTATATAAATATACTACAACCACCCAATCAGATCAGTATCCATGCTTACTCAGGTAGAAACTCCCCTCCATACTCCGGAACTGCAGGCTGGAAAGCCATCAGCATCCCATCAAATTCATCCCACCAATCTGGCTGGGGCTACCCTGTCCCAAGGAGCAATTCCTGCTCCCCGTGCCCAGCCACACTCACAGGGGCTCTGTGCACTCCTGCAGGTTGCACATCCTACGGATGGGCTTTGGCTTTTTGCTGCCTTCGCAGAAGCTTCGATGAACCATCTTGTTGTCACTCTTCCTGCGGCACCCATACTTGGTGTACTGGAACCCTGGGAAACATGTCAGAGAAACCAAGAGAATCAGGTCCTTGTTAGAATGTTTGGTTTAAATAGGGTTTTCTGGCCTATTAAATGGGTTTACAGGACAAGTATTTTGGTATTTGCATTCCCCATTCTTTGCTTAAGAGCCATGGACAGATCATGAGTACAGGGAATGCTCAGGAGCATCAATGTCTGAGTTTGGGCATCCAAAATGACTTGGGCTCTGAATTTAAACACCTAAAGAAGCCTTTTTCTTCCTAGGCTGGAAGTGGGACACCTGGGAACAATCATGCACTTCAGGTATTTTAAGCCTGAGCCCTAAAATAACAAGCCACTGTTAAAAAAGGGAAACCAAGAATTCTAAATCATTCCCTTCCCTCAGTTTTTTGGTAATTTGTCTCTTGTTACAGGTGCCTCATCCCCTGCTCACCTCCACCGCAGGGTTTGGAGCACTGGGACCAGCTCTTCAAGGCCCACTCGAAGGTGTCCGTGTCCTCCCGCAGCACGTTGTTGCTGTGGATGGTCGGCACCGAATCCTCGTGGATGATGTATTTGTAAGTCAGGCTGGATCTGGTATCGTTCTCCCGAGGAATGATCTGTGAATAAGCACACGTAAGCCCAGCGCTGTTGTTGATTCCTCTGCAGAGTACAGACACCAAGGTCTGGCTCTAGGATGGTCCTTAAGGCCCCTCCCAAGGCCAAGCCCCATATTCCCAGAGCTCGACATGTCACCCACCAGCACCACCACGGCGTCGTGCAGGGGCCCATCCGTGTGCAGCGTTTCCATGTTGTCCTCGATGCTGTACTCCCACTGCACACCCAGATCGATGAAGGATCGGGATCTGGCCTCCTCCCCTTTCCCATTCAGGATATAGTGTCCTGTAGCCTGGCTCTTGACTGCTGGGAGGAGTGAGAGCAGAGCCTGTCGTGCCTCCCCCACACTGGCAGCAATCGGGGTGGCACGAGGAGGGGTATTTCCATCAGATTATGAAAATAACAGATTTCCATCACATTTTACTTTCCTCTGTGCACACAGGCGTGTCCCAGATGCTAAAATCTGTAAGTGATGCTAAAATCTGTAAGTGAAGAGCTGAGGAATCGGAGCCCTGTGGAACTGCCTGGGTTTGGGCTTCCACGGCACACCTCACCAGCCAGGTACAGGGGGGATTAAGACGATGATGATGCTTCAATTAGAAGCCAATTCATTAAAAATTGGAATCCTAGAATGGTTTGGATTGGAAGGTAAGTTAAAGATCATCCAGTTCCAACACCTACTAAAAGATGGATTCTCATTTTTTCTTCCATACAGCTTTTTGCAATGCACCGTAGGAATAATTAAAAGATACTGAATTCGATTCACCCTGGCAGTGCCCACTTTCACGTGAGTCATCACAATCTTTGGTTAGTAAACAAGCAAATTTGGGTCAGTTTAGTATTTTGGAGAATTCAAATGAGCAGATGTTTGTTTGCTGAGCCGTAGGACTGCAGCACTAAGCCCTGACCACGCAATTTGGAAAGCCCACATTTACCCAACCCCTTTGCTGTATTTTCTCATCCCTCAGGTTCTCCAGCATGAGCACCCCGTGCTTCTTCTCAAGCCTCGTACCAAACTTGAGCAGAGAAACACTTACCAAGAAAGTGAGGAGAGGCCTCGTCTTCTTGGATAAACACATGTCGAGCCCCAGGAGGGATATCAAACATCTTAAGGTACCCTTTGGCACGTGCAGGGTCAGTGCAGGCAGCAGGGAGGAAAAGAGAAAGGAACAGCCATGGTCAGGAGCGCAGGGCACGGCCCAGCTCTGCTTGCAGGAGAGGGCATCCAGCAGCAACCAACGAGCAGGGCCGGGAGACATGGAGCCAATCGGTTTGTAACACGTGGGACAGGCTCTCCCTGGGCTCTTCTCTTCCAGGGAGAGAAGAGACACCAGTTACAGATCGATTTGCCACTTCCCAGCTGGGATCAGTTTAATATTTACAGTCGTGCTGCTCCAAGCAGGATCAATCAACAATTTAGGCAAAAAGATGTTTCCTGTGTTCCTCAGCACATGAGGACACAAGCACAAGTCTTCTTCATTATTTTCCCAAATCAGTCCTCAGCCAGATTGTTGGCTTGGAATTTACTGACTGCCCTGTCAGATGGTCATGTCTGAAGTGAAAGTAAAAAGTTGTTCCCAAAGAAAATTATTCTTAGTTTCAATTTCAATTATTTACCAGCGCAAATCACAGGTTAATTAGTGTAAAATTAAGGAAGCACTGCCATTAGGAAGACTAGAATCCCTTCTAGGGATCAGTCACAGGTACTTACAGATCAAGATTTAAGCAAGAGCCCTCTAAGTTCTCTGAGTGCATGGGATTTTCATATTCCTGTTATTTTCTTTTTAACAACTGCAGATTTAATTATGCAAAATCCCTGGATTCTGGGACTACTGGATGTACTGGCAGTCTGTCCTGCCCCTGACATATATAGCTCCTGAGAAAATCCAAGTGAAGGAACAGAAGAGCCGGGAATAGGGAAAATCACAGTCCTGGCTGAGCAGTGCCAGTGCCCAACAGCATTGCCAGTCTTTTCCTCCATCGCTTTCAGAGCACAGGGAACATCAAGTTTTTGCCTGGTTTGGCATTACCTGTCCATGTCTACAGGAAGATGGGAACTGCCATTCCCATGGATGCCTCTGTCCCTACAAGCCGTTGCACTTACCCAGAACGTTTTTAGCCTCCTTTGTCCCAGAAAGGGAAACACTGTGAGCTCCTCTGGGTAAGGGAAAGGCTCCTCTGATTTTCCCTTAAACAGAACACCTGGAATTAGTGTCCTGAGAGCCGAGTCCGGGCATTCCACTGATTGGGTGTCACCCAGATGCTCTTTACAAGCAAAAAATATGAATTACATCATAGACAAATGCATTTACAGTGGATTTTGACACATCTGGGCAAGACGACCAGTCCACGGAAGTCGGACAATTCAGGCAGGATTTTAAGTTGGATACTTGAAGAAACTGTTTTCTAGAAACTTGAATTCTTTTTGGCACCTCTTGCTTACATGTTTCCCTGTAGAAAGAGGTCAACTAGCCTTTTTAATGACCAGATTACCCAGGCTAGGGAAAAACTATCAGCATTCCCTGAACATCTCCATCACTTCCATATCCATCCACAATCAGGCGCTGATGGACAACAGCCTATCCTGAACAGGCTCAGAGATGGGCCTCAAGGGATGGTGTTAAATCCATTATTCCCAAGGCTTGAATGATTATGGCATTATCCCGTGAGTGTGACACAAATTCCCGAGCCAAGAGGAGCTCCAGCCAGCTGTAGGCAGATGTTATTCCTACCGAGCTTTTTGGGAGTGCGGGTGTAGGTCCCCTTCACCGTCCGGCAGTGGGAGTCGTCCCCGCCGCAGACCCCGCACTGGTCCTCAGCCTTGCTGGAGCCAATTTCCTTGTCACAGCCCACTTTCTGCAGAAAAAAGGGCAAGATTGGATATTAGGAGGGAATTCTTTCCTATTAGGGTGCTGAGGCCCTGGCACAGGTTGCCCAGGGAAGCTGTGGCTGCCCTGTCCCTGGAAGTGGTCAAGGCCAGGTTGGACAGGGCTTGGAGCAACCTGGTCTAGTGGAAGGTCATGGCAGGGGGTTGGAACTGATGATCTTTAAGGTCCCTTTCAACCCAAACCATTCTGGGATTCCATGATGAGAAACAATCAGTGGAAGAGAAGTGGAACATTGCCATGGAATGGGTCTGTGCTGTTCTCCAATTTAATTTCAATCTCAAGGAATCAGAGGAATACAATGCTGCAAATACAGAGTTTAGAGACATCTGCAAAGTCTCTCTCTGCCCGTGAGCTGTTCCCATGAGTTGTCCCTGGAGTGTCCCTGGACAAGCTGCCACTCACCACACATTCCCCACGGACACAGATACTGTAGGGATCCTTATAGGAGCAGCGAGTCCCGTCGTGCACCGGCTGTTTCATGTGAGCCACATCCCCCGTTTCTCTGGACTGGCAGTACAGGTGACATCTCTTGGGAGCTGTGGAAACAGGGAAAAAAAAGGACCGCATGGAGGACAGTGATCCAGGTGTGTTCTCGACAACTATCTCACAGATGGAGCAAGGAGTGAGAAAGGACAGGCAGGTTTGGGGGTGAGGATGGGCGCAGAGCAGCGGAATGGGGTGCTTTGGGAAGGAACACGTGGACTGTGGAGAATTTTGGGGGGAAATGGGCAGTTTTGGGGAAAATGGGGAAGTTTAGGCAGAAACCTGGGGATTTAGGGCAAAACTAGTGTATTTGAGATATAATGTAGCAATTTTGGGCCAAAAGTATCCATTTTAGGGGTAAACAAGCAATTTGAAGTCATAAAGGTGAATTTTAGGGATGAACTGGGCGGCTTAGGGGGAAACGGGGGATTTTGGATGAAACTGGAGAAATTAGAGCAAGACTTGTGATTTTGAGACATAATTCTGCAACTCTGAAGCAAAAAATGTCAGTTTTAGGGATAAAGGGGCATGTTTGGGGGAAAATTGGGCCTTTGGTGTAAAAAGGGCAAATTTGGGTGAGAGTAGGGAAAATGCAAGTTAAAATCAGGGATTTAGGGCAAGTCTGCTAAGTTTTAGATATAATGTGCTAATTTAGGGTCAAAATTGTCAATTTTAGGGATAAATGGGGGGGAAATTGATAGTTTGGGGCTAAAACGGAAAAAATTAAGTTAGAGCGGGAAATTTGGGTATTAAAATCCAGGATTTATGGCAAAACTATTGATTTTCATACAAAACAGACAGATGGGTGGGGAGGGAACCAACTTATTTGCTTTTCTGGGAGTTCTGGGCCTGTCCCTGAGATATCCAGGCCAAGGGGAATGGCTTCAAACCCTTTCAAGTGTCACTAAGGGCCCAGAGCAGGACGCACGGTCGGGGTGCTCGTAGGGCAGCCAGTGGTGTCGGCTGCCCCGGAACTCGAAGTGGGAATTGCGCTGCTGGCACTGCTGCGCCCTGAAGTCCTCAAAGTGCTTCGGACACTCCTCAGTGCTGCACAGCTGGAACTCAAAATTGACCCCGGCGCAATCGTCACCTCCGTTGATGGGCCTGTGAGAAGAAAACATTGCAGAGATTCTCATCAGGGAGAAATTGTTCCCTGTGAGGGTGCTGAGGCCCTGGCTCAGGTTGCCCAGAGAACCTCTGACTGCCCCATCCCTGAAAGTGTCCAAGGCCGGGCTGGACAGGGCTTGGAGCAACCTGGGCTAGTGGAAGGCATCCCTGCCCCATGGCAGAGGGTGGAACTGGATGAACTTTAAGGTCCCTTCCAACCCAAACCAGTCTGGGATTCTGTAATTCTACGGAATTCTTGCATTCTCCAAAAATGATCTCATTTCAAGGGGCTTGAACAGAATGTCCACCCAAAACCTAAATGCCACTTCAAGTGACCCCTCTGAGGACCCCCAGGTGGTTGCAAGTCCCACACCTACATTGGGTTGTTGCACTGGCGTGTGCGGAAGCGAACCCCAGTTCCACAGGTCCGTGAGCAGGAGCCAAACTTGGTCCAGGGTCCCCAGTGTCCATCCTGCTTCAGCTGGTTGGTGTTCTTCCACATGCAGTGACCCTTGTAGCACCACTGAGGGAATTGGGGCAGGGAAACAGGTGAGAACAGACACTATCCCCAAATCAAATGTCTAAGTACAGTACAGGAACATTTTGCTGCTGCCTGGGGCACACTCAGATGTTACAAGCGGCTCTCCTGTATCTCAAAATAAAGGGAATTTGCTAAAAAAACACAGGTATTTGAATATAATTTTATAATTGAAAACGGACTGGCAGCAGGACACCCACTAAAGGGGATATTAAAGGGAAAAATCAGGCGCTAATCCTCAGCCTACACAAACATTTGCCACAGGGTGTCTGGACAACGAGTTCTGAGCAGCCATCCCACAGTAACAGCATCATCTGTTTCCCTGGATTCCTAAAAGCACTTGACGGAAGCTTTGCAGATGAGAAAGAACCCAAAAAACTAACAAAGAGGTCACAGAATAGGTTGCACCTCAGCTGGAATCTCTGTGCCCAGAATGTGCTATGGCAAACCTTGTACGGCTCCCAGAATATCCCATTGTGAAAGCACGGCTCCCGCTTTCCCCATGTTCTCACTTCACCTCGGGAATGCCAGGCAATTCCCCGCTTCCCTCTGTGCTCTTCAACCCAAATGGACGTAACTGTTGGTTCTTTCCCCCAAGACAAACACAGTGCAAAGGCCAGACTCACTTTTCCTGGGGCACACTCCGTGCCATCGAGGGGAGGTCCTTTCTTGGTCTTGCAGAAGTAGGGGTTATCGGGATGGCTGCACCACAGCTGCTTGCATGGATCAAAGGTTCGGAACTGAAACACACAACAGTCATGAGATGAAATGCAGAACATGAGAGTATTTATACTTTTTGGATAAGGATCCAACCCAGTCCGTAGATTCCATCTCACACACCCCAGTGAGCCCAGCATCTTCAGGGCAGTGCTTATTTCCTGCATCCCCCAGCCCTGGGCTAGTGAGAAGAGGAAAGAAGACACTCAGAAGCGGGACGAAAATGAGATTTTTTTTTTCTTTTCCTTTCTTTCTTGGGATTGCTCCCACCAGTCTGCGCCACGTGGACCATGCTGCCACTTATTTTGCCATTATTCTACAGGACCCAGAGGACTGGGTTTTCCCCATAAATATCCCTCAGCTCTTTACAGATCTCTTTAAATACTCCATTAGCTTCTCTCCAATGATTATGACACTGCAGCTCTCCCATCAGGCCACACCCCCTTGCTCTGTGCCTCTGCCTGGGTGCCCAGGACGTACTGCTGTGCACATCCTATAGCCCACGCCAAAGTCGAAGCGGCACTGCTCATCCATGGAATAGTTGATGCCTGGCAGCTCAGGAAGCTTGGGCCAGTCATGCTCGAAAGGGTCGTCGAGAAGACAGTCGTAAGAGCTATGGAAAGAGACATGGAAAAAAATACCATGAGAAGATGTATACTCCTAATTCCTGCCCCAACCCCGGAAGTGTTCAAGGCCAGGTTGGGTGGGGCTTGCTTGGAGCAACCTGGTCTAGTGGAAGGTGTCCCTGTCCATGGCAGGGGGTTTGGAACGAGATGAGCTTTAAGGTCCCTTCCAACCAAAACCATCCTGGGATTCTGAGGCCTATTCCAAATCCTGCTGGAGTTAGAGGGGTCTTTCCACAGACTTTCCATCCCCAGCAGATGGACTACGGAACAGCCCCAAGTGAGGACACAGTGTTCATGGGTTGGAGCTTTTCTAACAGATTTGAAGGGAAAGAGGGTCTGAAAACAGAGGGATCAGAGACCGGCTGCACCGGGGAGACCTTACTGGATGTATCTCCTGAGCTCCTGGCCGCTGCAGCGGGACCAGTGATAGCGGTGGAAGGCGGCCTGCACCAAGGGGGCCATGACACTGCCCATCGCCGTCTCGTCCCCACATCTGTTCCCTTGCCCGTCGTGCTCCATGCCCAGCCTGGAACGAAGAACCTCCCTTAGAGCTACTGCAAAAACAACTGTAAGGAAACAGCTATGGAAGAGGTTCCAAATCACACCCACCAGCACAGGTGGCTGGGGAGAAGGCAGTGAAGGACACTCAAAACAGCTCCTGTCTCCACTGCCTGGACCGTCCAGGTTCCTTCCTGACCCTTCCCTCACCCCAGAGAAAACAAGTTCACTCTCCCTCCCCTTCCTTTCTTCCTCCACTTGGCTCTCCATTGCTCCAACCACTACTGCATTCCCAGAGGGATGGAAATAAAACCAGGACAGCTTCCATAGAGCCATTAAACCCAAACCCCTTGGAGCAAGCAGGAGGTGCAGCGCAGCATTTTGGTGTGATCTGAAGGTAAAAGTTGCACTTACACGTGCCCAGTCTCATGAGCAACAACAAAGGCTGACGAAAACCCGTCCTCGTGGTTGAGGGTGCAGCTCCGGACTGGGTGGCACATGCCCGTCACGGGAGCATATCCTATGGAGAGATATCAGGGCTGAGTCCTGTGCTCAGCACACGGATTTTAAATGAGACCCCCCAGTAAACTTCCTCAGGAAAAGGTAGCATTGCTCTAAGGCCAGTGCAGCCTGCCTGGCCCCTCATCCTGACCAATGCCTGCTCTGACACATCCCAAACCCTGGGAATTCCTGCCCATTATCATTAGTTCCCTGAGTGCAAAGAATGAATGCAGGTGTCAAAGTGGCTGGGATGTCTATAAATGGAAATCTGTGGTGAAAGATGCAATAAAATAAAGAGAAGTGGAATGCCACGTGCATTGAGGTTCCCAGTGATCTCTGAACACATAGGAGTTTGAATAGTTAACAAGTATTTATTTATAACTCTCAAGAAAGAAATTCAATCTGCAGTTGGATATAAATGGCAAGGACTCATGGCAAGGTCTCCTTGCTTTTGAAAAAGGAATGAATAAGACGAGGAGCTCACAATGCAATTCCCAATTTTTCCTCTTTTCTGGCAGATGCCAGCCAAGAAACACCGAGCCCAGAGCTCTGCTCCAGGTCAGCTGCATTACCTTGCATACCAGCGGGCCCAAAATCTTGCCTGGTTAAGAAGATGGCATGGTCGTGGTGCTCGGCGTGGCTGGGGTCTGACTTCTGCTGCTGATAGGCCCAGCGGCACACATTCTCCAGGCTGCGCGAGGGGTTCCCCCTTTCGATCAAGCTGATGGACTGAGAGAGCAACACATTAGACCCGGTGGCTCCTAAAGGCGGCAAATTCAGGTGGGTTGGGATTTTCTGCCCAGGAGATGAAGGTGGAGAAGTGGCTCACTCACCTTCGCATACCCCAACATGATCATTCGGACCAACACGACGTTGATGTGAACACCCAGGGACTCGTCATGGTAAATTTCATTCACCTGAGGAGAAAAAGAGGAAAAGTTAAAAAGAAAAAAACCCACTGATGATACCAAGGGAACTTCCAAGGCCACGGAGATGTTATTTCAAGTGCTTGTACCACTACAGTCCTCGGAAGAGGATTCAAGCCTTGGATCATTTCCACTCAGTGAAAAACGTAGATTCACTTCTTGTCATCACATACCCTCTTCACATGGAACTTTGGGAAGCACATGTCAAACCTCCTCTCACGTTTAATGGATCAGGGCTCACAGAAAAGGGGACTGGGGAAAAGACTTCAAGTACAAACCCTGCAAATCACAGAATCCCAGACTGGTTTGGGCTGGAAGGCACCTCAAAGCTCATCTCATTCCACCCCCCTCCCAAGGGCAGGAACACCTTCCATTAGACCAGGTTGCTCTAAGCCTTGTCCAGCCTGGCCTGGAACACTTCCAGTGCTTCTTGTTCTGAAGAGTATTTTTTTTAGGAGCAACTTATACTGCTGCCCTACTTTTTCAAGATCATTTAGAATTCTGTGGTCACTTCTATACTAAAAGAGGCTTTGTGGAAGGGAAGTTAGAAAAACAGAATTATGCAGATGGGCCCAAAGTTGTCCTTCTTGAGGCCCTTCCCTGTGTCTGGGAAGGTGAGAAATGTCCTGGCACCAGAGTGTGAAACATCTGCAGGTCCTCAATGAAGCTCCTCATTCTCCTAAAAACAAAATAAATATTATATTATGGGCAATTGGTGAGAAATAAACACCCCTGTTCAGAGACTGGTGGGTTTGAGCAGGAGTTAGAGAGCTGTTTTATTTTTCAGTCAGGCTAAACAGAACTTCCCCTCAGGGAAAAAGGTCACTGGGAGCTGTCCAGACTTTGGGCCCTGGCACGAGGATTTCAGCCCATGGTTTAAACCTGAAATCCCTGGACCTGAGAGCAGTGTCAGCAGGGCAGTGGGACAGAGAATGAGCACAGAGGTCAGGCTGCCTGTCCTGTGAAGCAATCATCTCAAAGGTCAGTTACTCCTCTCTTATTTTCTCTCCATTAATGCAACAGCATCGCTCCCACGAAGGGCTGGGCCAGGATAAATGTTCACAACTTCCCTTGTCCCAGTAGAAAACAGGGGAGTTTTCTAGACCCAGGAGTGACTTGCCTGGAGACAAAGAGGACCCCAGAGTTGACCTAAAGCTTCAAGTCTTCAAGATTTCCCCATAACCTCCATTTCATCCCATTCTCTGAATGGCTCTGGACAGCAGGGTGTCAGTTCGCCCTGGCTTTGGCCCCACAGCTGCTCCCAGCAGATGGAGCCACAGGCGTGTAAAAGCCGTGGAAGTGGTTTGGGGCATGGATCAACCCTGCTGCTCACTGAAAGGTTTTTAAAACCAAAAAGACAATATTCTGCAATAATGTGTAATGGAGATTTAATGTTGATGTTCCATGGGGTATGTGGGAAAAAGGAAATGATTTTCTGAGTGATGCTGGAAAACACCACATTGGTTAGGTTAAATTCATACAGGAATGATTTTTTTCCTCTCAGATTCTAAATTCTCGAATTTAGATGATCTGTAAGCTTAAGGAATCATTTTTAAATTATTCCAGGAATAAAAAGGGTGTCAAACATACAAGAATCATTCCTACATCCATAAAATCATTATTAACGGGAGCCATTATGAGAATAATTAGTCCCTCATCTTCATCCTTAAAGAGATTGTTTCTCTTTCCTGGAAAACCTTATGATCCCATAGTTTCTAAGACCAATCTTCTGGTATTATCAGAAGGTTTGCTCTGTCAGAGAGCCATTGAGGGTTTAGAACACCTTTCCCTCTACATATTTATGCTTTAATCAGTTTTTCTCCACTGTGTTGTGGTAGAAGCTCGGAATCACTAGAAATTGATCAAGTTTACATTTCTTCCTTAGTGTTTTTCAACTGTTTCCAAATTCTTGGAATTACCCTCAAATTTGCCCTAGGAAACTACTGTGAAAAAGATGAATTAAAGGAACATCTTGAAAACAGAAAACCTTCTCCAGCAGCAGTCAAAATGATCCCATTGCTATTTTTCCCAAACCCAGTGCTCCTACAAGAGCTCCCAAGAGCCATTCCGGCTCCCAAACAAGCCGCGCAGTGCTTTGTAAGATACTCACGATGTTCAGGAGGGTGAGGAGGTAGTTTTGGACGTGTTCTTTGCCGTGGAATCGGACGACAGAGTCGTCCACCCCCAGCAGCACCTCAATGTTGTGGTCGTCGTCTCCCGCGTGGCGGCGGCGCCGCAGGGTCTCGTTCAGCTGCTGCTCAACGTGGCCGTGCAGGGAACTCAGTGCTCCGAGGCCAGCGAGGAGGGACTCTGCAAGGACAGTCTGCCATCAGCGGAGTGCTAATTCCTGTCCCATCCCTGGAAGTGTTCAAGGCCAGGTTGGACAGAGCTTGGAGCAACCAGGTCTAGTGGAAGGTGTCCCAGCCCATGGCAGGGGATTTGAACTGGGTGGTCTCTAAAGTCTCTTCCAACCCAACCCATTCTGTGATTCCATTATATGACCAATGGAATTCCAGTTCCATTTCAGAAACATCCTCCCACAAAGCAGAGTCACCACTTCTCTGGATAAAATACATCAGGAACCCTGAAGAAATTATCCTCGTGGTGTAGGGCTGGGAGAAATCACCAGAAAACCAATAAAAAAATTCATTCAACCACATGGGTCTGTAATTTATCAGAGTTCTTACTCCACACACAAAATCCAAAGCTGTTACTTCCACTTCTGGCAGTAAAACAAAACACGCCCAGGGATTTTTGACCGGTAAACTGTCACAGCTGTAGGATATTTGGCTCTTCCCAAATCTACACCAGTACTCCAACAGTCTCCGAGCAAGGAACATCAGTGAGGAACATCTCATGGTGCACACAATGAGCTGCGTACTACGGGTCCTGTGTCCCTGTGACAGTCAGGAGCGTCCCTGTTCCGCCACTCTTCCCAAAAACACACAGGGATCTCCCTGCTCTACGAAGCCAGCTAGAGCAACCAGCATCCAGTGGATGGAGAGAAGAGAACAGTCCTGCTTTCCACTCACGCTGTATCAGGGCACCTTCCCCTACGACGGCAAACTTCCACCCCTTCTCCTCTGTGCCGGAATTCATGAATGCCAAGGCTACAAGTCCACAAACTGGCCCTTCCTGTGTCTTCAGGCCCTCTCAAGTATGCCAATCCCGGGACAGCACACTAGTGGGAAAATCATACACCCACGCCAATTCCAAAAACCGCTCCAGCTGGCAAAGCTGCCAAGCGCAGCATCCAAGGGAAACCCAGCTGGAACGCTGTCACACTGCGGTGCCCACGGCGCAAACTTCCCATACCTTGCTGGGAAGTCAGGCACTGGATCCTCTCCCTAACTGCCGTGCCCTGTCCAAAAAATACCGGGTCACATGAGTGGTTTATCTATTCTCTTGTCTGTTTTCCGTAACGCAGCACTTCAGTGACTTCAGAGTCAAACAATCAGGCTCAATCCCAGGTTACACGTACTGCCGATAGGTGTTTCAGAGGGCGCAGTCTGCATCCATGGCCAAGCACTTAATACAACATACGGGATCTAAGTCCATCAAGTCCAACTCTTCCCCCAGCACTGCCAAGGCCACTGATAAACCATGTCCCCAAGTGCCGCATCCACACAGCTTTTAAATCCCTCGAGGGATGGGAAATCCATCACTGCTCTGGGCAGCCTGTGTCAGGGCTGGACAATCCTTCCTGTAAGAAACTTCCCTAATGTCCAACCTCAACTTTCCCTGGCACATCTTGAGGCCATTTCCTCTCAAGTCTGATTACTTGTTACTTGGGAGAAAGACAACACATGAGGCAACAGTGAAGAAACACACAGAACCAGTCTGGCTGTTTGGGGATTTGAGCTAGACAGACTAATCTGTCCTAATCTCATTCTGGAATTAGCTGGTTTGTTATGTCTTCCTTTTATAATTTGCTAGTCTCCTGCATCACTTACATCCCGATCTTACCTGTAGGAACAGATGAGCCCATGTTCTTGTGCCAAGCGAAATGGTTACTCTGGGTTACAGCACGTGTTTGTCCTAGAGTGCAACTGTAAAATAATGGAACTACAGCTCTTTCCCTGCTATTAAATAAAGCTGTCATCTGCCCAAATCTAATTTCATCAATGCTGTTATCAAACAACCCTCTGTGTACCTAAAGAGAACCCTCAGCATCACTCACATGGGAGATTCTTACCATCTTTTTTCACATTGTAAAATACATGGGCTGAATTCTGTGCTAGCGATAGAAGCATTCCTCAAATATGTACGTACACCTTTCATCCATCCATCCATCCATCCATCCATCCATCCATCCATCCATCAATCCATCAATCCATCCATCCATCCATCCATCCATCTGTCTATCTACCTGTCTATCCATCCATGCTCCTCATGTATGTACGGCTGCCTAATTTGGCCTTTTTCTGAATATACAGCTAGGGAATGTATCTAGGGAAGATCCACACCTTCACTAATTCAAAATTAAACTAATGAGAAATCAGTATGGAACCAATTGAGATCAATCTAAGTCCCTTTCCAGAGAGTGTGTTAATGTACAAAATGTCCCCAGGGACAGACGTGTTCTGCAGCTACTAAAAAATTCCATTCTCCTATTCTCAAAGTAAGGAAACTAGGCCAGTCCATCCTGTCACCTCCTCCTGAGCCTCATTTTGAAGTGTGCCTTTTGAAAAACCAGCAAAGAAAAAAAAGAATCATTTCATTCAAATGCACATTCCAAACAGTTCCAACAGAATTCTCACTGATTTCCACACAAATTGTGTGGAACGTGCAACATTTTTGTGGCGCTGCCGGTACTGCGTAATTGTGAGGGATCAGCAACAGAAACCACCCAGGTCGTCAGGGCTAAGATATGATGACAGGATGTTCTCATTCGGTTTTGGGATGTGCTGGAACTCGTGTGCTTTGATTTATTAGGTCCTTAAAAACCAAAATTCTGGCAAGTTGCACATTCTGCTTTATCTTTTCTTGAAGAATTGCCTGAAATTGCCTTTTACTCCAGAAGCATCAAATGACTTTGTACCACTACCACAACAGCTTTGTGGCAAGAAAAGAATGTGTCCTATCCTGAAGTCCCTGCCCCAAACACCCTTCCCATGTGGAGCACTGACACTGGGACTTGCATGATTGGATCTTTAATATTGTCAGTGTCTCTGCAGGAGAGTTTGTTGGTTGCTTAACTGCTGCCAAAACTTATGCTTGTTTGTTTTTGGGGGCTGAGGGAAGAGTTTGTCTCTGCAGTGACCCCAACTGAGCCAGTTGGCTATAAAAATACACATTTTTACTTGATGTTTCACTGTATGCTCAAGGCTGTATCCGTGAAGTGCTTCCAGAAGCCCCTGCAGAGCGTTTCTCTGGGATATTTCACAATACATAAATATTATCTATGAACTTTTGATAACACAAAGCAAGCCAGCTCTGCTGCTGCAGAAACACAGTGCAGCTACACAGACAAGAACGTTGGATTTAACACTTCCCTCAGGGCAGACAGAAGAATCACTTGAGCATTAACAAAAACCAAACCAGAAAAACTCGGAACAACTCACAAGTCACAGAATCACTGAGGTTAGGAAAGGCCTTTCTGACCATCGAGTCCAACTGTTCACCCATCACTTCCCAGTCCCCATCAGCTACATGTCATCCACCACATGAGGATGGAATTGCTGCTGCACCTGTGAGTCTTGGGATGTGGCAGATAAGGTTTGGTGGCGGTGTCCCCTCTCGTAAAGGTGTCTTGGTGTCGGACAAAGACACTAAAGCATTTCCTAATGGCAATAAAAATGCCAGCAACCAGATTCAGACACATCTCCATTTTCACAACAGTTTCACTAAGGAACGAAGAAAAAAGAGAGAAAAAGTTCTTGTGGCTTCATATGCAGACCTCCTGAGATGATTAAGCTCGGAGAATTACCTCTGTTTATGTTATCTTCCAGTGGGACCTTTGGAGTGACAGTGACTGGCAGAATTACAAACAAACAGGGATTAAAGGAAGGTCTGAATCCCAAGGCTGCAGGATTAGTCACGAAATGCATGAACTCCACGGGCCTCAAACACAGACCCCATCTTACTTTGTTCTTACACTTAAAAGAGCAAAGGAAACATTCTGAAGTGACGACTGCTTCCATGAAATATGTCCTTCTCTGGTACCTGAGCAGTTCCAGCTGCAGGGTGATTCTGGGAAGGATGGAAGATTTCCTGCACTATATTCCTTGTGCTGACATCACAAGAAGGCTCTTCCCTTCCACGCACCATCAGCGAAAACAGCTCTTAGTCCTCATTTACACCAGGGCTCGATGCCAGCGGCACACTCAGGGAGCCACGTAGAAATGCATAATCCTCTATGTATTTGAATTATGTCTAGAGCCAACTCAGGATAAACTTTTCCAATAGAAAAGGCTGGAATTTTACCCTGTAATTTTCTTGTCATCACTTCCCTCCCTGGCATGCGGCTTTCTAGGACTGCAGGTTATCCTTACCTGGCAGCAAACACACACAGAACAAAGCCAGAACTGAAGGAAACTATAATTAAATAGGCCTGAATTTAGGTCAACTATTAACTGTTCTCTTTCCATCCCATGAACAGAAACAAACAGCAAAGAGGAACACCAGCCTGTTCCAGAGTTCTCAGTGCTGGAGAACACACCTGACACACTCCCTGGACGGTCTGCAACAGCTCTGCACTCACTTGATTCGTGGTGAAAGTGCTTTTAGATCTGTAGAAATCTAGTAGGGATGGTGCTGGCAGAAATGTCCCTGTGAGGCTCTAACATACAATCAAAAGAAGAGGAATAAGGCTCAGGATCAAACCGAGCTTGTCTGGAATAAAGATACTGCCCTCTAAGAACCAAAAGCTGAGGGAAGACACTGGACAAGCAGAGGAGAAGCCACAGAGGCTGCTCTCTGCACAGCCCACAGACATGCCAGCACCTCGTCTCGCCACCACTAATACCAGATCACTGCTCCGCGCTGGCTTAACACGGCCTCAGGACTTGCCCGGCCTTGCCCTGGCTCATCTGCTCTGCACCTTATTTTTAGCTGGGCTTTAGCCCTAACAGCCAACTTAGCCAATAGGTAGTTATCCTAGAACTACAAACCATGTCTCCTGGAATTACTGCCTGCCTAGTAGCAAGAAATCTTCCCTTTCCCCATTTTTTTAATTATTTGGCTCTCTATATATAGCAAGAATTCCATCATAATTTTATTTTGAAGGTACAGGTGATTCGGTGGTTAGTTTTGTTTGTGGAATTTTTTTTTTTAGAACAGGTTAAAAATATATATTTACTACATGTCATTATTCAAAAAACTTGACTACTGGTAGGGCTGGAGTCTGGCTTTGACCCTGAATTTTGAAGTACGAAAATATATTAAAAACAGGTCTTTCACCAAGACATTTGACAATCCCAGGTCTTTTACGAAGACATTATTACAAGCTGTCACTCTTCCTTCAGTTTAGCAACTTACACTTGTAGCTCAGAGACTTTAATAGTAATAAATTGATTTTTTCTACTTTAATCCTAGAAGAACATTCTGTTGGGTAAAGGCCATAATTTATTTGGACATATGAGGAAGACTTGAGCATTTGGGTCTGGCATTTTAGGAGAGCTGGGCGACACCTGCTGCTGCTGCTTACATACAAACAGAGAACATGTAGAAGCCTGTGGGTCACACATTAGACACAATTAACCAAGCAAAGCCATGCCTTTGTCACTTTACACCACATCAAGTTCTTCAATTCAATATCAGTGGAGCCCTTTAAACACAGCTGCAATAAAAGGTGAAAAATAAAAAGGAAAAAAAAGTCCCATTCTGCAAATTCATCATCTGTATCAATGTCCAAAAGTACTGAAAAAAACATCTGTAGAGGCTCTGAAATTTGGCTTGCAGATGAGAAGAAGTAAGTCAGCAACACTGTGCAGCCTGGCCCACTGCTGAGGTGCACACCTGGGTACCCGGGCTGCTGGAACCAAACCCAGTTTGGGTATCGGAGGGCTTGTTTTTTACAGCTCAGAGTGGCCAGGCTTTACTCCCAAAGTTTCCAGCTCTTAAGAGCACCAAATCCACGACTTTCCAAGTCAGACACTCTCCCAGGAACATGAGAGAGCTCTGCATTAACAACCTTAAAAGCACTCATGCCTTCATGTATCATTACATCAACCCAAAAATCATTTTTAGTTCACAAAGGAGTACGCTTAAAACGTCCTTGGATTCCTAACTGGAATAATGCACTGTAAAAGGACGGAACAATCCAGAAAGGGGGGTACCCACTACATTCTGAAAGCACAGGTTGCATTCATAATTTATCTGCTAATTCAGAACCTACTGGAAGAAGAAATGCTGGATGGCCTGAGCTGTCTGCATTTTTGGGCAGCTTCCCTGAGATCCCAACAGGCTTCACAGGAATTCCAGGGTCTAAACTCTTTAAGCAGGCATTTTCAGCACCAGAACACTACTATGAGTTTCCAATGCTCGAGGAAGTTGCTTTGGCAGAGATGCAGTCCCCCCGGTGCTCGTTAACTAAGTCATTACAGCAAGGCCTTAAAATTCTCTCACTCCTTACTTCTTGGCATCTGACCCAGCTTCTGCCAGCTGGCTGAAAGCATGGCGGGAGCCAAGCTTCCTATTTCACAGACCCATGGAATGGTTTGGGTTGGAAGGAAGCTTAAAGCCCATCTCCTTCCACCTCCTGGCCATGGACAGGAACATCTTCTACTAGACCAGGTTGCTCCAAGCCCCATCCAACCTGGCGCTGGACACTTCCAGGGATGAGGCAGCCACAGCTTCTTGGAAAAAGACAGTAAATGAATTTTCAGTGGCAAAGACTGGGGCAAATGGGAGCAGTTTCCACAATGAGGGCACTAACTATTCCTCGGGTTGCTCATTTCTTCGGGATAAAGGGAGAGCTGTGTTTACATGCAGCTGCTTGTTTTTAAAAGCTGTGTAAGGAATGTGTTCCTAAACATTTGGGACCTTTTACTGCCACAGGAACAGTGCAAGAGGACACAGTCCGACTGGTGATCCTCTGCAGGCCCAGCCACAGCCCTCCTCATCAGTGAGCAGCCCACTGCCCACTGTCAACAGCAATTACCCTCTGATCACCACTTTATCTGCCCTAAGCCTCTGGAAGTCAGCAAAGCCTGCTACACTGTCCAGACACAACAGCGGGACGTGGGGACAGAGCGCGGTTCCCTTAGAAGGGGATTATTCCGAGCAGGGAGCAGTGCCTTGCTCACACAGCACACAGACACACCACCCTCCCCAGCTCCTGGGGATGAGGGATGGAGCTCGACAGCTGCTGAGGAAGGACTTGTACAAGCCACCAATGTACAGTTTAATACTTCACCAAAATATCCTAAATGTGTGCTCTGGACCAGCCCCACAAATGATGTAAAATCCCCGCGTTGGAGGCCTGCCACTCTGATCCATGCAAAGGGGAAAGCTCTCCCACCATCACCTATGCAAGGGGAAATCTCAGGAAAGAATCCTTGCCCTTTTCCAGGACAGATTTGCATTCTCCTGCCTATGGAGAAGCCGAAGAGCTTGTCTGGACGGCTCTGCGTTACCCACCTGGCCCGAGCCAGAACTGCTGTCCAGCTGGAGAGCAGAGCCACAAACAGCTGAGGAAGCTAAGCCTTCCCATTAGAGTAATGACCAACAGTGAAAACACGTTGTAAAAATCCAAGGGAAGAACGCCAGTGGTGACAAGGTGGGGCACAGAAACCTGCTACTACAAAAATGCTGAAGGACACTGTGGTGGCAACAGTGGAAAAAGCAAAAAGGTACTTTAAATGTTTTTTTCTGTAAAAGGAAAGAGACACAAACACGCTTCTCACTGACTTGCTCCAAGTTCTCCTGAACCTCTGAGAGACAGAGCAGACCACTGCCACAACAAATTAAGGACCAGTTAACACTGGGATCTGGGTCCTGCCTGCTGCCTTGGCAGCCCTCCCCTGGCCTGTCTGTGTGATGGAGCTCTGGAATCTGGATAATCCATCTAGAGGTCACTGGCTGAAGTGAACACGTGACCTGTTACAATAAAACACAGAATCATAGAATTGTTCAGGTTGGAAAGGATCGCTAAGAGTCTCAAGTCCAACCATCTGACACCTGAAGTCTAAATGGCCAAATGAGAAATGGAGGAGGGAAGAGATGAAGCTCTGTCCAAACGCCAAAGCCAGAAGTTTTGCACGTAGGGAAATCAATGGAGATTTCTGAATTTATTGGGCCTTAAGCCACTTCTTTCCACCTCTCACACGTTCACAGAAGACATAGAACAGGAAGAATAGCTGGGCCTGGTTCCACTCTAAACTGAATGAACTTCTTTACAGGTATAAAAGGCAAAATTATTCTTCAACACCCTCAGTGTGATTCCCTCTCATGGGCACTGGCACAGGTGGAAACCAAGGGTGTGAACACCATGGGCAGACTCAGCTATCCCATGGCTTCCGCTGAAATCAATGTTTAAAGGAGAAAGGAGAATGGAATTCACAGTAATCACTCACATAAAAGGAATAACTGAGTGTGCAAAACTGGAAAAAAATGTGGGAAAATATTTATACTGAGACAAAGAGAACTTCAAACGCCCTGCCAGTGATAGTGAGTCACAAAGTGTGCGGGTGTGCGACAACGGCTCCCTTCCTTCCGATGTCTTCCTCCCCCGTTACTCGTTAACGTAGCTGAAAGCATAATTGTCCTTAATTGCTCAGTTGGCACTAAGTGGATTTCAACCTTTTGACAGGACAAAGTCCAGCAGCTGCGTTTTGGAGCCCAGCCTTCTGATGAGCCTGTGCACCTGCAGCGACACCGGCCACATCCAAGGCAGGGCTCCTCCACTGCTGCAGCTGACTGCCAGGCAGCAGCAGAGCCATGTCTGCATGCAGGAGAGGTCCCTTCCCACCCAAAACATCCCAGGATTCCACAATCCTATGATACACATACACTACATTTAGATACATACTTTGGTTTGCAATATTTACATATTAAGGTATGTAAACTGGAAGTTTTGCAGAGTTTAATTTGCCCATCAACCCTATCTCAAGCTGAAATCCTTCATTTTTTAATTAACTTGTACATAAGAACTGGCTGAATTAATGATTATGGAGTATTTTTTTTTGGACGAAAAAAATTACATGAATTGAGTGACTATAAATACATTCCTGCTAGCTGTACTGGGTCAACAAATACTGATTCTTGGTTGAAATATAGTATTCAATGTCACACAGGCAGATTTTGTGAAATCACAAAGTCAGTCAAAGGCTCTGTTGTCTTCTAGTCAAGCATTTTCTGGAAGGGAGGATTTTAAAAGTGGAAGGGCTGACAGGGAGACAACAGTCCTGAAGTAAAAGCCAGCTCTCAATCCTCACAGTTCCTTATGGAGCAAAACCTCATCTACTCACAGCTCTGGCTATAATTACTCGGAGTAAGTGTGATACACTTACAAAAACCACACAGCCTGACATTACAGATATACTGACATCACACTATTTTTAGTGAAAAAAACCAGCAAATAGGCAGCTTAGAAGGGTTGATTTTCACTGTCACACCACAGAACTGGTTTGCAAACATGAGAGTCCCACCTGCGCTTCCCTGTTGCCATTCAGGGCAGGGAAGAGTTTTCCGCAAGGCCCAAACACCGGTCCTCAGAAACTGACACAGGCTTTTTTCATTACGGACCCACCCCCCTTTTATACTTCCCTTTTTTCATATAGACTCTTACATAACAAAGCACTTTTTTTTCCTTTCCACCTCACCAAATTCCTACGAGCGCGCCAGCCTCGCCTGCACCTCGCACAGATGTGTTATGAATCTAACTTGCACTGTTTCCACACAGGATATTTTGATCATTCCCCTCTCCTTTTCCCCATCCAGATCCCATCCAAAATAGCACAGAGTCATAATCATAAATTCTCCCATTCTGACCTGAAAGACAGGACTATTTCTCTTGAAAAAGCTGTGACTAAGGAGAAGGAGTTTTTCGGCAACGTTCATCCCTGCGGTCTGCCTTGGGAGGTGAGGTCTGCTGGAAGCACCTTCCATAGGGAATTAGTGCTTCTTTCTATCCAGAACCCACCTTCTCCCTCCTGACACTCAAGACCACTCAGATAAAACATAAATTTCCAACTCCTATATACAAATTAATTCAAATAGATGGGAACATTATTGCTAGAACCTCATCACAACGTGCGAGTATCCAAAATGCCATTTATTTGTGGAATGACACTTCACCAAGTGCTTCATGCCCCTTCAGTAGCACACTCTCTCAATGAAGCTTCTTGAATCCAAGGAATTTTCCTGTGAGAGGAGAGCTGCCAACTTTCCCTCTTTGGCGAGCAGGGTCCCATTCTTGCACCTCTCTCCATTTCCTGCACAGTGTTGCTTTAATGAGCCCTCCAGTCTGGTGGAAAGCTAACAGAGACAGTGAGAAAAAGCATAATAATAAAAAGGAGAAGAACCTGAGAGGTGAGAAGATTTAGGAAGAATTTTCCATTGAATATACAATGGGTCTGACTAGAAGTATTACAAGAAGAGACAGTTCTCCTCTGCAAAAGGCGCGAAAACACCCTGAGGGTTCAGTTTAGACACGTAAAAGGACCTCTTAAGCTAATCAATAAATTTAATGACGTAGAACTACAAAGAAGAAATGCTTAGTCAAATATTATTTGTGTTGCAGAAAACGCAGCAAGAAAGACAATCCAACGCACCAAAATCAATCAAGAGTACAATTTTCAATACTGTCATCTGAAAATGCAGCCTTCATCTTGGACTCAATCCCTAACTAACACAACGGCGAGCTTTTCCCAGCTCCGGATCCCAGTCTGATAGTGTGTTTGCAGTGGCTGAACTCCCAAAGGAGGATGGCAGTGGGAGAGATGTGAGAGTGGCAGTCCAAGGTGGGAGAAAGGCTGTTCAAAATTAGGAGACAACAGAATCAACCAATATAGCAGAAGAGTAGAAGTGGCGCGACAGCGAATAATTCCAATTTTAAAAAGTGTATCCAAGCATTAGTCACGGATAATAAGCCTCACTTTCTCGCCACATGGAATTTCAGCCATTTCTCAAAATTCCACTGGCATAAATATAAAGGAAAAGCTCCAACTATAAACTGTCACTGAATGCTGTTGAACTCGGGTTCCTGCTTTTTTTTCCATGAATGCACTGTAAGTCAGCATTCCAAGAGCAACAAATGTCTCCAAGCCCAAGCTATTTCCCAACAGTCCATGGACCACGAGAGCGTCCAAGATAACAGCAAAAATATGCACAAGGCCTTTCTACCCAGATAGCACATCCACAGAGGAAGGGGGTGTCCCAAAACCCCAGGCTGATCTGCACAAAGCGGGTCTTGGGTTGGGACAACAAACAGCTTCAAAAACCCAGCTGAGCAGAAAGATCACTGTACTGCTGACCTGAAAATCCTGACAAAAAAAATAACATCCTAGTCATTAGCGAGACACGGTATCTACTTGAGATTTGGGAAGTGTGATTTGGATAGAAGCTCTGCCACTGTGGAACAGCCACTTCCAAACTGTGGGCATCAATTTACTCACTTCTAGTTGGGGTAATTACCTGCAGTGTCTTTGAATATCCCACTCAAGCTGTAAATATGATCATCATCCCAAATAAGCCTCCACAGAAGATGCTGAAAGCAGCTTATTATGTCCCAAGTACCTAAAAGGTTTCACGGATGGTCTTGGTTGTCCAGTTCTGCTCTTCCACGGAAAAACACCTGAGGGAACTCACTGTCCAGCAGCGCAGCTTTCCAGTTTCTCCCTGGCCTTCCAGCTTCTGCCTCAGCTTCCCTGGCATTGCAGACACAATCCTATCTTTTAACCTGCACCACTGACTCGCCACTCTCACTGTAAACTCGTACAGGGACTACAAAATACGGAATTATATGGAGCTACTGGCAGCTGGAACACCTGTACACTGTGCCATCACCTGTGAGGTTCAGAAAAGGGATGTTGAATTCAACGCAGGGAGTCTTCTCTCTTTAAAAACATTTAAAGTCTAATTTCTTAAGGCTTTAAGAATGGAGACAGGACAGCTGGAGGAAGAGGACTCTGGATTGCCATGGAGCATTACATATGATGAACAGCTGTGAGTCAACCTGCGTGGCAAAGGCTCAAGCATACAAGTGGTCAACTTTAATCCTACAGATACAGACATGGAATGAGCTGCAGGAGACATTTCTGGCTTTTCTCCATCGCTTCCTCTCTAAAATGCCACAAGTTTCTTCTTCACACAGGAACAAACATCCTAAATACGTGGTATTAGAGGGCCTGATCAAGAAACAGGCATTTGGGGTTTAGTGCCTGTCGAATTTCTCTCGCTATCAGAAATTCTAAGTGAGCCTGGAGATGGAAAGAGAACACATCTGCTCACTGCAGTGCTGGTGAGACGGTCCTAATAATGATGCAGATGTTTCCAAATGGAAGTGGATGGGATGCCCAGATGGCTTTCATTGTCCTATTTTTCCAAACAGCCTGACAAACTTCAGATGTAAAAAAACAAATATGAATGATGATTCTGTCTTGATAACAAAAAAAAAAAGAGCATGTTCGACGAAGAGCAAACGAAGCAGATCTGAAGAGGTGAGAACTTCATCAGCCTTCCTCCAATTAAACCAAGTATCTAATGAACCCCCAAAACATGGCACAGTGCTGTGTGAGCCCTCAAAGAACAGATACTTTTAACTGATTTATAGCCCCTTGTGTTCCCTATTAAACTGTTAACTAAAGGAAGACTGATTTTTACTTCTAGTAGTAAATGTTCTCAGCATCAGAAACTTGGAAGCTTTGAAGTGCTGGAAGTAATGAAAATATATTGTTACTTATTCTTGGCAGGGAAAACTCTGATTAAGAAAAGAGGCTTGAAATAAATCAAGAATCAACCCTGCAAAAGCAAATTGAAAAATACCATTAAAATACCAAAGCAGAGGCTCAAATGCATCTGTTTGCAAATTCACTTGTGATCAGGGATAAAAAGAACATGGACTTGGCTATGGAAGAACCTGAGCAGAACCCAAGGATATGGCAGTGCATTTTCAAGGACTGTTCAGGACAAACTATTTAAAACAGTTCCCAAAATTAATTACATGGTTTCTGGATACTCACTGCCTGTTGGTTAGAACTGAGCATTCAAAAAGTAAATATATATGGTAATAAATTATTCTGTGAACTGGATTTTAATTGCTATGATAGATCTACGGAATACAGGGCTTTTGCTGAAAATCAACAAAATCTATGATGCTACTAGTTACATCATCTGTGATGATATCAATTAGCATTTCTTCATAAGCCAGAGAGTATAATGAGTCACCCTTTCACTCCAAGGTATTTCTCAGGAATTTTCACAGCAGGTTTTGGCACAGATCAAATGAAAGCAAGAGATATACTTGGAATTATTCTCAAGTCTAGAAGCACCAGCTGAATTTTTCATGTTCAACAACATGATTTTTAAGTAAAGTTTGAGATATTTGCTCTATGTTGTGAGGCAACATGGAAGATCAGAATGCAGTTTCACCATGGGTTGGCCCTGAGCTTCCTTTCTGCCCTAAGCAAGGGAAAAAAAACCATGAAGAATCTTCATCATCAAATCACAGATACTCAAATGCAAATGAAAATCTACATCCAGAAACAGAAGAAGAAAAAGATACTAATTTAGCTGGTTCCTAATTGGCTCCCTAACTTGGTTAGCAAGTCCAAGACCTAAGGGAAAAGTAAATCAGTATGTGGCGGAGCAGCCTGCAAAGCATCCCCAGTGATTCTGCTCAAGCTACATTCAGAGCTCCTAAGAAATATCCTCAGCAGCTTCTTCTCTTCCCTCAGGTCCTCTTCTCCTGGGTACAGGCACCCTCTACTATCCCAGGTTGCTCCAAGCCTTGTCCAGCCTGGCCTTGGACACTTCCAGGGATGGGGCACCCACAGCTGCTCTGGGCAACCTGCGCCAGGGCCTCACCAGCCCCAGAGGGGAGAATTTCCTCCCAGTATCCCATCTAAACCTGCCCTCTGGCAGTGTGAAGCTGGTCCATGCTGCAGACTGCAGAAATCCCCAGACCCACAAACTTTTCACTGTCTGCTTGCACGGACCTTCTCAAATCTGAGTGTACCGCTCCACAGCACTCGGAAACACAGTGCAGAAGAGCCTGGACAGGAGGGAACAGGCTATATACTAAACTGGTAAACTATTACAACATTAACTTTGACATGAAAGGCAGGAAAAACATCCAAACTCTTCAGGCCCAGAGGTTATTTTGACGCTCAAGGGCAGCCACAGACCCATCACTGACTCTCCCACCAACCTGACTTCTGTAAATAACAGAGTTACTACTACCGCTTACTTTAATACCTCTAACAGATTTATTGTCAAGGAGAGAAAAGCACAACTACTGTTCCTCCTGGAAATTGTGACTTTATGTTTTCTGGAACTATTAGTGAGGAGAATTGGAAAGGCAGAGCAGAGGTCTCCATTAAGAAAGCACAAAGTTCCTTGGATGGCCTTGCATCACCTGTTACTGTTTCCAGAGGAGACTAAAAAAACTCAGTTTACACTGTGCTTAACCCTGTTGCAGTTGAAAATTTATTATCTGAAAGATTTTAGGTATTATTAGGATTTTGCACAAGATGATCAGTGTAATGAAAAGTTTTTGTTCTAATTTGCAATAACCAGCTGGTGTTGATTTAATACTTGATGTCTGTAGGATTACAGAACAATTAACTGGCAAACAAACTGTTATTCAAACTTTGTGATCCAGATTTTGCATTTATGGCTACAAGATAGTAATTTCATACAAAAAGATAGCACTTGCTAATCAAGCGTGTGTTTTCACACACACTCACAACCCATCATTCCCTGTCCTCCATGGAGGATGAGAGTGTCTGAATCCAGCTTTCTCCAGGTATCTAGGTCCACTGTTAGGCATCCTACACAGAAATATGGGAGAAGAAGGAAAATCCTACTGTTTCTAGCCACCTGACGGACAGAGCCTCTTGCCAGGAACAAGAGGAAGGACAAACCTATTCCCTGCAGGCATGTCACTAACTGCTGGGAGGCAGCAGCCTGCTTGTTACCTGGGTGGAGAGGTAAAATGCCAAAGGAGGTACAAGGGCATCCCTCCTACGGATAGGTCCTCAAACTTCTCCAGGGAATATTTAGAAATAGGCCCTGCCAATAATGCTGCAAAGGACACCAATGAAACGCTTCCCTTGGCTACTCCTAAAGTACAAGCCAGCAAAGCTCTTCATCCCTCCCTGGGTTCTCTTCCCAAACCACATGGTATTTGATGGAATCCCACACAGATTTCCCACAGGTCAGCCTCTCCCTGCCACCATGCAGGAGAAGTCAGCTTCGCTGAGACATCAATTCCCTCCTTTCCAGCTCTAACTGCAGACTCAGACTTGTGTGACTTCTAATCCAGAACCCTAATTATCTGGCTGATCCTGTCGCATGTTATCGGAATACTCCAAAGAATGATTAGCCAAGGTATTCTAGAAAAAAAACTTCCTGTTTTCTTAGCAAACAACAGCTAGGTCATGCTGTTACTCATGCGGTGTTTTACTATTGCATTTTGGAAAGATTTATGCACTTGTGTAACCCAGAAATGGATCTGAAGAAACTCAGTCCACTGGGAGCAACGTGAAGTATGAGGCTGATGTTCTCATGTTAGTAATTTCCATCCGCATTCCTGTCAGCTCCAGCTGCCCAGTTCTGTGTCATCCCACATAAGACAAACCAGATTACTTATCATCCACACCGTGTTTTGAAGGGATAAAGGGAAGGGTGCAGTGAGCTCTGGAACATCTTGGTGTAATACATGGGGTATAGCAAGAGTTAGTCCACAGTAACCCCACACGGACCCCACCAAAAGTAGGAGCATAGCATCCAAACTGCTCATTCAAAACACATCGGATCCATTTTCCTTCTCTGTCATAAAACAGGGATGCCAACATCTCATCCAGGTATTTTCAAAGATATAACTGAATTAAATTGCCCTCAGTTTGGGTTCTTAAGCTGTTTCTAGAATTTTCCTATAAATTTACTGAGCATCCAACCCATTAAAAACCAAGTGTCTCACAGTGGGGAAAAATGCTAAACCTGCAGAAAATTCAGGGGGAGACGGTCCAGTGAGAGTCTTATGGTATGGAAATTATTCTTTTATGTTATGACACAAACTGCTACGTTTTAGTTCATTTTCCCATCAAAAGCCTGCTGAAGAACACAGACTGATTACACAAGGCTCTTTGCTCTCAGTGAAAGAGTCTCTCGGTCCTCTCATTTTGGTCCTAAATTTGTAGGATGTGCATGTGAAACACATGAACAAGCCTCAGCCCCCGCAAGCCGTGGGAGGATTCATTTCCTCTGGTTCCTGACCTCTGATTCACATAAACTCCCCCGGTAAGGCAGGTCTTCTGATTCCCATTCCCACATTCTCAGACAGTGCCATCCTGGCATGTACGTCCTGGTCCATAAAAAGCACTTTTAACCATCTCATGTGCACCTTTCTGATCAAACTCAGCAGCAGAAATGAGCCACTGCACATCCAAGCCAGGGACCTCAGTCCTACATGGACCACCCAAGGGTGATCCTCACCTTGGCATGTCTCTCCCAGATTACTCCGAGAATGTCATCTATAAACCAAACAGGCTCCTTCGCATAGGACCAGCTGCTTACACAATATTTAAAAACCTCTCCTGTCTGTTGTCACCGCTGTTTGTTGAAAGTTTTCTTCCTCCTATGCAATTTGGGGGCACAAGGAGTTTTTATTGGAAAAATGGTATGAGCCTTGGAATGGCCGCAAGCTGAATGTACTGACCTGTCTCCATTTTTTCAATTTTCCCTTCATACAGATTTTTCTGTGTGTTTTACTACTCTGGCACTGGGTGCCTCCAGTTGGAATGAAGCCTTTATTCTTGGTTTTATTTTAAAATCATTTTCCTTTGTTATTGCCAAGAATAGAAGACGACTTAAGCAGATGGATGTTCCTGCTCTCATCATCAGGCACCACCTCCCCGACAGACAGCGCACATCAGTCACATCACAGCACCTTCTGATACGCTCCTGCTCAAGCTTTTCTTTCTTAAAAAAAAATCGTAAGCTTTTCCTCACTATAAAGTCCATGTTTCCTTTTGCTTCCTATACATCCATCACCAACACTCCTTTTCTTTTATACCACGCTGTGCTCTTCCTGTTCTATTTGATTACCTTTTCCTTGATTAAGCACACTGTTACCTGAAAAAAAAAGAAAAAACCCAATCCCACAAACTATATTCAATGAAGAACTTCAGAGAATCCACTTAAGTTTCAATTTAAGAGAAGGAGGCTAAATTAAAAGCAAAAGCTCCAGAAGCTCTGGATAAAGAACAGGATGTCCTTAGACAACCCAGGTTATTGCCATCAATACAAGTTATTGGTGGCCCTTTCTTGGGGGACTGCAAGAGAGCTGGAGAGAGACTTTTGAGCAGATATCAGGAAGAAATTCTTTCTTATGAGGGTGGTGAGGCCCTGGCACAGGCTGCCCAAAGAAGCTGCCCCATCCCTGGACGCGTCCAAGGTTGGACGGGGCTTGAAGCAAGCTGGGATAGTGGAAGGTGTCCCTGCCCATGGGAGGGGGTGGAGCTAGATGATCCTTAAGGTCCCTTCCAACCAGACCATGCTGGGATTCTGTGATTATACAAGAATGCCCACACTGAACAGAGGATGTTACACAACATGTTGTACTGAGTCTACACAGAAACCATTTCCATCTTTCCCATTGTTCTGATGCACAAACTTGTGTGGTGGGCTGCGCAGCATCAAAAATATCCTCCAACGGAACACAGGTCATGAGAAATTCTGCTGAGAAAGAGTTCAGACACCCTCTGGCACGGCGACGTCCCTGAGAACCACTAATGTGCCTGGGGAAGTGCAGAGGGAGGTCTCCCAAGCAGGCAATAGTCTTCCCATTCTTCTACCTTCTATTCCAGGGTTTCATTCCCAGGCAACCAGGAGCAATTCCCAAACCATTTCTTCCTCCTACGTGTTTCCCACCTGGGACAAAGACACTCAACACCAGTGCCATGGCAACCCCATCAGACACACAAGCACTTTGGTTCTTTGGGGAAAATGAAAATTCTGAAAGGAAGCTGGGAGATAAAGGCTCCTACTCCTTGTTTCCCACTGTTAGGAAGTAATTACAAAAATACTTTCATCTCAAGTGCTTGCTGGGTGAATAGGTTGTCATTTAAAAAATACTATGGTGTGAAGAGGAGGATGGAATAGGAAAGCTCTGAGTACGTTACCATGCTGTGTAACTGCCAAGCTCAGGGTTCGTTGTCACCATTCTATCACACAAAAATGCACAGAAAAAATGATAAATCAACAAACAGGAGGAAGGATAAATTGAATATTCAGTTATCAGCTTGAGCAGCATATGATCCAAACCCTGCCTCATCATCCCACTGAAGTCAGCTTGAGCATTCCCACTGACTTCAGCGGACTTGGATCAGGCTTTTATGTTTCTGAAACACAGCTTGTGTTTTCTTTTACCACACTCCTGAGCCAAATTCAGTAGAACTTGCACAGGCGGCCCCCTAGGTGCAAATTTGATTGTAAATTCTACAGGTTCTTTGCCTGTTTCTGTTGCATCTTGAACGCTTTCAAGGAATGAGGTTAATGATCAGACATCTCGGTGATGTTTCTCAGCTTATTAACAAGGAGCACCTTCTTTTCATCTCGCCCAGACAGAGTAGTATCGTTGTTATACTTCCAAGACCTCCCAAACTCAGGCTTCTCCTGAGAGCATTTCCTTCCATTCTAGAGTAAAAAGCTATTTTGGTGAGAAAATTTTGGTAAGGATTTATTTAAGTCATGTTTTAACATGACAGCCTCATACACTGTTCTATTTTTTTTAGCTCTGTCTGCGCAGTTCATTTGTTCTCTGTCTCTCAGACCCTTCACCCCCACACGGAGACCTTGACTTTGTTTCTTTTTGCCCTTAAGGATAAGTTTTTTTTATTTAAGAGACATTACTTCGGAGTAACACTCACAACACTCACACCGACTACCTGTAGTACTCAACCCAAATGAGAAGCACAGATGTTCAGTGTCTTTAGGATCGAGACTTAAATGACTGTGGAATTCAAGCTTACAAATGTCATCCCAGGGCAATCCGACATGGAAAAGCTGTCAGGAGACTGTCATGTGTATTTACACCCATGGAGAACTCTACACACTGTCCTGCTCTGTGATACCATTCCCAGACCAGACCTAACCAGATGCTCATCTCAGATGCTTAAAAACAAATGTCCAGTGTCACATCCCACTATATTTAAGTGTTTTTTCAATAGCTGGGATTTCCCATGGGAGGCCTTGGTTTCCATCCCACAGAAGAGGAAGAGTTTCCTTTGTCCAGGAGAACTAACCTGAGCTCAGCACTTCAAACCAGCAAACACTCTGTCTGATTGACATCACAAGGACCAAGTAGGATTTTGGGTAAATAAAATGATTTTAACATTTGGTGGTCAAGACCTACTGCTTCCCTGCACTGCCTCACCTAGCAGAAGAAAGAACAGATTCCAAGGAATACAGTCAAACAAGATCTTGTGAATCAGCGGACAGATTACCCATGACACACAAATAGTCACTCCTGCCAACAGCCTGTCAAAATATGGAAGATTATCCACATTTCCCTGATATCACTGAGTGAGAGCAGAGGCATTTTCTAAGCATAAAAGATATAAAACTATCTACAATTCCCTGGTATCAAAACAAACGCCCAATATTCAGGTCCATTTATATGCAGGAGATCCTACTCACACCAAAATGACTGAAAAGACAAAGGTATAAAGAGGCAATAATTAATGAAGGAATCCTTCAAGGGGCACACACACAAAGAAAAATTCCCCACAGGAACGGGGCAGGACTTCCAATCTGATTTCTTGAGTGTCTCATATAAGGCTTCTAAAGAAACCAATCTCTACGCAAAGCAAATTATGAAAATAATACATGCAAATTGCCACTGTCATTCCCTAAAGAGGCTATCCAGAGCCATGGATACCACAGACAGGAATCAGCACAGGGTGCTGCTTTGGGGTGCGAAGGCTGAGCCCACACTATCCAGCAGCTTGAGGCATCCCAATATCTTCCTCAGAATCCCAGATTTCTGGTTCCCACTTAAGACAGCTCTGTGAAGCTTCATCAAAGAGACAGGCATAAAGGAAACAGGGAAAGAGAAGTGGGTAAGTGCGCTGACTTCCATGAGAACACAGGATACAAACCAATTAATACTCCACTGCACTGTGATCATCGCTAAAACCTTGCTCTCAGGATGGCAGCTTTTCGACTTACAACTCCTACACTCATTCTGTCCAATTGTTTGAGCAACGTCTAACCAATTCCCAAACGCTATAAAATCCTGCAGGAATACCAGATGTCCTGTCAGACATAAGGCTCCTTCCACTAGAGCTAGAGCTGGGAGCCTTCCTCTTAGAAAACTGACTTCTTGTTGGGAGAACATGACACAGCGTGTCCTCTGTCACTGCCGAGAAAGGCTGTCACACAGAGTTTCCCAGTTTTGTAACGACTTCACTGACAACAACAATTTCAAGTACTTTTTTATCTTAACGGCTGTTTTGTTGAGTCATCTGTCATCTGTTACTGAAAATTTAGATTCTTGTGAGTGCTGGCTGAACTCCCAAACCACGAGCAGACGGTACTCTGCATCACTGCCTCGAGCCCAAGCACGGTGGTGGGGGAGCAAGGACAGAGAAGAAAGAGGAAGAACTTCATGGCATCGATATGCAGCTCATACATAGACAAGTCAACAGTCGCAGCTGATAGACAACTCAACCACTGCAAACATTTCCTCAGGCTCCACGGGCTTGGGCACCTTGCTTTAACCCTGGTTATGGAATCGTTTAGGTTGGAAAAGCCCTCCGAGATCGAGTTCAGCTATTTCCCCAGCACTACCAAGGCCACCACGAACCCATGTCCCCAAGTGCCACATCTACGTAACTTTTAAATCCTTCCAGGGATGGCGACTCCTCCACAGCCCTGAGCAGCCTGTGTCAAGGCTCGACAAGCCTTTCCATGAAGAAATTTTTCCTAATATCCAATCTCAACCTCCCCTGGTGCAACTTGAGGCCATGTCCTCTTGACCTGTCACTTTTTACCTGGGAGAACAGACTGAATCCCACCCGGCTACAACCTCCATTCAGGGAGTTTTGACCTCCTTTTAGAGAAGGTCTCCCCTGAACCTCCTCTTCTCCAGGCTAAACTCCCCCAGATGCACGAGCTAAACTGGAATGGCCTTGTTGGGGTACTGAAAGCCGAGTACCTCTAGTTCCGTGCATTGTATATACTTCTTTTATTTCCCAAACCCTTTCCAGTTCTAACAATACGTGAACACAACATAAACACAGGAATTTGAGAAGCTGAAAGATACCGAAATAAAGTCAGAGCACTGATGGGAGCACCTCTGCTCTTTCATCCTGAGCCCAGAGCCTTAAAGCCCTTAACTTTCACTATGCAACGCCTTGGCTTGTGAGGATTTGTGAATTATTAAAAAGACATACAACCAAATGGATTAAACTACACAATGATAATTATTCTCAGACACGGTAATTATTCTCAGATGGACCAACCACATTATCTTCAAGGCAGAGGAGAACCTTGGATGTGACAAAATATATCCAATCAACACAACTGCCTTCAGACCGCTTTCACTGCAACCAGTAGAAGGAGGAAAACAGTAAATTGGCACAATTTCGCTGTTACTCAGAAAGGAACAGGACCCAAACTTTAAACAGGAGTTGCGCAGCCTCTTTCAAAAGCTTCCATAAGCTGGAGTCACCTGGAATAGATCTGCAAGCAACCCCACGGGGTACTGTACCTTCTGTGTGGACATCAGGGAGCATGTCGGTGGGATGCTGCGCTACCGCCGACCGCCTGTACACCATGTGGATTCTTCCCTTCTCTTCTTCCATCTGCTTTCCTCTTTCCAAAGGCTCAATGAAGTATTCATCCTCATCAGTTCTTATCATTCCAGCCTGGTAAGGGAGAGAGAAAACATGTCCATATGTCATTTTAGAGCCTAAAGACCCAGCCTGAGGCTCTAAAAACAAATACCAAGAGGGATGAAGCATGAAACACTCAGAATACTACTGTAACCCATATATTTCCTTTCTTCCCCCCAAAATTTCACCAAAAAAAGAGCTTGAAATTTTCCAAATGAATGCAGACAAAGGGGCAGAAGCAGGTTTTGCATTTTTAAGTGAATCCTCCCCGTAAGCTGTAGTGCCAATCCAGTGCTTCCTTCCCCCTAGCCGGAGAGATGTGCAGGGAGGTGCTTGGAGCACATATTTTTCAAGGCTCCCTTGGAGAAAAGGCTGCGGTGGATTTTCAAGAAAAAAGTATGTAGTGGAAATTTTTTTTTTTCCACAAAAGCACATTGATGGAGCAATCCAGGAAAGCAGTCTCCAGTCTTGGAATGCTATTAATTTTACTACTTTTTTCTTCTAAATTAACGACATTCAAAATTTCCATCCACTGAAGGAGGCAGGTTGGAATCTGTGCTACTGCAGAGTTCTCTAGAGCTGTCCTCAGGACTCTGTGAAAATGGGCAGACAACAGGACCACTAAAATCCAAAAGCAGCCTTTGGGGCACAGAGGCTGGAATAAACCCGCCTGTTGCCAGCACCATCTCAGCCCTGAGGCTCAGGGAAGTGGATTAACTCCTCGGCTTTCCTACAGACTCGCTTCTCCCAGCAGAGAACCCAGAAAAAACCTGGCCAAGGTCCCGTCAGCACGCTATCTGCATCTACCTTGCTCCCCAGTATCTGTATCTGTCTAAATGACTTCTGAGCATTAATTCCTTTCATCCCTGCAGTTCTTCCCGTCCCCTTTGATCCAGAAGAAATGGTGCAGAGTGAATAGAGGGAACTCTATGGAATTACAGAGATGCAAGAGGAAGTGCTGCTGGAGTTCATAATAAAAGGCAACTGGGAGCAAGGCCAAACCCAGTCTGGCCCAGGCAGCCCACCTAGGAGGGCTTCCCAGAGGACAACAAACCTTATATCCTTTACTGGACAATCCATGGATAAAGCAAAATCTGGAAAATACACTTTAAATTTTTTTCAAAATGTAAAAGACACATGTAAGAATAAGGGAATTAGAAACAATATAAAGCCTTGAGAAAATAACCTACAAGGGTAGGTTAAACTAAGGAATCACTTCCTGAGCCAAAATCAACAGCATTTAAGGGGGAACATGATTCCCTATAAATATGCATGGGGTGTTCGTAGGGAAGGAGGAAAGAGCCCTTCATTCAGGGAGCACAACGGAGAGCTGTGGAGTGTCCATTAATGGCCACATTTACCTTCAGTATTAAACGTTATGGGTGGGATTTCCAAAAGTATTTTAGGAAGTCAAATGCCCTGTTTCTAGCAGTTTGCAGTAAGGGCGAGGCAGTTAATTCCCAGGCGAGCTTTGGAAAGGCCACCCTCAAAATGTCAGAACGTTTGTTCAGCAGTCACGCTGATGGCCATTATCAACTGCTTCTAAAACTGATCACCAGAGAGTAGGAAAGGCTTTGGGCTGTTAAACCCATCCTACCATCCCATGGTCAACGCCACGAGGTCAGAGGATGCTCTCACCTTCTGCTCCCAGTCTCCATCCCATACCAGCTGGTATCTGTATTTTGAACACCTTGTGTTTTTGTGAGACACAGAACCTCCCACAGAGAAGATAACACTATAAGTGACGCTTTTAAACTGCCCTTAGTGCCTTTGTACTACAAAGAAATAGTTTTTCAAACACTGATGTGACACCCTGGGGAACCAAGGCGTTAATTAGCAGCTATTTCTCCTAAGCCAGCTCTGAACAGTGAGAGAACAGATCTGTAAAGCTGCTTTAAGCAAATCAGCAACACAATATGGGATTTCAAGATGCACAGAGCTTCCCTGCATCTCTCTACATGAGAATCTTCATTTGTATTACAGACATCTTTCATCTGTCTCAGGATCTGCACATCCCTCTGTCACACACAATAATTTGGAAACACCACGTGCTGGGTCTTCACTGGGAAGACTGAACTAGGGGAGATTATAAGTTTAACATCACATTCAAGGCTCTACATTCATCTCCAAACAGAGCAGGCTGTCAATAAGTGGAAGCAGATGAATAGGCAGGTTGGAGCTTGCTCAGCAGCAGGAGGCTACATGAAGTGGTCATCCTTAGTAAGAAAAAAATCAGGAATAAACACAGGGACCTAGACGCCAAAATCCCCTTCTCCTCTAGAAGGAGGTTCCAACTTCAGTCACACACAGGTGCAAATATGGAGTAATAAAGCTGCACTGTGCTGCTGGACTCTCCCTAGAAGGGGAGCATGAGAAGATCACAGCTCTCACCAGAGTGAAGCAGGCATGTGTGAAAGAGCCAGGCAGTTACTTTCCAATTCAAGGACTCTGAAGGATTCAGTGGGAAAAGGGAGAACTACCTGTGTCCTGTTTTACGGTAGAGACTATGCTCAGGAGGATGAACCTGCTCAGGAGGATGAACCTGCTTGCTTCAAAGAACAAGATCAAGTCCAACACCTGCACCAACATAGGAAAACACAGTGATAGGGTCTGTACATCAAGAATTTCAGAGCCTGGAGATTTCTCTAAATGTTTCCTCTTCCCCCTTCCATTCTTCAAAACATGTGGTGGGGTAGAAGAAGCCTTTATTTGACGAAGAGAAGCCGAGTATCCTTCACTCTCATGAAGACCAACAGAGGTTTGGTCTATCCAACGAAGAGGGACTCTGCCATGGTCCAGTTTCAACTTCCACCTGCATGTCCTACGAGCATCCAAAATGGACTACCCTTGTTTCCCACACAGAATCATGGAATCATGGACTGGTTTGGGTTAGCAGGGACTTTAAAGACCAACTTGTTCCAGCCCCTGCCACGGGCAGGGACACCTTCCACTAGACATGGTTGTTCCAAGCCCCGTCCAACCTGACCTCAAATACTTCTAGGGATCCAGGGGCAGCCACAGCGTCTCTGGGCAACCTGTGCCAGGGCCTCACCACCGTCACAGGGAAGAATTTCTTCCTAATACCTAATCCAAACCTTTCATCCTTCAGCTTAAGGCCATTGAAACTAAATTTCCATTCTATGGAAACTAAATGAATCAACCACCCCTCACACCTTAAATATTAATGCAGAAATACATATCTGGAATATATATGGAAAATGAGAACTACCCCAAGTGTGAGAATCACGACACCTGGATCAATTCTCACTTCAGGCACACATTGATCATTCAGCTTGTAGCAAAATCTCTTACAAGGATCTCCACACATGGGAAGTTCAGTTCAGGAGGTTCCTTGTGCCATCCCACATTATTTCACCCAGTATCATTCTTCATTCCTTCACCCACCAATGCCTGGACTGCAGCAAAGGATTCAGCAGTCAAACCAACACAAGGCTTTGCCTCCCAGAAAACACTTTTTTCTCACCATTCTATTGATGGAATTGGAAAACATTTCCAGGGCTCTCCCCCCACTCCTTATCCCTCCTTCTTTCCCCGATGGACAATCACAGGTGGCTGACAGCTCTATCCTGCCCCTACCTAAATAGAAGCCCCATTGAAAAGCATCAAGAGCTCTGTGTTCCCTCAATTTAATATCCCAGCTCTGGCCGAGCAGACACTGCCTCCTGCCAAGACAAACACCTGGGACCTGGAACGAGGAGGAGGCAGGTTCTGGAGACAGCCTTCCAGTCTAAACTTCTTAAGGAGTCGATAGAAACATGCTTTTATAAAAGAGGTGCTGCCTCGTCTGAAAACACTGATTCAGCCCCAAAACACTGCTACCTTTCACCCTTGCTGTTGGCTTAAGGTGGGTTCAGTTCGGTGACTGTGCAAAACCTGCGTCACACCTACCTGCTGCTCCGCTTTCCAATCCAAAGGCAAAAAGTTTTTGGAGTTGCACCAAACACTGGTTGATTTATTGGAAGAAAAATAAAAGCAAAGAAGGATGCTTTGCCTGAAGCATATTTCCCTTCGTCGGCCTCCCCCAAAACTGAGCCACAGTGGGTGGACAGTGATTCTAAGTTTGTGTAGCTCCAGGGTTACACCTTCAGTTCCTTGGGTCGATATTATTTCCCATGCCACATGGGTTCCATATTTTGGCAAGAATTAATCAGTTCTCAGGGTTTCTTTTCAAAAATCCTCTAGAAGCTTCTGAAGTTGTGGAGCTTGCCCATGATGCCACTCTTCAGTTCATGTCAGTGCCTCACCACCCTCACAGGGAAGAATTCCTTCCCAATATCCCATCTAACCTACCCTCTGTCAGTTGAAGGCAATACCCCTTGTCCTGTCACTCGAGGCCCTTGTCCCAAGCCCCACCGTGCTCACACACCCCAACAGGTCCCTCTGGCAGGGAAGGGCAAAGGCATCCAAATGGACATACTTCCCTCCCTTCGCATCTTCTGCATGTTAAAGTATTTATGGCCTCGACATACTTGGCATTTAAAAAAATACTACACATTAGAGGAATGCTGGAAAAAAGTAATATTGCAGCACTGCGCACATTTTGGAGAAACAGATGTTATTGATCCAGTTGCCGGGTGTCTACAGAGGAGGTTTGCAGGCGGAATTCCTCCTCCTCCATGGAAGGGCCTCCAGTCTCCATGGAGGTGTTTGGGCTTTGGGAAAACACCATGGTTTTGGGGTAAAACATCCCCATTTACTAATCCTCCACCTCCAGCACCCTTGGAGTGATTCCCAGAGGAGCAAGCGGAAATTCCACAGCTCATTTTCCCTCTCTGGAAGATCAGTGTGATATAAAATCCATGTTTTAGCCCATGTTTTATCCTGGCCATGCATCTCAGAATTAAAGCAGGAGCTCCTGTATCATTTTAGGCTCCATTCTTGAAGGGTGTTGAATACAGGCAGCACAGAAGGTGTGCTGTATTCTTCTTACTAAGTGCATGCCAAAAGTGAGATCGCATATATTTAGTAACGTTAAACCCATTTTTGAATCAAAGGAAAGATTCAAACAGAATACACTGCTTGAGTCTCACAGCCACCTGAATTATTAACACAGCAGTAGTTTGTGACTAATCATTAACACCAGATCTTTAAATCAAAACAAAAATCTTCTGCAGCTACCAAGAGAAGTCGTATTTGTTCAGAAGATTCAGAAACAGGATGAAAACGTAGGACTGTTTAATATCCTCTTCCAAACTACGGGCACAACTTAGAAGCCACTTAGACAAGCGCCTACTAAAATATTGGAAATTATGTGCCCAGAGGAATTGAAGTCTCTCAGCATACTAATTGATATCACTTTAAGGAGCAAAAGGCATTTGGAAGAGCCATCAAATTAACCAAAATCCTGTTGAATTTGCACAGAAGAAAGGAAAATTTCTTTTTTACTGGGTCACTGCACTGGACTGCAATTAAGCCTTTTAGTCTCCTCTATAAACATCCATAAGAAAATTCCTTTATGCTGAAATTTCTCATGCTTGGTTTTGATCCAAATGCTCGGTTTTCTTTTTCCGCCTTTCAGAAAGTCTAAGAAAATTCAATGGAAGCCCTTAAAAGTTATACGAAAGCAGAGAGAAAAAACAAACTTCGATTTTATGTGGAAAAATATGTCTCTATTTTTTGTTCTTGGAAAACCTACCGGGATTCATTTTAACAGCAAACTGCTGCATAGAGTTGGCAGACCAAATGCTTTGTCCTTAAAGAAGGAACTGTGGGTTTAAAATATCAGTTATTCAAGAGTGAAAAGTATGCATGGAACATGCTCAGAGCAGTCAAGCACCTCCCTGATCCCAGTGTCTCTGAAGAAATATTTACTGAGCACAAGTTTTGTCTTTGTGTCAGTTACAGCAGGTCTTTGCTAGGAACTATTTCATGGAGAAATGGTACAGGAGACGGTAAACGTTGGCAGTTCTGCAGTAAACGTGGTGTTTTCCCAGCTCCAGAAGTCATGGGATGACACCAGTCATAGATTCCTCTAAAAAGTGGAAAGGAAAACAAGAAGTGAGGACATCTGATAGCCTTCAGAGAAGGGGAAATGAGACCTTCAAATGCTGAACACTCCAAAAGTATAAAGCGAATAAAATGATGCCAAAATACGAACGTCTCATGATCCGGACGTCAGCAGCACCATTTCTACTGTGGCACACAAGAAATACCGATTTATCTGCTGTCCGCGCACAACAGTCATGAACGACGCCGCAGCATCATCACTCTTCCAAGGTAACAGAAAACTCAGTCCAAACAATGTGTGAGCAAGAGTCATCTCCTCGGAGAGAAGTCAGAAAAGGAGAGAAAACTGACGCAGCTTCCTCTGAATGGAAATACTTTGTGGATCAAAAGCTAGGAAGCACCAAAGCTAGTAATATTTCCATCAAACTCATCATTTTAAATTGGTTCTACATCCTTGCACAAAGGAAAAAAAACTATGGTAAAGTCTCTCAAAGGAAAAGGAAAAGTGGTTTTACACCTTTGGTTAGGTATAAACCAAGAAAGTCAAACGACAAAGGCATTTTTACGAGATAGGGAAGCTGATATATTGTTTCATGGTTGTAATTTATTAAAGTTCTCAGCCAAGTAGCAAAAGCACTTGATGAAAACTAAGTATCTATTTAAAATAGAAGTGAAAGCAAAGATTTTTTTAATGGGAACAATGGTGCTGCACTTTATCCATCATTTCAAGAAGCTCCTGATGAAACACAGGGGCCAAAGAATGGAACCATTTGACTCTTCTTTTCATGACTCTTTCAGAGCCTGGATGGGAGCACAATGTTTAGAGCTGCAGTGCGACCCTCTGGAAAAACTAAGAACAGGAAAGAGCAAACAAATTCTTTTTCTCAATGACCCTGCACAGTATTTTCTCTCCAGTCCTGCTTCTTGCCCCTTTGCAAACCTCAGACCGTGTGCCTCGCAGGCCAAATTCCAGATCCAAATACATACAACACTGAATAAACATGAAACATCAAAAAAGCCATCGCTGAATACGGCTTCTGTACCTCCACCCTACCAACTGCAGTTACAAATTCAGCACCAACTCCACCATCAATGAGAACTTTGAGAGAGGCTACAAGGACTGAATTTTGAGAGCATTGACTATTTCAGTATCTGTTTACTTTCTTTTCCTGGGACACACACTTTCCCACAGGTGACATGTGGAGGCAGGACGTGAATGAGGAGTGAGAGCCCAATTCATGCACTCTGTTGTGTTACAAGAGTCCACACAAGTTATATAACCTGGGATTTATTACTAAAACTATAAAAAAGGGCTGTACTTAGTCATTTTAATAAGCTTGTACTGTTTTATAAACTGTAAGCTGCGAGCCTCCAGGAATCAAAAAATTTAAGAAGTGTCTGCTGTTTTGGGAAGAAAGAGGAAAAGTCCAGAAAGGAAATTCTCTGTCCAAGTGCCCTAAAAGCAGTGTTTTGTGAAAATGCATCGCCAGGACTACAAGGTGTGATTCAGTAACAGCTACAAAAGGCATATCCAGAGCAGCACCCAACCAGCTGCCCTTTGTTCCAGATCATTTTTAATCACATACTGACCCGTAACAGCAGTTCCAGCCCCTAAATATATTGCTTAAAAGGGAGGGATTACATGTAAACCCGTGCTTTGCTGTACAGAATGATTTTGCAACATCAGAAACAAACTATAAATAAAAGTCTGAAGTCGTGGCAATCAAAGTGGAGACTTTTTATGAAAAGTCTCCAGGCAGACTCTCTCCAGCTGCCTGTTCCTAAACCCCTTCCTAGGGGATGCTCTCCTCACCTCGCCTCACCCCCACCAGACTGTCAATTTTCTTAATTAACCTTCAAATATTGTCTCAAATCTGAAGACAGGACAAAAGAGACTAATAACAGCGCTAGGCTTCTCAGCATCGTATTTTCCGCTCGTGGCTATGTACCACATGCACATTTTGCCCAGCCTGGGATAGTTGTTAAGTTCACAGCTCAGGTGTTCTGGGCTATTCCTGTTGATTGTTCCAGAGAGGCCCCAGGAAGGCCCCACAGGGAAGTCCTCCTTTTCTGGAAGGCACCTTGGATGACATCACAGGTCACTCAGATGCCAGCCTGAACTCACTGCATCTCTCCTCAGCTGGAGGGTGAGGAATTCTGCAGAACTGTCAGAACACATGGGATTGATTCTCCTATCATCCTTGCTTTCAATTATCCGATAACCTGCTGCCACTTGCTCCTCAACAGAGGATAGAGACAAATAGTACAACTACAATTTCAGTTACCAAGAAGTGCCTACAAATGCTTCCTATGAGCCAAAAAGAGCTAAACTACCTCCACCTTTGCGAACAGATGTAGCTCAAAGCTGCGTTTATAGCGCCCAAAGCCTCATTTTCCATGTCCAGAGCTCCATTTTTATGATCCAATCAGAGCTTAGGGTCCAAGACACATCTTGAGTGTCCAATCCCTCATACATAGGGTCTAAATCACACTTTTAGACCTAAGAACCTCATTTTTAGGTCACAAAGCCTCATTTCTGGAGTTCAAAACTTTGACTCTAGGATTAAAAACCTCACTTTTAGAGTACAAACCCTCACAAGTTCCAAACATCCCTTCTGAGGTCTAAAGGCTCATTTTAAGGGGCCAAAGCATAATTTTTTAAGGCCCAAAGTCTGTGTTTGAAGGTAGGCAGGAGAGAGAGGAGACAGGCCTTGGAAATGAGGCAAACCTATCATTAGACCAAATCTGGCCCTGTTAAAAGAATTTATAAAAACAAACAAGAATAAATAAATAGAGCTTGAGCAACCATCTGCATAAACTTTGACTCTGCTCCATGAAGTAAGGGTGAAGTACTCATTTGCTTTGAGTGATAATTTCAGGGAGAAGCAAACCAGACATATAAAAGAATTTCTAGATTATATTATTTTACAGTATATTGACTTCAGTCCCCATCGCCTCCCTTCTCAATCAATGCTCCTCCCCTCTGTGTTTTACTCAAGAAGCCCCAAGTCCTGAATAAGGGAATGCATTTTCCCAAGTTTCTGGAGCTCCTGAACTTTGAGAAATCCTCTTTACTATGGATTACTACAGCTGAGGAGTCTGTATTAGCCTGTGGGAAGTGCTGCACGGCGGAGAGGTGACGGGGATGAAGCGCAGCTGCAACCCATCAGGCCCAGTTCATCAGCCCTGCCAAGCGCAGAGAAACGCCAGTGGTAAGAGCAGGCACGGCAGGTCATGGGAGTTCATGGCAAGGAGGGAATTACTGTGGGAAGAGCGCAGTAGGGCAGGGGAGCAGGAATATCGGAGTGTTAAATCAGCCTAAGACACTGCTGCCATCTGCCTAGAGCGGCACGCGGCCAGAGCCGCTTCCGTCTCCCCAGAGTTTGTTCTGCTTTCCTTCTCCCCAGGGTTCGTTCTGCTTTCACCTCCCAGAAAGTCCTGGATGCCCAGACGTCCCCTCGACCACAGCCCCCAGCTTGGACTGGAAGAAACCTCCAGGCCCGAGGGGACAGTCCCACCCAGTCCCAATCTCAATCTCGGCAAGAATTTCCGATGTGCTACAACCAGATGCTCTGCAGCAGTTCAAGTGTTCATCTCCAGAATGCTATTCCAATACACTGGGATAAAACACCATCAGCTCCTAGAAACATGTTTCTTCATATAGGAACTCTGTCTTGCCAGCTTGGGGGAAACCATCCTGAAATAGTACGTTAGAATCAACACAGGAACAAGAAATAAGCCTTAATAGTTCAGCCCTGATGAAACAACGGTAATAAAAAAGGATTTGAAACAAATCAAAATGCCCTGAAACTCCTTGGATCCTACATGCCCCAATTCCTGCATATTTTTAAAGCTTTTATTGAACCAAGTTGAAAGCCTGTGCGGTTATCTCTAGTCTGAGATACTTCAGCCCATATTTCCAAAAGATTTGCCAAAGGAAAGTAGCTGTGAACATGCACAGACATGTTTCCTCATGTCTCCATATCCTTGGAAAAACGGATGGCAATAAGCAAGTGACGAATAATCTGTCACAAATGACAGATCTAAGTGTTTGTGTATTTTTTTAATTCTTGATGGTTGGACTGTCTTCCAGGATTTTGCTGGTTTGGCAGACATATTCCTGAGCATCTTCCACTTGCAAACAGCTGTACTTCACACGACTATATTCTGCCCTGGGCTTGAAGGCCATGGAATTTCAATAAACAAAAATACTCCAAATAATTTCCAACAAACAAAAAAGAAGTCACATTTTACTTGGAATCTGAAGTCAAAGATTAAAGGTTCATTGTACTGGGCCCAGCCCTTTCATTTAAAACAAACAAGGTTAACGCTCTAGGAGAAACAGAAACCAGCACTGCCACTTGGCGTTGCACGGATGTGACCATAAACCAGATCCCAGCTCAGACACAGGACACACATCTACAGAAACATAGTTCAGAGTGGAAGTACAAGCTAAAGGCATCACACACCTACACCTGCTCGGAGTTAGTTATGAAGGCAGGAAGCTAACAGAAACTGAGATGATTTTTGATACAACAACAGGTAGAAAGTGTTTCAAGCCACTATTTCTAAATGTTAGGCTTGCTGCCTTCTCTCTACTTACAATCTAAACCATTTGTACTGTTTTCTTGAGGCCAGCACCTTCCACTCCCAAAGGGTTCTGACAATAAATACTGCTATCTTGACCAAACAACAGCAGAAACCTCTGGAAGCACCAGCTTTCTGACACACATTGAAGAAGACGAGAGGCAGCTCCTCCGTGACTAATGAAGTGTTCTTCTGCCATGACAAGTGCAGGCACATGCATGTGGGTTTTTTACATAAACAGCGTCATTTCCAAGGGAGATTAAGCAGATGTGAAGATAGGAATTTGCAAAACTGATGGCACACAGACAACTTCCACTGCAAAAGTAGATATGTAAACTATTTCAAAACAAAAGTGTTCAAGTATTTGGGGGTTTAAATGTAAGTTTAGATTCAGGAAGAGACTGTGGGCAAAATCTTACTTTACTAGTGCAAATGCCAATTATTCCACGTATTTACTATCAAACAACCAAAATTTAGCACCAAATGCTCTTTTACTTATGATATTGAACCCCTTCTACAAGCTATACACTGTGCAAACTGCTACCCCAGTGATTCCCTTCACTTTCCCTCCAAGATTTCAGAATCTAGCTGGCTACTCTGGAAAGTGTCTAAATTCCTTTGAAGTCGAAAATAAATCTTTCCAACACACACATGTCCCTAGAATTTCTCACTCTTGTTCCAGTTTCTGTTAAGCCATATTATCTCACTCTTCACGTCTTTAGGATATACTGAGGATCAAATATTCTAGGAGAATTGAGAGACACATAGTACAGCAACAGAGAGGCCAGAGACGGTAATTGCAAGTTCCTTTTGCTACCCTGAGAGATGCTGGGAGGAAAAAAACATAAAATAAGATCTTCAGGATTATTTATTTCTTTCAAACTCACATGATTAGAGCTCCAAGAGATGTTAAAACAGCAAAGGTCGAGATGAACAGAGACAAGAGTGACCTAGGAGCACTTACCCACTACTCCTCAAAGAAAAAGCCCATGTTCTCCTACTCCAGTCTCCAAAACCATGGAAAGCGCATGGGATGTTATGGGAAAAGAGGGACACATTCCACTAGATCAGGTTGCTCCAAGCCCCATCCAACCTGGCCTTGAACATTTCCAGGCATGGGGCAGCCACAGCTTCTCTGGGCAACCTGTGCAGGCATCTCATCCTCTTCAGCACAGAATTTTTTCCCCATATCCCATCCAACCCTGTCCTCTGTCACTGTGAAGCCACTCCCCTTCTAAAAGTCCCCCTCTGGCTTAATTTACCTGAAAACACACCACAAACAGCTTGCTAGCCACATGGCAATCTGTGACGGGGCTGCTACACTCCTTAATCTAATTCCATTTAATCCAATTTCTGGTCTTCACGTGCTGTCTCAATGCAACAACCTCATTCAGGCTTACTGCCAAAATCCAGCTGCCAGTCCCAGGGTCGCATTCATCAGAGCGATTCTCTTGGAAGCTACATCTAGCCAGGCAGGGGTCTGCTTGGCCTTTGTAAACACAGTACACTGGCAATAGATAGTCCAAAAAAACTCACCAAAAGCCCCCAAAACACACCAAAATGGTATTAGTTATCACCTCTGATGCAACCACTACCAGTATCTCCTTTCTCTAAGCAAGGGAATTCAAGCAGTTTTGGTCTGAATGGGGATTTTGAGCCATTTCTGCAGTTATTCCCACAGTGACTGCCATCCACTGCTGAGGTGGGAGCTTTCCTAGCCAAGACTTATCTCAAAATGGAATCAAATCACGACCACGTGGCAGCTATGGGAAATGGGAAGCCCACTTCCAAGAAAGGATGCTTGTTGCAGACTTCTTCATATGATTCCTGTCCCAAACAGCAGGAGGATAACCACGACATTCAACTCCCTGGATGCTGCAGGCGTGTTCCACCAGCGCTCCTGCGCCTTATGGAGCACAAGGTGAGTATTGTTGGCTTTCCCTGCTGCGTGAGCGAATCAATAAATGGTGTGTGGGCTCCATATATGCTCAGCCTTTCATTCTGGGATTTGGGCATCTGCTCGGCCACAAGGAAACTCTGCGTGTTCGCAGACAGATCGAAAACAAACCCGTTACAGACGTGAACCACTCAATTCTCGTATGACACCTCCTGATGAAACAAAACTGCATCTAAGAGAACAAAAAGGATGCTCACTTCATAAATGAACTCTTTAAAACCTAATGCTGCTATTCTTGGATAACAGGGCAGCCCATCATTTTGGTACCTGAGAAGCAAAGAGGGATGATTTGGACACCAAATTCTAAATTCAGTTAACAAAAGGTCACCTTTTAAGTCTGAAAATACCTTCATTATTAATTTTCCTGTTTGTAACACCTCACGCAAATGAAAACAAAACCCAACAATACACAGGTTTGATTTCCCTCTCACACACCTGAGACATTAAGAACTTTGCTTATCAATACCTTCTAAGGGATTTAAGAAATGAAGTTCCGTAAATGAGATCATTAGCAACGTGTGGTTAAAAGCAACAAAAGCTGTGCACAAAGTGTGACACAAGACACAAATGCCATGAAACCAGCCTTACCAGACCATCACAGTTGCTGATGGCCACTGTAGCTCCGGGGATGTCCGTGATGTCCCCCACGTAGGCACAGTTGGTCCACAGGGGCTCTCTCTTCCATAATCGCTCCGTACCAGTTCCAGTCTGAGTCGTGTTACTACCATCGTTCCCAGTCTCCACAGAGTCTTCGTACCACTCCACCACGGCCTCGGGAGCCACTAAACGGGTATTGGGTTTCAGCCGGAGATGGAATTCCCTCCCGAAGGCAGTGACATTGAAATACAGCTGTCTGGGGCTCTGGGACACCTCCCGCGTCGATCGCCGCTGGTGACTCGCCGAGAGGATGTTGGACATGTAGCTTCCATCTGCATTGGTGCTAACTGGAATCACTAACCCATATGGCCTCGGTCCGCTTTTTTGGAATTCTGCCAAGAGACACACCCAGAAACCAAACTAAAATAAGAATGAGAGCATGGAATGAGCCCTAAGACTGAAGGACCCCTCTGCCTCACACCTTCCCTTCCAAAAATCCCAATTTAGGATTCCTGTTTGAGCTACTAACATGGGAAAATGTAAGGCATGTGTCACTGCTCCTCTTCTATCATGGAATCACAAAATGGTCTGGGTTGGAACGGATCTTCAAGACCATCCAGTTCCAAATCCCCTGCCACGGGGAGAGACACCACCCTCCACTATCCCAGGTCGCTCCAAGCCCTGTCCAACCTGGCCTTGGACACTTTCAAGGATGGGGCAGCCACAGCCTCTCTGAACAACCTGTGCCAGGGCCTCACCACCCTCACATGGAAGAATTTCTTCCTATCAATTGTTATTATAAAAATTATTTTCCTACAACTTCCAGAGAAAAGCCTGAAATATTCACTGACATTTATCTGAGGAATTTCCTGTGGGTTTCAGGTTTGCTCAACAGCCCCAGGAGAGGCACGGACCCTTCTGAACTCTCCTGTAAGAAATGCCACACAGCTTTGTTGTACACCTTACACAGAACTTGCTCCTGTGTCATGACCTCCATCAAGGTTTTGAAAATGAAGTGCCAAGCTCGGTTATAAGCACAATTTGCTTACAGATTTCTCAGGAAATAGAAACAGGGAAAAAACCCAGCAGATCACATGCTGCTCATAAATTAATACACGTCAGCACTTGTAAAGGCAGTAACCTTTCCCTCTACAAATCCCCCTACCCAGCAACTTGCTATTGCCCTTCCTCTGAGTAACAAAGATAAAACACAATGAGAGAATCTAATTATTAAAAAACCTACCACAGATATGAACAATTTGACCCTAAATCCTGCACTTTAGTGCAGCTGAGAGAAGCCATAAACCCAGCAAACCCGCACTGTTGGTAATCCTGGAGAAGCTCAATGGCACAACCCTCAGCTAAGGCAACATGTCTTCAAGTAATTTCACACCACTGGAAAACAAATCCATTCAAATGAGTTTATATTTTTGGGGAGACCTCTGTAATCTGGGAGCAATCAGGATATTTGCTGTCCGATTTTCAGGCTGTAGGGGAAAGGCCAGGTCAAGCTGTGAGCCACACCACTGCTCTGAATGGGTCCAAGGCCCAAGTCTAAGCCTGTGTATTTGACTACGCAAGAGTTAAAAAGACATCTTGCACAAAAATAGTTATTCCCTACTCCTCTCCTTCCTGGGAGAGTTGGTGAAAGCAATATCAGAGTGATATTACTGACAATTTCATTTGAAAAGCTGCAAGATCGGATAGCTCTGATGTTAGCACCAAGTGCCACTGAGAATTCCTTAAATAAATATACTAAATTAAGTGAGCTAAATTTCACCTGCTCCCAGTGTGGATCACACTTGATACAAGAATTAATACAGGAAAAGCTCAGTAGCCAGGTCCTCTCTCCAGGTAGCAAAGGCTGCTGGTTTTAAGAGACCACGCATTCAACAAGTAACTTCAGTAGGAAAATGTTCCTAATGGCTTCATGGAACTGTTTTTAATATTCTTTTACCCAGTTACTGAGGAATCTGACAGAAAAACAATGTATGGTACTAGTAGGACACACACATGTAAATTCCTGCACTAAAAATATTTTAATATACAAATAATATATCCTAGGAATGTGAAAAGTCATTGCCAAGCCCATTGGTACCCCACATCCTACAGCCAGCAGCCACAGGGTGGGTTCCAGCAGCAGCCAACTCCATCTATTTTGCTATACACCCACAAGATCAGGTTCTAAAACTGGCATCCTAATTAGGCCATTATCCTTAGGATAATTCCCATTTAAAACAGTGGGAATTCTGAGCTAGGATTGTTAATCTGTCTCCTTAGAGAAGGAACCAAATTAAAACTCTAAAGTCATTTTTATTAATTAGACACCAGGCCGTGCCCAGGAGACAGAGCTGCAGGGTTGTACATTCTAACTGGGTCAAAGCAAAAACATAGATCCTCACATTCCCGGTGCTTCAACACTGGGATTTCATGCCCAAGCTACCATTATGCCTTCTACCTCACTGAGATTGCTTGTGGCTTGTTTTCTTTTTTCTTTAAAGCAGGACATTCAGTGCCAGAGACCACAGTCTGGTGATCAAATTCTGTGCTCACCGCACGACTGAGAAACTGCTCTGCACATCTTGCAGCAGAATTCCCACATTTCCACAGGCTGGGGGGAAAAAAAAAACGGCTATTTTGCTAATAAGAGCATCCAGCTAGCCCCAAGAAGTTAGGAACAAAGGGTGGAAAATAAGAACTGTCAAGGTTTTAAGCCAGCGAAAGCCTTTTCCAGAGTCTGTAAATGCTGAGCTAGAAGAGGAAATGCCTTTTGTTCAAAGGCAATTAAAATTAAATGGGACATGACTGAATCCCAAAGACATCTGAACTCCTCCGCTGACTTACATTACCCTTTTTCCACAAACTGCACGCTCTGAGGAAATGCTATCCCAGCTGTAGGTGTTCCCTTTCCTAAGCTAAAATTTCAGAGTCGATCTGCTCTGCTAAATCAAAGCTGACAGTGCTGATCAGAGCAAGAGGAAAAGCACTTAACTGTAAATTTTCTTCATTTTTTTTTTAATCTGGCCTTAAAATGCTGCTCCAGTTGCACAATGTTTAAGTTGAAAGGAAGCACTTAAGAAGGAACATCACATTCTTTCATTGTGAGCCAAAACAAAATTAGCTAGAGAATGCCTCTGAAGAGAGCTGTCCGGGCTTTCTTTCCCCTCGAAAACTCATGAAACTGCAGAATTAACACCACTGGCTCACAAGAGTTGTCTCTGCACTGTACAACAGCTGTGGTTAACAGAGGTTCGAAAATCCTAAACTTTTTTTATCACCTATATTCAGAAAAACAGGATTTTTTATGCATAAGATTCTGCGAAATACATTGATCAAAAATCACTCAGGTAGTAATCCACAGCAGAATGCCAAACGCCTATATATCCACTTGAGAAGATTTCAAAGGCACAATCTATGTGGAAATCAGTGGCATCGGTGGAAAAGGAAGAATTTCTCCAAGTTTAAATTATTTCTATGTCTAAACCAAACTACCCAAGAAAAGAAATGTGGGGGGACTCCTGGCAACATCCCACCCACACGGCCCCTGCACAGGGCTCTATTGCTGAGTCCCAGGCCATTCCATAAAGACACGGTGGGATGACCAGTGAGCTTCCAGAGCTTCCCCATTGGAAGATGCGTTTGGATGCGGCTCGAGGGTCAGGAAGATCAGGTACCTCAGCAAAAGGAGCATCTAAGGCGACATCTCCAGAGCATCACCATGGAATTTTCTGCCTGGAACTCACAAGCTGTGACGCAACCAAACTGCTGGATGGCAGACATCCAGGCTGCAGCGGAAGTATTGGAGAAAAAACAGTTACCTGCTGCTATAGGGATGAAGAGGACAGCGTTTTCATAAAGAGACTGTGCCATGTTCTGGGAGATCACGCTTCTGTCCCGCAGATAAGCACAATGGGATGAACAGAGCTGTTCTGGTCACTTAGCAATGTGATGCTTCATAAGAGAAGATGGTGTGGAGACAACTGGACAAGCCCAGCAGAGGCTGTGTCATCAACCCTTTTCTGTTTCATCGTTGGCTGGTGGCTTCCAGAAACAACAGAGGAGTTTTGGTCCCTTTCAACAACCTGGATCACTCCAGAACTACCATTTGCTCTCTATTTGGCTGCCTTTAGGTGGCAGGAATGCCCAGAAAGAAAGAGAAGACAGGAAAGGGGGACAGATTCCTTGAGAATTCCCACTCAACTCTGCACCTGAAAAGGGATGAGGCTGTGTGGGATCTGGACATTGTAAGCTGGATGAATGAAAGCAAGGGACTGCGAGGAGAGAGGCTGATGTGGGACACCTCTCTGGTGTCCTCATTCCTCTACTTCACTGCCCCTTGTCCCAGGGATACAGACAGCTCAAGAGATGGTTGGTGTGGTGTTTTTGCAGCCTCTGCACAGCTGCAGGTGCTTTGCGGGTGCTTCCTGCAGGCGGTGGGGCCCGGCACTGTTGTGTCACAGGTTTCTGCCAGAAGTGGCACTGAGCAGGGACAGAACTCTGCTGCGTGGGAGGCAAAGGTGCAGGACAGCATCAGCCCCTTCAGGCTGAGTGACACTGAACAACTTCCTCCTGACAGCTCCCAGGCACTGCAGCACATTGTGCATGAATGCAGGTAATTAGGTGTGCTAACTTGCTATCCCTGTACTGCGGCCTGTGATGATATTTAACAAAAATAACCCCCTAGCTGCCTTTATTTCCCTAAGTGACTTTTCAGGCTACAAAAAAAAGATCAGCTGCTGACAGCAGCCAGCCCTGGGCCAACTCAAAGTACACAACACCAGTGCAAAGCGATACTTTGTGGGGACTCACAAGTAGGACAGTGCATTTGCAGGCAATTCCAATGCAGGTTTTACCTCCAAGTCCTTAAAACTCCCAACTGAGTAAGCCATAGTTCAAAGTTGTGGCTGCCCCATCCCTGGAACTGTTCATGGCCAGGATGGAAGAGTCTTGGAGCAACCTGGGATAGCGAAAGGTGTCCCTGCCCACGGCAGGGGGTTTGGAACGAGATCATCATTCAAGTCCCTTCCAACCCAAACCATTTTAGCATTCTATGGTTCTGTACTTTTTGAATCAGAATTTACAGGATCAAATTCAGCTCCAAATGTTCCTGACTACAGCAGTGCCAGGGCCGTGGATGAAAGGAAGACGTTAAAAGACAAAAAGTTATTTTCCAGATTCAGGAATTTTGCCTGATGTACTGTGTAATTTAAAAGACACATTCCTATATAGCTTATGGTTTCTGAAATTCAAATACAATCCATTTCTCATGGAAAGGACTAGAAATAAAAGACAGGATCAGCATACCACTGGAAAAAACATCTGTTTGCCAGTTAGCTTTAAATGTACCTCACTGTCTCTGTTCCCATTATTCACTGATCATGGTGGAAACCAACCGAAGCCCAGAAGCTCACAGTGCCAGAACTGAAGTTGAGACAAGGCCTCCAAAATTCACAGAAATGCTTGAAATTTTTTTCTGAACAAAACCTGAACCAAAACCTCAGGGCTGGAGGTCCAACGGCAGCTGGAAGCAGAACTGCCTGGGGTCCATTCCCACTGCAGAAGAGCTCCAGAGAGCATTCGTGTGCAGAGACACGTGCTCAGTACCGGAATGGTAAAAGGCTCATTTCACACTGGGTAAGGGAAGGAGCACATAGGATGGCATTCCCTGGCACTAACGCCCTGGGAATGCCAGCTTCCACATCCTTCCACTACCTCTTCCATCCTGGGGAGCATCCAATTACCAGTTAGTCTAAATGAACACAGATCTCCTGAAATGAAACTGTGGGTGCATCCTCCCAGTTAAAGGAAGCTTCCTGTCTGTGGGAAGAGTCCGAGAGGCTGAAGTCTCAGTAAGAAGCACCCCATGGGCACAAACAGGCACATTTCCCTTCAGAACCCTCATGTGCCACTGACCCTGAACTCGCTGCACAGCACCTTCTTACCCAGGTCTATCAGTTTACAAGGCAACAGTGACCAGCTACAGGTTTTATAACATCGATTGGTTTGTATTTCAGAAGAGAAGCAGAGACACATAAAGATGCAAAACCGCAGCACGAGAGGGCATGCAAATTCAAGCCATGCCATGTCACTACAACTACAAACACTTCTGGGTGGCAACGGTGGGCGGTGCACAGGGAATGCTTGCCTGCATACAGATCATTTCTCCAAAAATAACTAGTCTTTGAGCTTACTTCTTTTGTTTCTGTTTTGATAGCAGGAATAACAGCTAAAAAGACTTACCTATTTGTATCTGCTGTTCTTTACCAGCCTGCAGAAGAGAAAAGAAACACATGCACAAAGTTGTTAGTGTAATTACTATGCAATGGGGGATGGCAGAAGGCTGAAAAATCACTTGGTCTGTGCTGCACTATTTTATATGTTTCTGCATTTGGTTTCCAGGGACGGCAGTTCTTCCTTAACTGAATGTTAAGCTGTTCCCACCAATATACTTACGGAGTCCATAGCGAGTTTAACATACATAGAGCTGCTAAGCAATCCTGATTCTGAATGACCCGTTCTATACATCGTGACACTGTGCCGAAAAGTAAGTTCGGTGGCCAAAGAAAGGATTTAACAGCAGGAAAGCGACGAGCTCCAAGAAGCACGGGTGCTGGGGCAGAGGAAGCAGCGAGCTGACAGCTCTTTGTATCTAGGCTAGAGAATGGGAAAGCCAACTGGACCACAGTGACCGCAGGGACGGTGGCAATGACCCGATGTCACGGTCAGCTCACTGCCGGCTTGGTACTTGCTCTCACCAGGGTTAGGGGACCCAGCGGCATAGGATCCAGAGGGAAGGGACCCAGGGGCTGCCGCTGCAGGACCCAGCCTAGCCCAAGGATACCGCGTCCGGTTCCAGGCTGCTCGGATGCAGCGCTCTGCAGCACAGAAGAGGGCAGAGAGCCGCCCGTCCATCTCAGCCTCTCCTCGCTCCGGGCCGGTACCGCGCGGGGACCCCGGGGGGACAAGGGAGGACCCCGAGGGTCAGCGCGGAGGGAAGGGGAGGGCGAGGGTCCCTGCACTCCCTCCGTCCCTCACTCCCCTGCCGGCCGGGCGCAGCGCGGGCCCCCAGGAGCGCGGCTGCCGCTACCCAGAGNCGACCCGCGGCGCTGATAAACCCGCGGCAGCTCCGCCTCCGGCCGAGCCGGCGCTCCACGTCAGGCACGGCCCGGCCCGCCGGGGAACCGCCGGGGAACCCGCCCGGCTCCGCGCACAGACACACTGAGGCACAAATCCCGCCACTGTGCTCCCGCTGCATCCTCGGCGCTCCCCGCCCCTGCTCCGTG
>VZTD01001178.1:150725-165137 GCA_013397725.1 Rhagologus leucostigma | reverse complement strand
CCCCGCCCCTGCTCCGTGCGCCTGAAATCCACCTAGAAACAACTTTCCCATCCGTCCAGCCATCCTCCCTCCCGCCCTCCCTACCTCCATCCATCCCTCCATCCATCCCTCCATCCATACCACCCACCATCAGTGCCTGCATCACACCCTGGCAGGGACTCCCAGAGCAGTTCCCCAGCCCGGGACCACATCCTCAAGCTTCCATATTTCCCATGAACCCAAGGCAGACTGCAACAGCTACAGTCTTAAAATCCCGGAACGGTTTAGGTTGGAAGGGACCTTAAAGCTCATCTCATTCCAATCCCCTGCCATGGGGGCCACTGGACCCGGTTGCTCCAAGCCCCATCCAACCTGGTCTTGAACACTTCTGGGGATGGGGCAGCCACGGCTTCCCTGGGCAACCTGTGCCAGGGCCTCACCATTCTCATGGTAAAAAACTTCTTCCCTACATCTAACCTTAAACTGATGCTCATTCAGTTTAAAACCATCACCCCACGTCCCGTCTCAACAGTTCCTAAGGGTCCCACTGGACTGGAGTCTGACCACAAAGCCATTTCTTTCCCCATCAGCTCGCAGCTTGGCACATGACACAAATGGAAGTGGTGCCTGGCCTGGGCAGAACCCAAAATCCACTTGCACAGCGCCTTCCACAGACAGAAATCTGCACAAACACGCTCTGTACACCTTCATTTCCCCAGAGGAGGTCAAGCAGTTGAAGCTGTGCGTAACCAGTTGGTAACAGATACCAGTGGGGCATCCCCAAGGGGGAAACAACTTTCCAGGAGGCAGAGATCAACCACTCCAACACCCTTGAACTCCAGCAGTGTTCAACTGAGGACTGAATTTTTTTCAGGGTCAGAATTAGCCAGTATTATGAACATCTGGATCCCAATTTAAAATCCAATTTAAACCCATTTTGTTGTACCTTCTGCATTACCACTCCTGTGAAACATCACAACCAACCACTCCTGTGAAACATCACAACCAACCAAAATCAGTTTCTGTTCGCCTCATGTAGCACAAAGACATGATCTGCTGATGCTAAACGTTCTCAAAACACTTGTGACAGCTTAACTACAACTTTTAAGTTGACCTCCCTGCTAGAAATCATCGTATCTATTTGAAAAAGAAAATACCGGTTCTGCTAAATCCAAATTGCGTCACAGCAACATTAAAGAGGAGGAGAGCATCAGTCTTGATTTTCAGGAGGTACCTTGAATGTGCCAACCACAGCAGCCCTGCTGTTTCAGAGGACACAGGTCCTGAACTGCATGATATCCTCTCACAAAGCAAAAAAATATAACGAATTTTTCTGAGAGAGTGGGAATGTATCTCTTATTACAAGTGTACAGTCATTTCTGCACATAAAACATGAAGCAGCCTGTCACATTCAGCACCAGCAGCTGCACAGAGCCACTTCTGGGAAAGCCCAGAATCGGAAAGGCTGAGGTACTGTAAAGTGCCAGCTCCATAATTCTACGTTAAAAGGCATTTCACTTACTGTGCAGCTACTCCCTGTTCTACTTCCCTCATGGTTCTCTAGGCTACCTCAGACCTTACTTACTGCACACCATTCAAACCCCGAACACAACCTTGATGTCCTTGTGGGCTTTTCTGTAACGTGACATGCCCGAGTGCTGCGTGCTGCAAACTACCTGTTTGCTGAGGGGAAACTACGAACGTGAACAAGTCTCAGGTGTTTCATTCAGGCTAATTACGGGGCACTTTAGGGAATCACAGACTGGTTCGGGTTGGAAGAGACCTTAAACCTCATCTAGTCCCAACCCCCTGTCATGGGCACAGACACCTTCCACAGGCACAGAGATCCAAAGTCCTAACCTCTAGTAAAGCTGTTTCTTTGCTCTTAAAAACATTTTTGCAATACAGTGTTAAGTCTGTTACCTCCTAAGTGATTACACTTTGCCAAACTGGCTTAAAGAGTTTCTAAATGTCAAAGAAACCACGATACACAACAGACAGAGCTGGGGGCCAGGGCAGATACTCTGTTTTGTGGTCTATCGAAGCCTTGGCAGAACTGTAAGAAAGCAAAAATAAGGTGTTAAAATTAGATGCCCCATTATTTCTAATAAGAAAGAACAGCAAGTGCCACTCCTGTAACACATGTAAATCGAGGCAGTATTTGAAAGTTCAGTTAAAGACATTTCTCGTCTCCAACAGCCCAGTTTGGCACGCTATTATCAGAGAAATCATAGATTTCTTGTGTGTATTTCTAGTCTGTTACACATACATATGTATATATGTATATACATATGTGTATACATATATAGAGATGTTAAAAATCTGTTCGGCATTTGCAATTCTAAAATCCCTGAGACTTTCTGCATCTGTGCGACTTTGGCTGATGCATGAGACTGACAGCCACAAATATTTTATGAACCTGAGACTGGGGCCTGAAGCAAAGAGGTACTGAACTCTGTCTGGAAGGCTTTGCACAGGGCCAGGGTTTGGAGTGGGAAGGCTGTAGCAGGATTTTGCAGGGATAATACTCAGGAGAGTAAAATACGGCATGACCTGATCTGGAACATGGTCTTCATGAGGTCTCACATCCTCTCGCAGCAGAGGAATGCAACAAAGCAATTTCCAAGTCAGGCTTAATTGGAGCAAGAATTCAAACTGAGAAAATTTAAAGAATATTGCCTCTGTGGAACCAAGATAAGTTACTGATCAGGAGTTCTTGCAATGCTATTTAATCCAAGCTTCAAACAGAAATTTCTTGAGACAAGCCCCTCGTAAACTCAACTATAACATCTAGTGGGAATATTTACAGTGTAACTTAACTACAACATCTAGGAATAATAGCTATCATCCAGACAAATCCCAGTCCACATCCTTCGCTGATCCTGTCCACACATATGGTTTAATGCTCAGTTTTGCAGTGACATTTCCTGATATTTAGGAATCATTACAATTTATTGAGTTTCTGATCTACATAGGCATTTGATGACCTTTCTTAATAGGAGCCAGTTTGGAAAGCATTAATTCTGTTCTTCCTGCTGAAACACGGCTTTGGTGTCAAAACCTGACTACCTTTAATGACCGATACCTCGTGCCTCAGGTTCTCATTGTCCGTGGAGCCTGCCTGGATGGAAATATAACGCAAGGATGGAATCCCCTGTGAGGCAGGGTGACTGGTGACCCAGATCCTGCTCTGTGACACACCAGAACACGTGATCGTGACCTGCTCAGGTTTCCAGCCTTAATGACAAGGACAATTTACAAGAAGCAAATTTTAAGTTCTAAAACATTGCTGCAACAATGCAGAAACTCACCTCCTCCAGCTGCCCTGTGCGACAGCTCCAGTCGTGCATCTCAAAGGTCCCAAAGCCTTTTTGGCTGAGATACCACTGTTAAAATTTTAGCCTTATTTGCCCCCCAGTGACTTGCCATTTCTTTTCCAAACCTGCACAGAAAGCTTTTTTTGGCATTATGTGCGTAAGAAGGAGATCCCAGTACCAAGGTGTCAGACAAAGATTGCCAGACTGTACGTGAAACCTAAGCACTCTATAAAAGACAATGCCTCTAGTTTCTCCTTCCTGGTGCATTAAAACTGGGAATATTAAACCACACAACCATATTTAATTCTTTTAAAGCCACTATTAATCTAGCAGATTGTTAAATGAAGAAATATAGCACACGTATTATTTTTAACAAAGCAGAGCAAGATTTATGGTCAAGATTTAACCACAAGACACAGGACACTGGAGAGAAAAATGTGAGACGTGAAAATTACAGTTGTAAAAGACATTGTGAAAAATAAAAAGGAATTAAAAGAAGCAGTGTTTGTGAATTTTGTATAATTAGCCCATGCCACGAAATTGTTCCTATTCTGAGGTGATGAGTTTTAAAACAACGTGTGCCAAATAAAATGCAATTATACCCACCCTGAATCTTCAAAAGAAATGATAACCCTGTTCCATGTCTAGGTTAAAGGTTAGATTTGATGATTCAAAGGTCTTTTCCAACCTAAACAATTCTGGGATTCTATGCTCATTTCCTGCTGGCTTCACCAGCTCGACACTATCCCTTGGTAACTTACAAAGTGCTTTGGTTTTAGTCACATTCTTAGAGAAGTTTTTGGGGAGAGGGATGACTGCAGATAAAGACAGGGAATATATTTTCAGTGGTTGCTTTTCTGTCACTGATTCACACAAAACACATTCCCATATGGAGGGAGGGAGGGAGGTTGCACACTTTAGCACTCCCTTACCTCTCAAATGTAATGAAAATCAACTTGCTTGGCATGATTCTCTAAACCCAGAAAAGGCAAAAGCTGCACCACAGAAATGAAAAATGAAAAGTAAAAATCAGTAATATCCTGTTGAAAATCAGTTCCCTAAGCAAGTCGATGGGAATGGCTGATTCAGCTCCAACTCACAGCTCCTTACTCCGAAGAGTTATGATGTTACCTGATTACCTCACAAAATACTCCAAATCCACCATGTCAGTAGTTTTTGTCACTTTTTTTTCCTTGATTCTATTAGAAAAGGTCATTCCATGACACAAGAACAAACGCAGCAGTGGAGGATGGCCGCCAGCAGCGCCTTCGGTCAGCATTTTAATAACCACTGCAGTTGGATCCCAAGAGATAACGCTGTTCCTGGAAGCTGCCAGCTGCTCTGAGGGCATGCTAACCAGGACCAGTGGAAGGTGCAGACTGCATCTGACCTAACCACAACCCTACACATCAGCTTGCCATTTTATTATATCAGTGTCTATGAAGAGAAGAGACAAACAGGTGATGCCGCTATCTTTCCACTAAATGCATCTTGGCATTACAGCTGCAACCCTGCAAAGGATGCCAGGACAGAGACCTCCATCTCTCTTAGCCCTCCTGAAAATCCCAGCCAGGAGCTGTGTACACAGATCCTTCCAATTCACATACTTCCTGAGAAAGTGTACAGGCAGTCAAGAATTACCACTTTGCCTTCAATTTGCTGGGACGCTTCCAAATCACTTCCATTTCCAGAAGGAATTAAAACAGGTGCTTTGTCTCTGCAAAGCAGCTTAAGCTAAAGTCCTGATACAACTTGCCGCTCTCACATGGGGTCACGGTCATTAAATATTTAAGCCAAAACAACAGTAAATTGAGAGGAGAGAGTGGCAAGTTTAGCAGCCAAACCCCTGCCTCTCCAGAGTCCCCTTCTCTGCTCCCTCTTGAGGGGGCTCCAGCTGCTTTAAGAGCTCAACAGAACCCTGAGGCACAACCCCAAATACTGTTTAAAAAACAGAAGCTTAAATGAAAATGAGAACTGAGTTTCTGACCTTACCAAGGGTCATCTCACCACGTCACGGCCGGGGTTATTTCCAGGGCAGCATGCGAGAGCTTTCACTGCAGCAGCTTCAATAGGACTTTGCCCGTGGATTAATGGATGACTTTGGCTTCTCTTTCTTACCAGCCTTTACAATTCAGGAGAACACACAGAGGATTTCTTCTGCAGCAGCTGAGTAAAAAGACAAAAGTGAGCTAACCTCCTGACCTGCAAAATAACCTCATGGAGAAATCCATTCAACAGAGCTGCTCACTGTTCCTGGGAAATGGAAAAGCAGAGGAAACAATACCTCGGATGCTGCTTAAGAGGGGAAACTACCACAGCAATATTTTTGCTCAACTTCTAGGCAACTTTTAAGAAAAGTAGAAGCAGCAGGGACTTCCAATCCTATGCACCAAAGAAGGAGGAAAAGGGAGACTTTGTGCAGACAGAACATGCACGTGTTCGGCTTCAAGTGTATAAATATATATAGAAATCCCAGTGGAGTTAAAGGAGGCTGCTCTGCAAGCTCCAGTTCCAGTGTGTGACACCACTTTGGCATTATCCAGGCCGTGCTACGGCACAGGGGCTGCAAGTCTAGAAACCCCTGGGACAGCACGGGATGGCAGAACATTCTGATCTGCATTTTAAAAAGCATTACAACACTACATATGGTATTATTTTAGGATTTCACTTACATTCTAGCCTGTTTGCAACAAATTGCTGGATAATACCTGAAATTCACCTCAAGTTAGTGGTGTAGCTACACATAGGTAAGCACGCACACGAAAATATGTACGGAAATATGTATAAACATATTTTTCTTCACTGTTTCCTGCTTCTTTTCTGTTGGTTTGTCAAGGTCATCAGTGTTTATGACCTAAAACACAGTGGACAAGCTTATATGCATACCATGTTGTTATAAAGAGGCATGGTTAAAATCCATTTTAAAAGCTAAGCACTGATTTCAAAGGTGAAGACAGCTTCTATTCAAATTCCTCGCTATAATGGGGATGATCTATGTCCTAGCTCCCCTCTCTTTTGGGGGTTTTAAAGTGCACTTTTGCTTTTGTATGATAATTATATGGAGAAATACTTCAAAAATATAGTTATTTATGAATTCATTTGGTTTGCATACCTTTATCCAGACTGGAATATTCAGTATTAGTGGTCTCTGGCTCCAGGAGGTGCTGTACAGCTGTCCCAGCAACACAACACTCCACTTTGAAAACAATTAAAAACTGCAAAGCATCTGATGACTAAGAAAATACTCAGGTTTCCTTCTGTCCAGTATAGTTTCTAATAGGATACACACTATCGAGATCCGTATAATTAAGGCATTTCAATCTCTCCTCTTTCCATTTTACTTCCCAGATGAAATCATGGCACGTTTTGCAAAGCCTAACCAGCAATACCATTTTTTCCCTTCAAGCCAAAGCTTCGTACATCAGCGTTATGACTTCCTAGGCTCGACCTGCATTTCTTCCCAGCAGCTTCATTTCAGTTCAGTTTTAATTCTGAGAGCTGCCACAACATCTAGAAGCAAGAGACCGCAGTTTTAAATTGTCTGGTCTCAGCAGTCTGTTCTCTTCTCATGTTGTTATTTCTCCACCCTGCAGGGAAAAGCAGGAGAGAAAAATGGGAAGAAAGGCAAGTGCCCAAGTACTAATGGAGCCTGATTCTTGTACGTTCCTATCACATGCTTGTGAGCACTCACTGGCACTTTTCATTGTAAAAAGGCTTTTCCTTGAGCCTCAGGTTGTGTGCAAAATCACACATTTGTAGGGGCTCTGATACCTGTGTGAATTTAATAGATTCAGCAGAGTTCGGCCAATGAAGTCAGAAGTATGGAGGAACAACCACTAGCATTCTGCTGCTTTTAGTGACTTGAAGTAATCATTACCTAAGTATAATTAAAGTGTATTCCTTACCTGCATTTCTTAACTGTTCCAACTTTAATTTGGAATCTTAGCTTTCCCACGGTCTTTCTGCACCTTCCCCTCAGCCTCCCACTCTGTGTAGCTGGTTTTGACTTCAGGACAAGTTACAGGAGGAGGTCCAAAACTCAAGTGTAGCATTCAGCCTCAAATGGGAATTTCATCACCTGAGGAAACTGAAGCCAAATTTAAAATATCAGTAACTGCTATCACTTGTTTGCTTCAGTCCCTGCCAGCATCATTCACCTGGTTATCCCTTGTCAAAGCCTGAGGAAGAGTACCATGTCCTTCAGTGAAATATCCAAATAATTAGAATTTGTAAACTTGGATTCTCATTAGCAAAGAACTGAATTTTTAAGAAAAAATATCTATTTGAATTTCAAAGGAAGAAAGAACTTAGCCTATCACTATTCAGTGTAAAATAAAACAAAAAAGCTCTCATTTAATGATTCTCCTAGAGTGCCATGTAGCATGAAACATGAGCCTTTTTCTAGTCTCTTAATTTACTATTTGCTGCCTTGCTTTGTGGAAGAGACACCTGATACCAGAGTCCTTTCACAGGCTTCATTCTTTACTCACCTGAAACATGAATTCAGCACAGGAGAAAGAGGGAATTCAAACCCTGGGCAAAGTGAGTGGCAGCTTACAGCTTGCTGATTCCACATTCAAACCAGAAACACTCTGTAATTCAGCTCTGGGACACGGGCTGATCCCTTTCACTCCCGGCTTACACAAATCACTGATCGGGATCCATCAGTCATTAGCTGAGCCCATCGGTCTTGTTTTTCCAATGTAACAGTGTCGGAGTGCACTTTGCTGAAGGGAATTGCCCAGCTTCAGCTGCTGGAGCAGGTGCAGGTGAGCCAACCAAAGCACTGCAAAAAAAAAGAACAGAGGTAATACAAAAAAGGAGCAAGAAGATAAGGAGTATCAGCCGGCCAGGTAAGGGGAGGAGGGAGCAGAAGACAGCTAGGTGTGTCATTTCACCTGGCAGGAGGTGAGGCTAGGTGCTCACTCAGCCAGCAAAAAGAATAGAAGTTGCCATTTCTGAGTGCTAGGCACTGCTACCTGGTGTCTCCTTTCATGCCACAGCAGAGCAGAGATCTTACCTGGAAACACAGCAGGAGCAGGTGATGTAAAACTTCCTTGGTGGGTACCAAATAGGAAATCAAGTGCCCTTCAGTTCTCCTCAAGACCCATAGGGAACTAGGAAGTTCCCTGTGAAGGTGAAGCCATCTTTCAGTCCCATAGGACATCGTGTTTCTAACCGCCCTACAAGAAATACAGACACTTTCCATTTTCCTTAATAAAAACCAAAACACCTTCAGAACTTTACTCTCACACATTACAACTTGATTACTTAAACCTTCTTCTTAAAACCTTCTATGGAAAGCCTAAAAAGCAATCACATAGATCACTAAAACTTGACTTAAATCTCAATACCTTTTGGTCATTCTCAGTAATTTTTAGCTTGCTTTGGGCTGGCAACAGCATGTTCTGGTAACACCACTCCTATCTTTTGCAGTACATTAACTCCTTGTCCTTTGCAGATTTTACTGAATCTAACACCTTAAAGACAAATACAATAAAAAATGCAGAATTTTATCTATTTTTCTTTACAGCTCTGTAAAGGTCTGTATTTCACATGATTTAAACAGCAAAACCACTCATCAGCTCAGGTCATTTAAAAGGTTTTTAGGTATTGAACCAAGTTTATACAAAACCTTTCCTACACTGCAATCTGGCTCTAACTCCTGAGTTCAGGAATGGCATGTGGGAATGATTTAAAGTTACCTTTCTCCGTCGTCTGTGCCAGCAGTGAGCTGTCCCCTCTGATAAGGGGCAGAGTGGAAAGAAATCAGTAACTCCTTAAAATCACCCCAGTGGGAGCTGCCAGAGGTCAGGAATCCCAGCCCTGCTGCTACTGAAGCCCTTCATTTACTGTCCAGTGTTATATGTGTGAAGTGATTGAGTGGTTGCTCTGTTCTGCCTACTAAATCACCTTTCTATATTTAACACATCATCGTATAAAACACCACAGTGTACCTCAAGTATGGGAGGCTCCATGTAAAATTAAACTCTACTTTAAATCTTCCTGAAAAAGCAGCCCACTCCCCACTTCTGAAGAGAACTGCTTTTCCTCTCTCCGCTCAAAAATTCCAGTAGGCAAATACATCTGTAAGGCTCAAAGAGAGCTCAGAGGACTCAAAAAAAAGAGAAACCAGCATTGAAAATACCCTGAAATATTCTGGGTTGACAATCACATTTGTACAATAAAATATTTGTCCTTTTCTTGCCCAAAATAGCCCCTAAAATAGCTGGAGGATAAGAGGTGCCTTTATACTGAGTCATTGGAAGCAAAAGTGAGTCCCGTTGGTGGGCCCAGCCCAAGGACCATTGCAGGCAATGGAGGCTGTGAAGTGCCTGGGCTTTGACTTACTCCTCTTGATGGTTCTAAGTGCTGACAGCACAGGATGCTTTATTCCCGTTTTTATTTATGCTATAATATCATTCCCAGCCCTTCATCTTGCATTTTTTTCATCCCAGCTTCCACTGATGTGCCCCATCCTGCCTGAGTCGGCAGCACAACACTGACCCACTGCTCTACTCCAGGTTCCTTTTCCAAATACCAACATATTTAGATTAATCCCACTCTATCTGTTCCAAAGCACTCACATTTTTATACAGCGATACTGAAAAATGAGAGATCCTTAGTATAAGCTGGTGCAGTTCCTTAGAAAACCCAGGATCACTACCAGGCACCAAGGGGTTGGTACGTATAAGAGGTAAGAGGGTTTTAGCCTAAAATACAGATTAATAAAGGATATTGTTGCAGCAAGAAGAAACAAAAGGAAGAGGCACTGAGTGAAAAGTACGGTAGGAAAGAAGACCCTTTAGACAGTTAAAAACCACAGAGCCCAAGCTAATGCCTCTGGAAAACATTCAACTGGTCTGTGAAAATCCTTATCAAAGCAGCCTTGGCCTTCTTGGTCTGACTGATAAGCTAAGCAACCTTTCACTTCTTATTTAAAAGAATCTCAATTTAAAGTAAGTACCTTTCCTGTCAGTTACGATACAACCCAAGCTTCCTTATTTTGCATGGGGGAGGCCTTTTTTCCCATTAAGACATTTCAATTAACCTCTTTCCATACTGTTGCCAACATTAAAGTCTAAAGTTAGTGAAAAAAGGTCACTCTCTCACTTCCAGATTTATCTAAGAATTAAGGGAGTGAAGATCTGTCACTACAAGCTGTATCCTGAGGCTCTTCTCTTCACAACTGCTACCATTTATTAGAAAACAACATATAGGCTACTAAGATCTCTTGAAAATGGATTAAATTGACGCTAAGTGATGGAAAATTGCAAATAATTGTATTTTTTTGCTAATTAACTGTAGAGAGAAGACTTTTAAAATTACTTTTTTTGTGTGTACATATGTGCTTCCTTAATGCATTTTTGCTGTTCAATTCCAACAAAATTTGGCAAATAGGTAGAGATCTCCAAGATGCAGTTTCCTTGTTAAGAAGACTTTGTTCCTGCAAATTTTGCAATCTGAGTAGTAGGTTAAGGAGAAGACTGTCCAAGTGGCCTAAAAGAAAAACTGTAACATCAGCCTCACAGGGAAATAAATCCTTCAAAATACATCAAGGAAATACCAAATTACTTCTTCCATTATATAATTTAAGTCCTTATATTTTATTGAAGCAATGTCATCACATGCACAGGAATGGTTCCTAAGGGAAAAATACAAAGATTCCATTTTGACTGCACAGGTACATGTTGAATAATAATTCTGAATTAAATGCCAAAAGTCCTCAGTGTCACGTAGATAGACCAGATTATCCCTAAAACACTTGTCAGAACTTTTCCTTGTGAATTAAGTCCTGTGCTGCAGCAGAACACTTAAGCACATGAAGAACCTGAAATATCTATAATCCCATATAAGTGCTCTTATTTTTTTAGCTTCTCGGGTGCTTCACAGGGGGATTTGTGTGCAAATCATTTGGATTCAAAGTGTAAAACCAGAAAATGAGAAAAATTAATGATTTAACTGTTAACCATTTTTAAAGAGGCTGCCTTAAGATACAAAGGGTTTGAGATCAAACAAAATAAACAGAATTCAAGGTTTGTGCCTAGCAGCTGACACTTGCCAGATCTGAAAGGTGAGATCTAGACCTGCAAATAACACTGATAAACCCAGGATCCATGAGGTTATACAGGTGCTTCAGGACTGAACTACCTGCACTGAAACGAAAAAGGCTCCTCCATCAGCTTTCTAGATGAAGGAAAGCAAAACAAATACTATTAACAACCTTGTCTGGTTTTCCCTAAGAATTATCCTAGGAGCAAAAATATGGGAAAAAACGCCCATCAAAGTCTTACTGATTTTATAACCTGTCCTAGGGATTTCTTACTTAACCTGGGGCTCCAAACTGATTTTTAATAATGTTCATTTTTAATAATGTGTTGGACATTTTTTCAGCCTCTTTTTTGAGTTTTAATACTGGTTAAAATTATTTCATAGAATTGAATTTAAATTTAGGGTTACAATCTAGCAAGAAGGAGCTGAAACAAAAATGAAATCTAAACTTGCATGTCCAGAAGTGACACATTTTAATATTCTACTGGCTAAGTTCTGAGAAAATGTACAGCTACCTTTCCACAAAATTAGTTTTCATCACGTAAGGGCAAAACTGGCTTACTCTTTCTGCACCTGTACACAGTACAGTATGCTCTGCCCTTTCCAATAGGATACTCGGGGTATAATCCCAGTGTTGGGTGAAATCCAAGCTATGAAATAAGATGTACCCCAAGAAATTCAGTGCCAAGACTGTGACATGAAAACCCCAAGTTGAAAACACTGTTTTTTGTGAAGTAGCTAATGGTTGTGACTGAAGGAGTCTTGGTGGGCCTGAGTTTTGAAGATTAAACTTTACAGTTTCCCATATAAATGGACACAGAAAGATACTGGGCTGGTACTGTCTTTAAAACAAATACGTAAAAATCAGAGCCTAACTTTATTATCCAATATTCTCTACTTCTCACCAAACTAAAGATTATTTCAAGTACATGATTTCAAATGGGGAGGTGATGCAGCTGTTTCTGCCCTTTGGGACCATAGAGGTACTCAATTATCAGGGCACATACAGCCGTAGATAGGCTGAAACAGTGCCAATACAACAGCGGTGGTGGCTGGAGTTAGCTTGGAATTAGATAGGGATAGTTGTCTAAAACTGGAAGAAGCCAACAGGGGAAAAAGAAGTATCCTGCCAAAATGTTAAGAATCTTGTACATCAGGTTACTTATTTCTGTGAAGGAGGCAAAAACCTTGCAGTCAGAGGCCTGGCTCCCTCCTCACTGCTGCAGTCCCAAGTCAGTAACTCCCTCTCTCCCTGTTCCTCACTCTCACCTTCTTCCTACTTGGCTCAGCAGCCGAAGTGTTCCAAGGATGACCTGCTGACGTGCTTCCCACGCCACAGACTGGGAAACCACAAAGCGTCTGGACGCATGAGTGAGACACTGAGATTCTTACCTGCTGCCTTGTTCCTTTCTCTGCGTGACTTTCCTGCTGCAGCCGGTGCCAGCCACCACAGAGCCATTTCTTTGGAATTCACCACCCCAGGAGACGTTCCTGCCATGGTGGGAATCGACGCTCGGCAGCACTTCTGCGCCTCTTGACTCACACAATGCTTTTGGCTCATTTTCCATCATTTCCTTGAGCTACAGAGGAAAGAAACAAATTGTTAAAGAGCAAAAATAGCTGTAAAAAATGTCGCTCAGCGATGTAGGCTGTGAAATCTGTGTTCTAGGAAGAGGAAACATACATGTTTCCAGACATATAAAAGCTCCAGCACATGCAGCACAAGAGAGAAAATTAACTCATGTTCCTCAGAAATCTACTTTGACATCTCAAAGCTACTTGAACTGACATTTAACCACATCTCCTGAAGAAGGTAATACGTGATTCTTCATCCTGCGAGCTCAGCTGATGTCTCTGTGCAAGGTTTTGTATGAAAAGACAGGAGACAACCCTGCAAAATTTACAGGGAAAAGACACAAAAAGAAAGAAAATGTAACTGGAAATGCACAGAATTTAAGTTTCATCGAACGCTGGGCCGTTTGCATAACAGCCCAAATATCACTTCACATCTGTTTGGTTTTCCAGTTCCTGTTCCTTTTTTTTTTTCTTCCGAAGAGAACAGTCACTGGAAGTTCACGTGCACAGGCTGCTGAATAAAAGCAAATGACATCCAGGTCAAGTTACACTTCCAGAAACACACAGACAGCTCACTTCTCTGCAGCTACTTACAATGGATTGGCAGTGCAGGTCTGGGAAGAACGGAGCCATCACCAGCACAAGCTGCACTGGGTGACATCTCCCATTTATGCAGCATCACACCATCTAAAGGTAAGTGACCCCGAGAGGGTCACAACGATTCCCAAAGTGATTTAGTGCCCACGGAAACTCAAGAGTGAGGGGACTTCTGATGCATCCTTGTTCCTTCTGACATCAGAGCTCCGACTGCCAGCAGGGATGAGGGGAACAATGACCTAGGGGTCATCACTGCACAATTCTGCAGAGGAAAACAGCCTCTTCCCAACTGAAACCACTGGAGGAAAATCTTTTAAATCTTGCACAAATTTCAGAAGAATTTCTTAGAGGAAGTGGCCTCCAAATAAAACATGGACTTACACAAACTGAAACCATCCGGCATTCCATGCAGCACATTTGACTTAACAATGAGGCAACTGCCTCGGGGCATCTTCGCGGTGCTGGGAATGACATGGATTTGCATTTGCAAAGGCCCTTTGTAATCACTTCCCGGGCTTCAGCTCTGTTATCATCCCACCCTGCTCTCCTGGCCATCCCGTTGTCACAGTGAACGGGATGAAGCCCGTACACGGGGTGACCAAAGAGCCCAACACACAGAAACTACTGCTCCTACATCCTCCAGAGTGCTTTGCCTGCTCATCCTAACAATTCCAGATGTTGCTCTCGGAGTTGAGCCTCGCTGTCCACACCAGCTCTCTGTTACTGTTTTAGCTGTGGTTTTACTGTTTGGAACTGGGAAGAGAACACTCTGAGGAATGCAGCTTAAACAAAGACTGCTGTCTTGGGGTGACTCTATCATGTGTATCCCCTATCATGCTCTATGCCCAAAAAGTAATATTGTGCCTTTTCTGTGCCTTTAAACTGAGCTTGA
>VZTD01001178.1:119813-150040 GCA_013397725.1 Rhagologus leucostigma | reverse complement strand
AGTACCTCAAACAGGCCTAGGGACCAGAAAGACTTTAGTACCTCAAGCCAGAGAGACATTATGAACTCAACCAACAGGGTAACTATTTTATTGAATGGGTGTACCACATTTTAAGTGGATGTTTCTGTTTGGAAAGCAAAGCTTCAGGAAAGAAGGCAAGGCACAGAAGGGAGAAGCACTTCTCAGAGGGCTGCATCGATTAGACTGCAGGAAGGAGCAGCACAGCTGAAAATAGCCAAAACAGAGTCAATAGGAAACCTCGTGAGCCGTTTGACATTGTTGTCTGGTCCTGGAGCCAGCGGATAAACCCGAGGGCTGGGAATGCATCATCCAAACTCTGACCCCAGCTAGATATAATTATTTGAACAATGCAAATTGGAAAAAGATTTAATCTCAGATAGTTTTGCGTGAGATGGGGATTCATAGTTCATTACATATTTATAATGAGATGGCTTTGCTTTCTCAAAGGCACAATAATTATCAGCTTCAAGCAGCTTTTGCACTGAGAAATGCTGCTATTTAACTCACTTGACAGCTGCTGCATTCAGTCACGTAAAGACATTACTACATTCATCCGCACCTTTGCTCGTCCCTGTACAGCACTTCATTCAATCCCTTCCAGAGACACCCGTTTTTAGGACAGCATTTCCAGCATGACACAGAATTGCAGAAATCTCTCCATTAACTCCTTATGGTTTAATAATAACTAACTTCTGTATAAAACAGCATTGACAGAAAACACAATGAACACGTTTTTCTAGAAATGTCAGACCCAGAGGAAAAAAAAAATTACTATCATTATTATAGCTACTGGGCATGAATAACATTGTTTACTAGTGAAAATTGCACAGCAAAAGAAACATAACTAAGGGAGTGTCCTACAAAAAAGGTCTCCTACCTGATCCCAGATTCAGACACAACACCTGGCTAATGCAACAGAAAGCTTTATGTAGCTACCAGTACTGTTTTCTTCAGGAAGGACTGAGTACCCAAATATCCTCAGCTGGCATGGGTGGAATTCAAGAAAAAACCTGCATTGACTTATGGCTTAGGAAGAGTTGGATGTTCCCTGAAGACTGCAGCAACTAAGAGGTGAAAATTACTTTTAAGATGAGCACCTTGCAAGTGCCTACCCAGGAGAAAAAAAAAAAAGCAGCAGCACGAAAGAAGGATATTCTGCACAGAACGAGCAAATCAAGATGTAAAACACACCTTCCTATTTTTGAAAATAAGAAATGAGGTTTCCATGTTAAATCTAGAATTGAAAAATTGCTCTATCCAGCAATTCTACACGGAAAGTCATTTGAACTTATAAGTGGGTGCCTGGTTTCAAAAGGATTAGTTACCGTTCCAGCTTTATATCCAGCTCTTTATAGGTCTCAGGATCACAGTAACTCACCAGCTGGATGCCATCAGCATGTGCAGTACGTAAAACAGCATAAAGCAGAGAGGCAAAAATCTACTTAATTTTGTAAGGAAGGAGGTGCCAGAAGACTTACACATATGGCCAGGGCCAGGGTTCCGGTGCATTGGGAATCGGTTCCAGGGCACCATTCCAACCCCCTATGAGCACTGCCAGTAACACATCACCATTTCAAACTGCTTATCAGTGTCAGAAAAATGGTAAAAGAACTGCAGATTAAGTTTACGTATCATGCTGTAACAATACCTTCTCATTTTGAGGGGGAACCAATAGCAAAGAGCATCTGAGAATAGCAGCTTTCAGCAAGATGAAGAAAGGGACTGGTTTGATTTACAGCTGTATGACTTATGGCCACATCTGGCAATACAAGGCCAAGGAATTTCACGGGGAAGGAAATGCCACTTGATGCTTTTACAATTAAAGCAGACAATGCAGAGATAGTTTACACAAAGCAACTATTTTTTCTTGGGAACATTCACCTAAAACCTTGGGCCAGAAACAGTGGAGAGACTACGTTCAAAAGGACAGTTCTGATTGCTTTGGACCTTCATTTCCTTGCTCTCCATCCTCCTGAATGGCTCACAAGAGAGACTAAGGTATGAGTTTTAACTCCCATCGCTCACCTGTATGAAATTATTACAGGAAGAAAAGCAAGTCTTTTCTATTAGCAATGGTAATGAGAATTTTTATCTAAAAATATCTTACACATGCTCAGCAAAGCCAAAACAGTTTCTGCTATTAGTTAAGCATTTTGTTTAAATGATATTCTGAATATATAGCTGGCAGAGACAGCACTTGGCTGCTCTCTGTCCTGGTTACAAGGCAAGGGAAGCCAGACAGACACAGGTCCTTAAATTCTGGTAGGTTTTGGGAAAATTCCAGATCCACTGAAGCAGTTTGAACTGTTAGGACAGAATTCATGCTTCTCATTAGGATAATTCACTCTAATAGGCCTCTGAAGGCTTTCCATTTTTGGCAACGTTCTTTTAATGAGGCTCAAGTTGGATCTGTATATCTTACATTGTAAAATATTTTAAATAAATACCCCATACAGAAATGTTGCTGATCTTCAGAAAAAATGAGTTAAAACAACCAGCTGAAAAACCTGTACTAATACAATAAAAAAAGGGAACAACTTGAGATGAAAGAGAAATGCTGTCCTAAGGAAGGTTCCTTTTACATCCTGGCAAAGTATCATCCATTTCAGCTGGATATTCCTACTGGAATGGCATAGAGCTGAACTGAAATGATGGATTTTACTCTGGATGTATTAAGAATAATTGCTCACTCTGAGATCTACACAGAAAACCTGTGCCACTGCTCTCACACAGAAGATTTCATCAGCTTGAGGAAAGCAAAGGAAAGCTGCAAGTTTCAAAGCTGAAACTACAGCACTAAAAATGACTCCAGCATTAACACCTGAATTTTCCTACTTCCCTAGGAAAGGAATGTAAAAGCAGAGAACAGCAAGGGAAAGAGAAATAGCAAAGCAGATACTGAGCAGAGATATGCACTAAGAAGTTAAGACTCTGAATACAAAATGAAAAGAAAAAGTCCATTGAAAATTAAATAAGGAGAGAGGCAGCTGGTATTTCCCAAAGTTCTCCCACTGAAATTATATAAAAGGGAATATACTCAAATGTCTGAACAGCCCCTAGGGCTGGGATTTCCTTAACTCTGACTTCATTTCCCTTAAAAAAAGGCATTATCTCTGCAACTCCACACCAAAAGAAAATAGAGATGGCAGAACCAACTTAAGTCCTCCTGTACCATGATGAAGACTCGAAAATATGGGATACTTCTCTCAGAGTCTACTTGGGGCAATATCAGATTACTGGAAGGTTGGACTATAAATGGCAATAGTGGACTTTCCCCACTCTCATTAAACTGGAAAAGGCTTGCTTGCTGTTAGAGATATATTAAATTGTGTTTAGCTGCCACTTATCCAGTGTAAATGGACCATTTAATGCAAAATTCATACCTCACACAGACACACAGATAGATCAACCTGATGACCTCAGTGCAGCAAACTCCAGTAAGTTCTGGATAGTTCTGGATTTTTTTCAAATCCATTGACCTTCTTCACATCCACTGAGCTCAGTTTTACCACACATGCATTGGCAAATGAGTGTTCCAAAGGCAGACAGCAGCATCAACACATGCTGCACTAGAGACTGAGGTGGGGCAGAGCTGCTGAGGCAGCTTCGCTGCTCCTGCCTCTTCCTTTACATCAGACACAGCCATTGATTTTCCCTCCTTTCTGGTGCCAGCTATGACTTTTTCTCTCAGGTTAGTCATTTAAAAGAGAAGTCGTCCTTCCCTATCCGTGTCTTGTCCCCCCAGCATCAGGTCAGAACAAAGGGAAGAAGCAGTAACAGTCCCAAATATTTGTTCTTCTCCCAAGGAAGGCACAAACAGAAAACGGATGTTTTCTGCTGGGGAAGGACACGAGACAGTCCGGAGCGGTGCCAACTTTGCAAGGAGTGGGGAGGGAAAGGGATGAACACTAAAGTGCTCTTACTGTCCCACATGTGACATAAACATTCTGCAACATGACATGGAAAGGGGTTTCTGTCCCAAGGTAACTCATCCCTGTGCCTCTCCTACAAACATCACATATCCCACCCGTAACTCCCATCCCACTAATAACACAAAGTCACTTGTGTTCTAAAGTTTGTATCCTTGATTAATACGAACTCCAAATTTGCCAAGCTGGCTGACAGAACTGATTTTCCCAGTCCTCTGCTCGTGGTGGCTTCTGGTGAAATGGAGCAGTACATACTCCAGACAAAGAATGCACCCACCCTTCATCCACACACCGCACAAGTCACCGAGGCATTCCCTAAAGAGGAGTCTGAACTGTCCCCCACATCACAGTGGTACAGACATGAGCAGTAACCACCCAAAAATCCCATGAGAAACTCTAACCTCAGCATTTCCTTTCATTACACGACGCTGAAGTCAGCTCCTCAATATCCCGCAGATGTTTAGTCAGCATCTGTTCAAAGCCCCTTGTACTTTCTCAGGTATGTCTTTGTTCTCATCACCTGTGAAAGGATGAAAGAACCAGAAAGGAAGCATTTGATCACTTTATACCTTACCACTTGCATGCCATTTATTTATCCTTCCCAGACTAGGCAGGTAAACTCGAGGTTTAGCCTTTCCTTCACTCCTCTCTCTTGGTGTTCGAATCCTGCAGCCCAGGAACACAGAACAGCAGCAGCCTCTTCAGGTTTCATTGGTTTTTTTATTTTCAAACTCCTTTTGTCACTCTTAGACCCCCTGGTCATGCTCTAGGGCTGAATTTGGACCTCAGCTGCAGCCATCACCAGGGCCTGGGTAGCCTGGGCATCAAAACTCAGCCAGGGACAGAGACAGGGAAATATTATTTCTCTATTAATATGTTAATGACTCTGTCCTGATTCCTGTGAGCACCAAATGATTTCCCCCCGCAGTCTGAGAGATGGAAGAGAACTGACACCTCCATTTTTCTGCACAATAATGCTGTCATCAGCCTTAAATTTGGGCTGCTTCTGAAGGGAGTTACTGCTCTGTAAAACTGAAGCACAGTGCTGCTGCTGCTGTATGTTAATTACCATCAGTTGGTTTCTGAAAAACTACCATGCCATAAATATAGCTAAAATGGTGGTTTTCTGAGGCTTCCCTTCAGAATCCATCAATATAATCAAGGCACAGGCAGGAAGGCTGAAGAAGAGCCTGTGGGGAGCTGATCACCTGGGACAGTGCCAAGATCTTCATCAGTTGCAGCAGTTTAAAATTAGAACTTTCCACTTTCACGGAAGGCTTTATGATACTCTGAGATGTAGTGCTCCTTACTGGAATTCCTTTTCCCAAGAAGCTAAAGCCTGCCTGGCACTCTTTTTTCATACCACTGCTGGCTTTTAGCAGATTTAATCCTGCTTCTATGAAGGGCAAAACTCTGAAGGATTTCTAACATTACAGACAGAGATAAAATAAGAAATAACAACAAACAAATAATGTGCTGAGCATTTAAAGAAAAAACAGAGATTACTCACTCTGACTTTTTCTGAGGTAAGAGATGAAACTTGCTATAGGTTTGTAAGGTTGTTCGCCACTGGCATCACCTGAGCCAAGAAATAGTCTTTATCCTTTACGGACTTAGTTAAAATAATTATACTGATTGATTTTTAAACCGTTTTTCTAATCAATGGATTAATTCTGTTACAATGTATTTCAGCTTTTATTATGATGATGCAAAATGCCCTCATTTGCCGTTTGGGAAGAATTTAGGTTGGGTAATGAATTTAAGTACAGTAAAAACAAAAAAGCATATTAGAAGGAAGAGCAAAACAGGCCACAGGGACACACACAGCAGTTTCCCTGATGACTTTTGTTGGGAAATGCTATTAAAACTGATAACTGATCACACACTACGTGTGTATACTGCCTTTTAACAAATTTGAGCACACTTGAACAGAAATGCTATGCTCTGCAGTGAGCTGCTGGGATACAAATCAAACCTATGGCTGCTGGCTATGGGCCAGGTAAATTCAAACCATGTGACAAGGCCTCTTCTACATTTTATTACTTCTTTTTTTTTAATCCCAGGTTTCTTTAAGAGAAAAATCCTTTGCATATCTCCCAGGTACAGCTCACCTTAGTGTAGGAAATGTGCTGGGACACTAAGCTGGTGTAAATCAAGGCAAATTCATTGATTTAACGGAGCGATGCTATTTAATATGATTTATCTCATTGTTTCTACGATTTGAGAAGAAATTATTTGGGTTCCTGTTTTAGGTCTGTTATATCCTCATTTTTACAATAATATAAGAGCCCGGTATTTCCAGTTCTGGCATTATGTGTTTTAACACGGCATTTCTCCAGCATTTTCTACTTTGCCTGTTACAAGGCCATGACTGAACTAACACCATAGCAGAGAGTCAAAGAATTACTGCTAAAATACATTGTAACTTCAGCACAGGCTAAGATTCCGCATGGATGCTTGGAATAAATCACTCTTGGCAGCTCCTGTAGTATTTGGTGCTGTTCCCAACATCTCCATTCCTGGGCTGATGTAATTAGAGGGCACACAACTGGCTTAAGCTCCTACAAGTGAGTGCAAATGCTTTATTTAAAGATCAGCCTTGGACTCTTTAAAAAAAAAACAATTACAAAAACCTTTTACCTTGACTTTCACCTGGACTGACAGGTGACAGTCTCGAACTGGAATTACCACTCCTCGCTGCATCTCACTTCTTCTTTGTATGTACTTACATTCAACAATTTCCCTCATGTATAGGAGGAACATCAAGGAGTCAAATTCCTATGACCCTGTTAGGGCTGGTCAGCTGTCACTTCCTCAGAAGTCTTTCCAAGGAATGAGAGGGCACAGAAGGCAGACCCTCCAGGGGAAGATTTCTCTGCAAAGCGAAATCTGCTTTGGCTGCTCCGAAGACTCTGCAGCAATCTCAGGAGAGCTGGAATAAACTTGGAGGTTCCCAAGATTTCTAGGGGCTGCTACTGCAACAAGGGGAATACAGTATGTCAGGAGTTTTATCCCACAAAACGGGAGCCAGAACTGCCTGACTCATCACAAAACAGGCTTTACCATAGGAAAACCATAAGTAAGTGAGAAGAATTTTTCTGGGAGTCTGCATTTCTTCCCATCCAGCCAGACAGCTGAGCTAGGACTTTCAGAATAATAGTGAAATTAACTTCACCACACAAAGAGAAGACAATAATTATCTGATTATTACAGTCACCCCAAGACAGTATGCAAGGGTGATTATTAGATCTTTTAAATCCAAGTCCTCAAACCTTGACTAGCTTCAGGTGGATTTTTGAGAAGCAGCAACTTTTCATCTCATCCCAGTCACAGCCTTATTCTGATCCCAATCCCAATCTCTACTTTATGCTTATAAACACTGTTTCTTAAGGCAGCAGCCTGAAGATCTCTATGTGATAAGTCGTCTTCCTCTGCAAACTTTCTGGTTTTCACCTTTTCACCAGTTCTGCAGCTTTCTTGCAGCTACTTCTGGATCTGGCTTTGATTTTAAAAGAATTTGGACATGTACATTAATTAAATTGCACTATGAAAAAACTTCGCAGCTTTTACAAGATCTCCTTGTTTCTGAATTTGCATTATGGAAACACAAAAAAAACCTCATAAGGAAACCCCAAACCTTAATTTTAACAGTGATTGGGTTTTGTTATCTCTTCACAAGGAAGCCTTTGATTGATTGGCCACCATTAACATATCTACCCTTAAGGTTTCTTCCTATAACGGACAAAGCTGAAGATGGGGTGAGAAGATGCTTCAAAACTCCTTTTTAAAAATTTGAAAGAAAGTCTTCAACAATTCCTAACATCCATCTTAGTACATTACATATCATCTTCCTTTTGTTCTTACTGACAAGTAATATATGTTGAAAACTCAGAATGAAGTAAAGGTATTCAATCTAGGTAAAATGTTTTTTAAGAAATGAACGAACAAAGAACAAAGTGTCCGAGCAAGAAGGAGATTTTCAGGGCATCCAGAGTCAGTCTAGCACTGATCCCGCTGACTCCAACCACAGAAATATGAGGCTGAGGGGGAATGCTTTGGAAATTCCACCACAACAGGCAAATTTTGTGGGAGAAACATATAGTGGATGTCTGTCAAAACCAGAATGAAAGAATGCATTCTGCATTTCAAGGCCTGAAGGAAAGAGCTTTTATGGACTGAAAGGAAAGGAACAGAAAGAAAATCTGGCTAACCAAATTGGAGAGAGGGGTGGATTTTTGTTTGTTTGTAACTGGCATGGTTTTTCAATGAAGGAATCTGGAGAATATTAACAGTTATGCCTAAATCTATGCTGGAAGCATTTTTGTCATTTTGGAGCCAAAAACAGCGTCTTGCCAAAACCTGTAAACTGCTTTTTAGAAAAGGAAAAGAAGGAAAAAAAGCACCTTCGAAATGGAATATGCAATTCTCATGGCAGGCGATCATCAGCTCCAATTAGTCCCTGGCAGAGGAATCCATGCAAGAGTGATAGACTCGGTGCATCCAAAAATGTTTAGTCTAGACTAAACCACGCCAGAATTCTCTGCAGACCAGACCTCAGCCCTCTGGATCCCTGACAGCCATCTATATTGGCCACAAACAACAACACAGCGTGGATCCTGTTCCAAGCTTCCCTCCCACCTCTCCTTATCTAGTCCCAGAGCTATTCCCCCTCCCAAATCCACAGGCACTCAGGTAAAAAGCTGTTGATGGCTGCAAGTATTTGAAGCCTGGTTAATGAATATAGGTAATGCTCCCCCCATTCCTCCAATCACCTGTACAGTGAGCATGTGAGCCAAACCCAAAATAATAAATCCAGCAAAACATGTTCATCTGCCTGACAGCAGCCAGAAGCCACTGTTGCCAAAGAGAAGAGTCTGGAGCTCTTTCTAAAATGTTGTCAGCGCAATTAATTCTGAAATATGCTCTGAAAATGTGGAACGTGGCCTATCTGTCACGCTCCTCGTGTATTTAACGATTACTGAGAGGGAGGAGTATAAACTCAGGGTTTCATCTCCAAGCCCAGCTTCCCTGTGCAGAGGATTCAGCCAGTAGTTAAGAATTTCATCCTTTCCCAAACTCAATCCTAAGCGGCATCTTCAACAGAAAAGAAAGTTACCAGCTAACTCCTTTGTCACCAGCCCCATCACAACCACCATCAACACCATCACAATTAAGTAAGGCTGGAGTATTATTTTTCTTTCTTTATACTAGAAATTGGCCACTGGCATTAGCAGAGATAATCTGGTACTTCTCCGGAATCCATTCCTTCAGCAAAGCAAAAAAAGCAATGATATGTCAAGTGTGAATACCTGGTAGGTTCTTTTAACATGCATTGCTTGAATGGCAATTCAGAGCCAACTCCCAAGTTTTCCAGCACATTTTCTCATGACTCAAAGTCAAATTTAATGATCACCACACACTGGAGAAGTTCAGTTGACTCAGGTCCAGGCCTGAAATCCAAGAACGGACACATTTAGATCAATCTATAGATTGAGCCACAGAAACTGAGGGGTCTGAGACTCGGCCTGTCCACCCAGATACAAGCTGCTGCATCCAGCTCTCACCTGTAATTGTCCAGGACTTAAAATATTATTTTTCCTTTAAATTCCAACAAGAGCTCGGTCTGCTAAATAAAGCCAGGCTGGTGTTTTACACACCAGCAGGCCCATGCACTTAACAAAATGGCCGGAACCTTTTTGCAAAAGACGTAAGGAAGAAATAGTACACAAGGCCACAGAAGTACACAACAAGAACTGACTCTCAAACCTGTGGCAACTTTGATAAGAGTAGTATTAGATCAGTACTGAATTTTGGGAATTTTATCCTTCATGAGGTAAAATAATTTTCACTGGATGCACAAAAATCATTTTACTTGTTGTACTCGCACCAAACCATGAACTTAACCTGTGATAATTTCCCAAGATTATACACAAAAGAGCTTAGATAATTACATGTATAAAATATAAGTAATATATAAATAAAACAAGCCCTGAATTCCATTTCAGCATTTTGATGGATGCATTTATTTCACTTATGGGATACACTTATCTGCTCCAATTAAAAAGTGTTACCAGGTGGACATGGCAGTCCTGGATAATCAAGGAGCCACATCTAATTACAGTATCACAGCAGCCACCCATCACTATCTCTAGAGAAGCCAGAACAGATGTTTAAAGGGATTCTCCTCGGATTTAAGAGTCCTTGAAGGAAAAAAAAAGTACATCTTGAAGTAATCAGGCAAAGGACTGTAAATTCTAATTTAAAGATAACCATTGGCAAATTAAGTCTATTAGCTAAACAAACTTTCCTAAGGAAACAATGCCTAGTTTTCTTAGGCTTTACATGCTTATCCACTTGCCCCAGGCCAGGCCAGCTTCCATAGGCAGCTGCTCTCATGTTTTTGGGATAGGCTCTGCCTTCTTTTTTGTACTGGTGCTGTGCCCTGGCCTCTGCTCACACCTACGTCTGTACACGTGACCCTCAGAGAACATCTTGCTCTACAAATAATGCAGCTTCAGAGGGACCTTTGGAGCCTGCCACATAAACACTGAATTTCGCATTATTCAGCATTGTTCCTACAGTAACTTAAAAAGAGGGATAAAAGAGATGTCATGAATGAAAGCCATCCAAGCTCTCTCCAACAGAACAGACTCTGAGGATGTACACAAAGTTCAAATGTATTAAGAACTGGAGTCCATATTCTCCTGAAAAGCCAAACCAAAATGACAAAAAGCCCCTTTGAAGACTGAAGGAATGTAGGAAACCAGAAAGACTACTCCTGTTATGCTTCTAAGGCTGTCAAAACCAGGAGTTGTTAGAAATCTTGCTCACCAGCAATTTCCAGCATGATTTCTCAGTGAATAAATTTAATCCAGAGTCAATCCCTAAATTATAGCCTGATAAAATATCTGTAACAAATATAAAATAGCTTAAAATCTGCCATAAGCCTCAGAATTACATTTTCCATGGAGCAGTTGGAATGTCCAGGCCAACATGAATATACTTTCTTGTGGAGTCTCTGTAAATTGGACTGAAGATTAGCTAAAACTGGCCACACATCTTTCAACCAGGTTCTGGGATTTGCTGTATCTCTGTAGCAAAATCCAGAGCACTGCAGAAGGGATGGGCCTTAGTAGTTTCTCTTTGAATCCCTGTAAATAACAGTTATCTTTCCATGTGGAACAGGGAGCTTTAAAAATGGAAGAGGAGAAAACAGAGGTTTTTCCTATAGTCCTGGCACAGCTGTGGTCCCGCTCAACATCAGACCTCCCACATTTCCTTCCTATCTACATTCAGATGTCAACAGGAACAACTTACTATCATATTCCAATAATACTTCCAAAAGCAGACAAAGAGCCTGACTCACTCACCTCTTCATTCAGTACAGAAACATTCTTGCTGTAAGGTTTGGTTAAAGGCCAGTGTTTATAGACTTTACAACAACAACCACCAAGTCATTATCTGACTCCAGCCATAGGAACATCCTGAATGCTAAACGTGGTGAAAAGGGGCATCCTCATAGCAATAACATCTGCTCTTTATAAAGTGACGTTTTTGTGCCAGCAACACAGAACATGAGTGAAATGCAATGGAAATGCCACTAATTTCATGTTGATTATGGAGAAGCTCCCAAAGTCATAAATTCTCCAAGCAAACCCATGCTTTAAGTTCTTTATTTCTGACTTGGAGCATCCTGGTCTAGAGGAAGGTGTCCCTGCCCATGGCAGGGATTTAGGATTAGGGGGGCTCTAAGATCGCTCTCAACCCAAATGATTTTAGGATTCTATGACATCAAGCAGTCTGGCCCTAAGCAAACCCAGCAGCAGTTCCTTGTGACCACCTACAGCAGCTGAAACATCACTGCTTTGCTGCTGATGTCCTCAGCCAGGTACAAATCCACCAGAGGGAACAGTGCATTGCAAGCTGTATGGAGAAACGATCATTCCTGACCATTCCCCATTTCCTTTCAACAGGATTTGGATAGATTTTCTTTCCCAAATGAAGATTCCAACCAATAGGGATAATCACACATATGCCACACCTATGGAAACCAGGGACGTGGTCCCTCTGAAAACCAGCGCCACTCTCTAGACTGTGAATAAACATCCCCAGATGCAGAAGCCTTAATAATATTTTTAATATAAAAGTATAGCTTCGTTTCCTCTGTGCTACTTAATTCTGTTCTGTGTTTATAGGGTTCCTCAGCAGGGAAGAGGTCAGAGAAAATGAGATTTCATTCAGGGAATCGTTTCATTCTCACAGAGTGTTTTACAGAATGGGACGGAAAAAGATGGAAATGGATATTCCCAGAGGACAGTGATGTAATACTGTTGCATGCGATGATGAGTATCTCAAGAATGTAATCCCTAACAGGAAATACTAATTTTTCTCTGGCTAAACTGAAGTGGTTACTCTTTTGAGGACTATGAGATCCATAATTCAAAATGAGATTTCCTTCATGCTCATTTTTTTCTTCTTTTAAAGTAAAAGATGCAAAATAAATATTTAATATCTGTTGGACTCAATAACCTCATTATTCGCAGATTTCCCACGTTCACCAGCACATTTCTGAATCTATCACTTCATACTAGCCCTGGTAGAATTGCCATGCCCTGCCTTTCAGGTAGTTTAGGGCGCTCACATACCTTCACTGCAGCTTTGATGGCTGTCTGGTCCCTCACTGAAGAGGACAAGAACTAAAAAAACACGCTTTATTTCCTAAGAAAAATGTATTTCACAGAGGGGGAACTTAGGGTGTGGATTCCCTGTAGAAGGAGGCTTTAATTTACAACATGCCAGTTCAGATGAAATAATCAGGATTTTCTATATTCCTTTGTGGCAAGGAGTTAGAGAAACGGTTAATCAAATTTAGAGTCAAGAACCGCACTCTCAAAGTTCTGATATATTTTTTCAAAATTAGCATAAAAATTAGACGCTATTAAATCCTTCATTTCTTAAATTTGCGTGGGCATAATAAACTGCAGCTTTTCCTTGTTCCTGTGACTATGAACTTCAGAAAGACTCAAGCAAACAAGGTGCTCAGAGCAGGCCCTGCCCTGCCAGGTGAGGCTTTGCAGGGACTCTCCAAGCAGCAGGACTACACAAATCCCTAGCGCCAAAGCTCCTTGGTTTCCTTGGATGTGGCTCTTCAAGGGACATTTCAGGGAATGTCTCCTGATCTCAAAGCAAGAGAAGAATGAGATGTAAATTGGTTTGATTTGCTGTTATGGCTGCTGGCTTACAAAAAAACCCGGTTAGCACACCTGCAGAAGCATTCACCTCCCTAAAACTGGGACATTCCAAGTCATGGTGTTCATTCAGAGGATATTCTGAATGTTCCCTTCAAAACCCAAAAGATTGGTAAATATAATCATAAAATGCTTCACTTTCTCTACAGACGGACTAAGGGAGATTGGAGAAGTTCGCAAATTCAACCGATTTTCCTCAGGTTTGCTAGCCACGGCTCCACACTGCTACCCCTTCCCAGAAACTCCAGTGTGTTGCAATGGAGGGAGAGGAAGGAAAAACGTGGATGAATTAAAAACCCAACCAACTAAACCAAAAAACCCACCCAACAAACCACCTAACATACTAGTAGAAGAGCCCTCCTTCTGCTTCTCCTCTGAGAATTCCATAAGGAAGCAGCCAGCACACCATATCCTATTCCTGGAGGACTTTCTTCTCTCAAATTGTGAAATCCCTGACCACTTTTACCTCTTTCAACGAAACAGAAGATCAGAAAGGATTACCACAACGCTGCCTTTCAAACTCTTCTCCTAAAAATGGGGGGAAAATAGAAAATGGACATTTTTTGGCAATGTCAGTCACTTCTGAGAAAAAGTAATTCCTCCCTGATAACATGCACTTAGACCCTGATGCGATTAAAGTGATTACACATCCACAGCTCCTCAGTGCCCCTGGAAAATGGACAGGTCTGTACTTTCTGTGGGAATTCTTTCCCTTATAGTTTGGTAGAAGGAGACTCAAATTCAGGAAAAATGAACCAGTTTTATATTTCTGAATATAGTTCCATAAATTCTGAAATCTCTAAAATTAATAGAATTTTTTTGTGGTTTCTTAAAAAAAACCCCTAATTTATAACAGTTAAATTCATGTATAGATGCTACTAAAAACAACAAAACTCCTCCATCCAAAAAATAGAAAAAAAAATATTGACGTTCTTAACTGAAAAAATCAAATTATTTAAAACCAGACGAAGTGCTTTTAAACAACTTTGGGAGCCGTGGGTTTTTTTGTCTCTACAAGCCTCTAACATGAGAGGTTTGCCTGTGGTGTGAGTGAGTCCCTGCAAGTCAGATTTAGCTGCAAGAAATCCGTGGAGTTAGTTGCTTATCTTAGACTGTCCAGACTGTAATGGCCTGGAAACACACACAGCAGTTTTGCAAGATCAGATTTTTCAAATGAAAATTTCCAGTACTGATTGTGTTTCAAGCTGGCTGGAAATCTCTCCAGCACAGATTCTTTCATACTGGTTTAATAGTTTGAGCTTCAGCTGAAATCTGGAATTTTAAAAGGGTATTGCAGAATTGAAAATTCTGCTTGAAAATCAGAAAGCCATCAGAATTGGGTGTGATCTGAGCGGTGACAAAAAACATACAAAACTCATCTACTTCCTGGTATTTTTTTCCTGTCATTTCACTTCCAAGCTCTGCTTCACGATTGAAGAATTTATTTTAACACTGTGATGCCACTTCCCACCATAAATATTGAAAATATTTCAGACCCCAAGAGCTGTCAGCAGAGTGACAATCTTGTAAAGGTAGGTCTGAGAAAAACTGGCAGTCCTCAATGTAAAACCTCTGTAAGTATCCTTAACAGTATCTTCTTCCCGTATAACAGGATTCTACTGGATCAGAAGAAGTTATTTGGAAATTATACACTTATACGCAAACAGAATCCCAGGTCACGGGCTTTTTCCTGTGATTCATGAAAAAGAGGTCGAAATGAGAAGAGAGTATTTTTGACTTAGATGCCTCAAAAATCCAGCAGCAACCAAAAGTGTCCAGCAACAAAGAATCAAAGTATTCTCTTCGCTGCAAAAATATGAATTCATAGGCTTTACCGAGCAGGAAAAGCTGCATTTCAACAGCTAAAATTTTACTGTACCTTTGGAAAAAGGGTTTCAGTTGCACAGAGTTACAGCCAGCTCCTTTCATCTCTGACCCAGAAGGCACAACTCCATAATGGGGCAGCTGCCAGAAAAAACTGAAGAGGCAAGAAACCAATCCATCAGGATTCCAGGAAAACACATTTTATTCAGTAAATAGCACCGTTTGCAAGCGTCCTTTCAAATGATGAAGCTCTTCTCTGAGGATACGTACAAGTTACACATGCACCTACCAGAAGTGTTGGAGGAACTTGCCAAACTGTGTTAGAAAATACGGCTGACATAATTATTGAGCAAACCCATTTTTAAACCATCTTTGCAGCACAGAACACATCCAGTGTCTTCCCTATGCACAATCCCTCCACCTGCTTCTCATCTCTCAGGGACTCTTGAGCATGTGACAATATAAAGAGCGAGCAGGAGTGATGGCGGGGCTTGTCTTCAGGCATCCTGCAATCCCAATAAAACCCAAGCCCTGGAGACACGTTCCTTTGGACCATCTCAGGACCACTACTAATCTGTAAAGCACGAGATGACAGGCTGTGCAACAATCACAGAAGCCGTTTGAAAAATCCATTCCTGCATTCGTGAACACCAAAGTGGCAAAAAAACCCCCAAAAAACTGCTACTTAAAGTTAATAGTTTAGAATATCTAATGTTAGTACTTTAGAACATCAAGCAATTTTTCCAGACTTTTTTCTACTGACGAACATCAAGCAATTTTTCCAGACTTTTTTCTACTGACATTTAAAACTACTTATCAGCCAGTGTTTTGCTGGAGACAAAAGTTCAGGCTGCTTGGCAATAAGGGGAAGAAGGACAACAAGGCTCGTGCTCGTATAAAGGAGACTTAGTGAGATTTTAAGTCTTCCCTAAGTATTCCATGAGGCTGGATTTTATTGTGTTTAAAACAATACTACCCCATTAGCATCTCTGGTTTGGCAACACAGACTGGAGCTGGGCATCAGACAAAGGGCTAAGGACTGAAAGGGCACAGTTTTCCACAGGAAATTAGGTACTGCTGCTCAGGCAGCGAAAGGAACCTGCTCCACACCTTCCGTGGTGCCTGGCAGCTGCTGGAAAGCACCCAAATATCACCTCTCACCGATGCAAATGGGCAGAGAACACAGCAGCAACATAAATATACCATCCTTGAAAAGCTCCCCAATACGCAGCAAAAAAAATTCGTTTTTTTAATGCACAAACTGATACCAGTCCACAAGAGTTTCCCTTTCAGCAGCTGCCAGGATAAATTTCCCCTTTAGGCAAATGGTCCAAAACCTGAGCCCATTGTCCACGAGAAATTGCAGCTTGACTTGAGCACACAGTGAAAAAAAAAAAACCCGGAGAATTCTGCCCAGGGAAATTAATCATTCTCGGCACCTCTGCAGAGCCAGTCTATCCCTTCAGCACTGACCTACATACTGCACACACGGCACTTCAAAACAATCTGACATTTAAATCAAAACTCCTCAGCTTCCTGCTCCCTCCCTGCATTCCCAGTGGATGAACGGCCGATTGACCGGCTGCCCTTGAGATAACGGTATTTAGTGGTGCCCCAGAACACTTGTGGTCTCCTCTGGATTTTTTGCATCCTGGGATTGTCCGGAACTGAAGACTGGAGATGTCACCCAGTGTGGAGTTTGTAACACACCAATGGTGCTTCAAAGCATATAGGAAAGGTGGTGGGCAATGGACAGGGAATATTTAAAAATAATCACAGAGTCCTGGAATGGTCTGAGTTGGAAGGGACCTAAAAGCTCACCCATGCCATGGGCAGGGACACCTTTCACTAGACTAGGTTGTTCCAAGCCCGTCCAAAGCAATGGTGTCACACCCATGGGGTTTTTTGAGTTTCCTTCAGAAGAGGGTTTGCTCAGACAAGAACTTCACCACGCAGCACAGAACCCCTGTAAATTGAAACAAGTCTTCCAGTTAAGGTAAAGCAAAGCTGATTAGGGAAACTCTTCCTGATGAATAAGTCAAAGATAATGGGCACAGGACAAGGGGAATTAAGTTAAAAGAAATGAGGTTTTTTATTTCGAAGAATGGCATGTGTCAGAATGTTGTTATTTAAATTTCTTTGTTAGTTTTTCACACTAACACAGAAAAGTTACTTATTTAAAATCCCATGCCTTGAGCACTTTTGAGCAGTAACAGAAAGACACAACATCACTCTGAGCAACTGGTCTTCCAAACTACCAAGTAACAGCACTTATAGCCCTGGTTCTGCCCACAGAGGGATACAGAAGATATGGAAGATATGTCGCGACCTGTGCAGAGGCTTCTCTGGGGAGGGAAGGGGAGGGGGGTGTGTCTCTTATGAACGATGAGACAGTAAAACTTTACACATTTACATTTCCAACTATGCCCGCTGCAATATGAAACAAATATCATCCCAGTGTTAGTGGGGAGAAAGGTCCACTCCTGGGAAATCACTTTTGCCTCCTTTCAGTTAACTGCAAAATCCATAATGCTGAGGCCCGTAAAAATGCACGGAGCAAACAGTAGAACATCATGGAAGTGTAACTGTTCAATGAAGAACAACTCTAGCCAGTGTGGCTACGATTGCACACTTTTCCACTGTGAAAAAGAGGAGCCCATCCACATTTTGTAACTCCAGGGGGAGCGAGTCCCACATTTTCAGGATTCCCCAGAGCCATAAGCAAATTGCTTTCACCTGAGGCACTCAGGAGGCAAGGAAAGCTTCTGTACTAAATGATGTACCAGGAGCTTGGAGAGAATCCAAGAATATGGAGTATCTGTCCAATGCTCTGATCACTCACCATCTCCCTCTTGGTTATCACTTTATTCTCACACTGCTGTTTTGGGATTTATTAGAGAATAATTCCTATTGCTTTACCTTTAACTTGCAGAGAGAACTGCTAACGGGTAGAACTTACTGTACCTAGAGAGGCTATTTCCTTTCCTGTCCCACACCCCTCTCCCACAAAAGGAAAGCATTACTCGAAGCACCAACAGTCAGAGCACGAGCAATGTTTTCCAAAACTGTTTTATTCCCTTTGTTTCACCACTATTAAAAAACGCGTGGCACACTCCCATCTGCAGCCCTTGAATTCACTGAACCATTACCTTCCCTCAAATTCTGTGCTGTGAGGAACAGTGTGAAAGCCCAGAGTTCTCCTGACATGGGGAGGGGAGAACACATGCTCACCCAGACCTACTGCCCACCCATTCCTGAGAGCCTGGTGAATGTTCCAGTGGGAAGCACTGCTCTTCCATGACTGTAGGATCTGCTGTGAAATTGCTGTATTCACATAAGCAGCGACCTTGCACATAAAGCCTGGAAAGTGTACAACATCCTATGTGCAACATTTTCTATTAAATACCTTAGGATGAAAGCACAATAAAATGGAAGTTCTATAAAGAGTTGTGATTTTAATAGCTTCAGTTGCTAAGTTCAGTTTTCTGGAGATTTGGCAGGCTTTCCTGGAGTGTACTGGGATATCTGAAACCTCTTTTGTTCTCTTTTTCTATTTTTTTTAACTTAGCTTTTTGCAACCATCAACAAATAGTGGCAAAACATGACATTTGGAATTACCCCTGAAATCTTGGAACTGTCTGCTGACCAAAAAAACCAAAGCAGAATGCTTCAGTCTTCAAGCAGACTATCTCTAATCCTCTTTTAATAACTAGGTTTCACTGTGTCAACATATTATATTATATCATATCAACCCCTTGATGGCTGACACGCTCCAAGAGCACAAGGGAAAGGTTTTTTACTTCAGTGCTTCACAAGAATCTTATATGTGTTCACTTTACTGGAATTTAAATAATATCTTTCATTAATTACAAGTTACCTGCTCATTGCAGGGCATGCAAGTGGTTTGGAGGCCACACACCCAGAGCATTGTGATTTAAATAAAAATAATAAAAAACGCACAGCATCCCTGGTTTTTTTCCAGCCATCAGATGTCTGGATCGGCTGTGCATTCCAACACTTTGGAAAGGAGATTCTGCCTCATGTAATAGCTAAAGGAATGCTCCAGTGTCATTGCTGGAGAGGGTGCAGAGGGACAAACGCATTTAGAAAACAACTTGAAGACCTAATCTGTCTATTTTTTAATGAAGTCACCTAAACCCTTGTGTCTCCTGGGTATGTTTTAATCTCCAAGCAGCACAGTTCTGTTCTGTTCTGTTCTAAGGTGAAAACCCAAGTATTTCAATCCACGTCATGCTGCTCAGGCAGCCAAATAGCAGGGAACAGGTCCAAAGCCAGCTTCAATCCACATGATTTTAAGTGTGCCCGTCACCAAAACATGTAAATATAATGGGATGTAAACTCTGCCCTCACTCACCTGACATTAGATATTCCTGCTTTATCTAGTACAGCTATTTTTAAACAACTTTTTATTGAAACAGGCTTCTTATCAATAGCAAAATGTAAATGATCTAAATAAAATGTGCAAAAATACAGGCTAAAAATCTGAAAATGCATTCCTTAAACTGCCAAGTACCAAGATTTTTGTCAAATTCTGGTCCAATTTGTCTAATTCTGTCACAGTCTGTTGCCTTTAAATGCCAAAATCAATGGAAATTGTCTGTTAAGACCAGAAGTTCTAACAGATCAACTCATTTTATCCTTATGCACAACAGGACTTTTTCAACAGACCTATGTAGTCTAAGAGGAATGCAAGCAAGATGTTGTCCATGGAATTTAATAAGGCTCTGAAGAAATTATAAAACCTTGACAAATCAATTAATTAGATTGTGCAGGTTTGAACACCATCCCACAAAACCTCTTCCAAAGAATCTCATTTCCTACTAGATTTGCTCCAGCAATGACGCAGAAAAGGTTATCAATTTCTCTTTATGCTAAAAGCCTTCTCAAATGAGAATCCACGAGGAAATATTATCCAAACTGAGGGAGAGCCATTTTTAGGGAGGATGAGGTTATAAACTTTAGCAAGTTCACCATACAGGACGCATGACGGCGGTGTTCCAGAGAGCACCTTTGCAAATATCCTAAAGCCAAGAGGAGGTGTTGAGTCTTGGAACACACTCATGAGGGGTACACTACACTTTGTCCGTATCTGATCTGCCATCCCAGCTCCTGCTTCTCCAGGACCAACAGGAAGAACGCCTGAGAAAAGCAGGACTGCAGACAGCTCGCATGTTTGCAATAATTTTGACAACAAACCTGCAGTCTAAATAAAATCTGTCTCAAGCACAGCAAAAACCCCAAAGACTTGGGGTATCAGAAGAAGAGATGCTGGTCCCACGTTTGCTGGGACCTTTTCCTGTGTAAGGAACATGAAGACACCAAATCTCCAAATGTCACTCCGGGACTTTATGGCAAATTATTAATTGGTTTGGTGCTCAATTTCTAGTGCAGCAGAGAAACAAGGTATTCGTATTAACTTACATGTAAACTCTATTTCCCTCTTAAATAAACGTGTGATTGTTAAGCATTGTTAAAGGTCCTCACCAGCTTGCAGCTCTGTTCCAGCTCCATCACTGATCCCACACAAAAGGCACTGGTGCGTGTGGACAGAGCACGGGCACACCAATGGAGCAGGAATTCAATCAGCTCTGCCCTGATTCCCCTCGCACTTCCAGCAGCCAGATGCAGCTCCACGCAACTTGGCACTGTGTACTACTGGGCACTGTGCACGGCTCCTGGTGCCACCTGGGCTGGCCTAGTTTGCACTGGGCTAGGAAAACATAATTATCATATTTTCCAGCTTTACTCGAGCTGATGCCCAGAGTAGCAAAGTTTCCACATAAAGCAAACTGTTCTTTTTCTTCGTATCCTGCCAGTCCTTGCAAATGGTACAGCTGAGAGCAGGAGTGACGAGAAGTCCTTCTGAGAAGAAAGGAATAATTTGCTACAAACCTTTTCATGTTTTACCTCAGGCAGTCTCAGGATAAACAGAAGCATCAATCTCCCTAAATATAAAAGTAATTTGCACGAAAGAAGCGTATTTTTAATAGTTGAAAGCTGACAAAGAATTTACTATTTATAAAATAAGAGACGTTTTCCTTGTATACCTGAGAGAAATCAATAGGAAGAAATAAAGACCAGCCTAGTAGTACCTAGTATTAACAGAATGTTTTACTTCTTTACTCTCTAAAGGTCACATTCGCAACAAACCTTGAACTTCCAGTTCACTGGACTTTGTGGAGGTTCATGAAACTCAAGGATTTTGATTTTAAGCAGTACTCAAACCAGCTGTATACCCTGTGGAAGAGTGGGGGAGATGGCTGACCCAGGGTGAAGCAACACTGGTTCTCATCACGTTTAATTGCCAAAACCATCTTGCACTTATCAAACAGAGAGGGGAAGGAGAGGTCACCCTTGGGCTCTCCCATCTGCTTTTCCGTAAGACTCCTACTTCCTTTTCCAAAGCACTGCACTGTCTCACTTTGCTGCTGGGTTCCGGCCCCAACAACTGCACCAAAGAAGGAGCTGCTGAGGGTGTGCAGAACAGGGGGGAGTACCAGCAGTCGCATCATCCCATGAGGACTGCATCCTGGATACACAGTCAGGAACATATCCACTGTGAGATTTTGGGGAGAAACCCGCTACACAAAAGCACACTACTGTGGCCAGTGTTTAATTTCAAATGGAACATATTTTTCTAAGAAATAACTGAGGCACTGGGGAATGCTGGAATTAAGTCAGAACATGAGATTCATAGAAAGTTTGCCAACCCTAGTAGCAATCCGAGCGAGGGCCAGGTTTGTCATCTAAAAGGATTGTTTTTCACCCTGATAATAGCAGTGAAAATGAAAATTGGTCCATCAAGTCCAAACCTGGCAATAGTTCTCATGGCCCTGGTGGAACACAGACTTCTCATGGTCTGTGAATGCAATGCATGCTGAACTGACATTTGATCCCATCTGCAGGTCCGACACAGAAAGTTAAAAGCCTCCCATGTGGGTCTTGTTTGAAAAGATAGACGGGAAGGCAGGGACTGAAGAACTATGTACAAACAATGGTGGGCCCCATTTTGAGTTAGAGACATCTCCGTACAGCTGTGGTACAAATTCACAACGGATTTACAGTTCCTGTTGAACACTGGCTGCCACCAGAAAAAGAGAAGAACACACAATGGGCCTGGGCCCTGATGGAATACTGCTATGGGTTGGATGGATCACGCTCCCTGGGATTGAGTTTGCAATATAGGAAAGCAAAGTATAGAAAATAAAAAGTAGGTGTGAGAAATGGTATCTGTTTTCTGTCAGAAAGCCAACCAATGCCTGTCACCAGAGTTTGTCAACATTCCCAGGAATTAAAATCAGGCCCATTTGCAACTATTTACAAGCAAGAAACAAACACCCAATTCAGAATCAGATATATAAGGTTCATAAACACAGGTGTGGAGGGATTACTGCACAGTTACAGGGAATTTCATGAGGACATCCCAAGAAGCTCTTGTCCACAGGAGAGACATGATAACTGTCAGTACGGACATTCACATTTCATTCTATCAATTAACAAGAAAACAAACCCTGAATACTTACCCCTAAGGACACGCGGCTGGCTCACAGACACCGCAGCCACATCGGCTCAGTTGCATTGGATTTCCAGGATGGAGACAGACAGATTTCTCTCTTCCATCTTTGATTCCCTTCAGGCAGCTGGAAGCTGCCTGTGAAGTGCAATGACATGAATGATATGGTTGTCACTGACAGAGCTCTCTTTTGATCTTGGTGACGTAAGGTGAGACTGAAGTGGGTGCTGCCAGTGCTACAAAGCCACATTTTGAAGCTGTTTTTCTCTTACAAAGTCAAGGCAATGCTAGATTCCAATGACACGGGGCCTTGTCCAGCTCTACATTCCCTGGGAGATACGAAAGGCATTGACTGGGCTTTTAAAATATAAACATGGAACTGCCCAGATGCTTCAGCCAAAGGAGCAAAAATGAGACAGAACCAAGTTCTGTTTGTCCATTCACATCCCATCACAGAAAAACTCCCTATCCAGACACACTGCCTATTAACCTAGAACAGACAACTGTGATCCAAATGTCATTTCAGCAGTCAAACAGGGATAGAGCACAAATGATTTATAAAATGAGCTTAATGCAGATATACCTTTAGTCACAGTCTGCTGTTCAGACTAGACTGGAAGAAATCCAAAAACCAGAAGGAAGTGAGAGTGTTAGTAAATTAGAAGGAGAGATCAAGAGCTTGCTTCTGTAAAGAAATCCCAGCTTTGAAATCCAAAATATTTAGTCCCAACTACCAATATTTCTTCCAGACCAATGGGAGGCATCTATAAAGAACACCTGGAGTCTTTGTAGACCAGCAAAAGCACACCACAACTTCTGTGTGTCCTTGAACTGAGCCAGCAAATAACAAAACTAATGAGCTCGTGCTTATGGTGGCTGCTCAAACTATCCACAAAATCAAAGGCTTTTTAGAGTGAAGAGGAATATTAGTGACTGAGATTCGTACAGATGGAGCACTGCCTGTCATATGGGGGAGGATTGGGGTCAATCTTGTTAGACATAATAGGACTTGATTCATTATGGATGAAAAGATTCGGCTCCTACCGTTATGAGAGAGGATAAGTGCAGCTGTGGTTTAACCAAATTCACAGGAGGTTGAATAAAGCTACTGAGACAAACTAGACAGCAAACTTTCAAAGGCTGCTGGAATATTTAAGATTCCACCTCGCCTGATGGACGCCTGCAAAGCATAAATGCAATTTCCATTATGAAAAGGATTAAATTTCAAACTGCTGCTGGCTTATATAAGAACTAGCTATCGATCCATATCATCAAGGCATAAGCTGATCACGAACTGGGATGAGAAAGAAATCCCCTCCGCTCCAAGCCCAACACAGCTATAGCGTTGGATAATTAACAGGATATTGAGGAGAGGCAGATTAACACCTTGCTTTAAAGTATCCAGAAGTGGGATACTAGGCCAGATGGACAGTTATCTGCTCAACTAATGCAACTTTTCTACTCTCAGAAAAATACACCACTGCTCAACAGAAATTCCCAATTATTCCTGGGTTTTGTGCCATATGAATCACTAACCACTTGAACCACTGACATTTCAGTGGTTTTACTACAATCTGTAGCTCCTGGGATGTCTCAAAGTCAGGATCTCTCTTGTCACCCTCACTAATCATGACTGCAAACCAGGGAACAACCGTCTCTGATTGCTACGGCAAAGCCATAAACAGATTCCTGGATTCCAGGACGCAGGCCTTCCGAAATCCGTCTGGATTATGGTACCTTACAGTTGCTGCTATTCTGCTCCAAAGAGCGAGCCTGAGTTGTCTATCAGAGAAGAGTTGCCTTTTTTTGAGATGCTCATGTCAAAGAACTTTGAGAGAATAAGACACAGCGAGTATTCAGCACATATTAAATTATTTTGGCAACAAAACTGAGGAAGAAAAATACAATAAAAATGCTACAAAGAACTTTTCCAAACGTTTCTTTGAAAGAATTTGTACACAGCCAAGAGCTGCTGGTTCCACACCAAACTCCTAGGCCAACCTTTTATTTCTTTCTTTTCATTTTCTAAAGATTTTATTGGTATCTCTAAATTTTCAAGCTTTTTATAAGGCAAAGAACATGTCTTGCCAATAACTTTTCCTCTACAACTCTGCAAGTTTTGTTTCCAGTGTTTTACCATTATTTTGAAGTATTTTAGGTTGCAGGATCTTCAGATTTTGCACCATTTAACAGTGGCAAGTCTCTGCTAAATGCCTGATATGGCAGTGAAACAGTTATCAGCTTAATTATCTACACAAAGACTGTAAGGGAAGAGTCACCCAAGTAGAATTGAAAACCCCCTACCTCAGAATCCCACGACTGCTCACCCGCACTTGATATCACAGAAAGCAACTGCAGTTCTTGTTTCCTAAAAGAGAAATGTGTTAAAGATTTCAATTCCACCTTTTCACGATGGGAGAAGCTCCAATAAGGCTGATTCTTTCCAGAATCATCTCGCTGATGTTATTTCTAGTTGTCACCTATTTCCTTCATGTTCATTTTAGACAACTGAAAGGAGCAATTCTATGTTTTAAAAAGACAAAACTGAAGCCAAATGCTGAAACTTTCAGCTGCTTAAATCTTTCTTGGCTGTTCAGTTGCAATGAGAATTTCCTATACATGGGTTTTGAGTGGTAATAAAACTACAGTTCATCAAGACTCTGGTTTGATTTTTCCCCAATAACATTTGCCTTTAATTCTGTATGAAACGGGAGTTTTCAAGCTACATTTGCTTCTGGGAAAACTATTTTCCTTAGCACAAAATAAATACCTGTTTACTTCTATTTTATCTGAAAAAATGTTTTCAGAAAAATTCTTGGGAAATATTCAAATAATGTCATGTAATGTAAAACTTTACCCGGATATCCTGGAAGTTTTAGGAAGCTCCAAGCTGTTCTGGGTCACACAGCCTGCAGCAGGCTGGGAAATGTATACAGGGAAAGACATCACGTATACAGTACTGGGAAAGGTTAGCTTTTAACCACTGTGCTGGATGAGCACAGGACAAGGAAAATTCATTTCAGAAACTAAAGAGATGAAGTCACATCACACTTGAGCTGCACTGAACTTCCTCAGCACTTTGGGGAGCTGTTCTGACCAGTCCCTAAGCTGTGTGTGCCTTCCCTGAAGCAGTTCAGAAGTTCTTCACAGGACCAAAGACATGCTCATACATTCCCTTGAGACTGGGCTCAAAGCAGTGGAATTCTCCTCCCTCCCCATAAATCCCTGATGTACAACAAATGGCATCTTGCAGGGTTGGGAAAAAATCGTTTTTACCAAACAAATCCTATTGTTTGTTTGATTCTTGTGGTTTCGTGATGCTGGCTGGAGTTTGGGGACAGCAGTAATTCCGTAGGCTCTAAATCAGCCAGTTGGCTGGCTTGGAGGCTGCTCTTGCAAGGACACCAAGGAGCCTCTAACCACATTCTAAAGCAGAAACTCTTTCACACAAAAAATATCTCAAAAATCAAGAATGCTTTCATTAACACCCTGTGTACTAGTCTGAATTCAGGCTCTCTCAAGGATTAGGAGTGCCAGTACAATTCCATAGCAAATGCTGGAAACCACCTCAGAAAACTCTGCTGCAAGTCGATACAGTAAATCTGTAAATTCAACACATCGGAACTCAAACTTTTAGTTATGCAATAATATAAGCTGCAGAAACACTTTCCCTGGAAGTGTTCGAGGCCAGCTTGGACAGGGCTTGGAGCAACCTGGTCTAGTGGAAGGTGTCCCTGCCCATGGCAGGGAGATGGAATGAGACAATCCTTCAAGGTCCCTTCTGACCCAAACCATCCTGTGATTCCATGATAGAGCTTACTGCTTACATTTCCTTGGAACCTGCTAAAAACCAGACGAAGATGGTATATGTTTTATAATTGGGTCAGCACAATAAATACTAATTAAATTAATAATGGTCTTGTTAGGCAAACATTAGACTAACAAAGAACTTGAGTCTGCTACTCCCCAGACCACGGTTATTTTTCTAAAGAATTGTTAGTTTTGGAAGCACTTATGATGCCTGTCGTATTTTTTGGAAATAAAACAACATTTCTTCTACCCTTTATTGGAGGAGACAAAAAATAACAATCCTAAAGAGGTGTGGCCATTAAAAATCATCTGCTATCTTTGGCTAGAGTGTGAGGAGGCAGCTCCAGCAATCAAGCCAGGTCCCCAGGGTGGAAAGAAGAATTCTGTCTCTTATCCACTTCCCAGGTTATTCCAGATCCTGAGTTCTGGCAGATCTAGTAAAAAACTGCACTTGATGACACCTGTAGTTTTGAAGCCAAGTCTTCTCTCTCTGCTACATCATAACTCTCCACAGAAAGGAGAAATTCCTGACTCTTCACTGACATCTGGCATTTAGCTGTCACCCACGGGCACACACATTGGTACTAAATCATCTCTAAGGTCCCTTCCAACACAAACCAGCCTATGATCTTAAGAATTAGATTATTTTCTACAGAAATGTACTGTACTGCTATTTAAAAAAAACCCAAAAAACCCAAAAAAACAACAAAAATCTCTCAGTGAAATCCTCACTTGACTACAGCCTTATGCCAGCTATTGGCCTACCAGACAAACATTGCTGAACTACGTCTAAGTTTTGAACTGTATTCTGAACCATTTTAAGACAAGTAAATGATTAAGCTTGACATCATAATATGTATAAAGAAATACAGAGCACCTTGTATCTATTTTCTCCCCTTTTAATGTATATTAAACTGTTCTTCATTTCCAACTTCTATTATCTCCCCTCCTTTTTCTTAAAATCTGCAAGTGGAACTCTCAGGCAGGTTCTTTGTCCTGCTGAAGTCAGAGAAACATACTGACTAAAAGGCCCTTTCCAAGTTTCTCACTCCCCATTAGTGGCCATAGCCTTCCCCCCAAGATACTCATTTATTTGCAGAGACATGTGAATTACAGGACTTCACAATGCTTTAAATAATTGTTACTGAAGAGACATCAGCCAGACAAAGAGGTAAAACCTTGGCAGGGATAGATCTGCCTCGTCATGACAAGATTTAGTTGCTGTGTTCTTTCTGGACAGTGGTAAGAACTCAGAGCTGGGGAAGGATGTAAATATCTTGTCTGGCTGACCTAAGTACTGATGTAGAATACATTTGCTAAATGTTCTAGCAGAGGTTAAAAAATTGCTTGGAATGGCTTGGAAACCGCTCTGAATTAGAGACAGTTGGTAGAGAAACAGCTTCAGGATAATCAGAAAAATATTTACATCCTTAATACATGGAAATACATGGAGCATGACTTATTGAGAAATAAAACCTGCAATTTCAAATTTATTTACTGACCTGACTGTAAGAGACTATTTTTTATTGCAACATTCACAGGTGACACACATAAAAGAAGAGCATGTGTCAGCACTTCCCCTCCAGATGTTTTCTGTCCCTGCTCACCTCTTGCCTGGCTCCCTGCCTATCTCCTCGCTCCCTCCCACCTGAGACAGTCTCTCCGTGGCTTTCTCTCCCTTCTGCTGCATCTTCTATTCCATCCCTTTTCCACCTGAACAAACACAGTTCATTTCCATTCTCCAAAATGGTGGTAACTGACCCACAGCGTGCTGAGAGCCACAAAATGGTGGCAACTGACCCACAGAACATCTAGATTTCTCAGAGTATCTACTGATTTCTCTACTTGTCTAGAGCGACTCAGCAGGAAGTTGGTCTTGGATGCACCAAAATATCTCCGAAGAAAGGCTATAAATCACAGTACTGCTTTCTCAGATACAGAGCAGACAGCACTGAGGCCGTGTGGAAAGAGCCTGTTCTCACCTCAGCATGAGGGTTTAAGAAATCTGAGTTATAGTTTGGATAACTGGTATGTCCCTGAAAATTCCACTTTAGCATGAAGTGGAATTTTCTGGTGGATCTTTTCTTTCATAAATATTATATATACCTGCTCCTGCAGAGGAGACTCAGGTCATCTAAGAACTAGTACGTGACTAGCAATCATTAAATTTCTGTGATTATCCAGGAACGTGCACCAATTCAGCAGTTTGATTTTCTTCAGAGCTTGGCAGCAAACACAGACTACTCAAATACTGTGTGTCAGGGCCTTCCTCCACACCCCTGAGGGACTGCAGACCAAGACCATCACACTGACCAATGGACATCTGAATTGCAACAAACAAGCATCATTGCTAGATCCATGGGTGGGGATATCTTTCTACTCTTACCCTTCCTTTCCCTTCCTTATATATTTTCTTGAATTATACTTTCATGCTTCTGTGTTGCTATATTTAGACAGATAATAAACAAAATGGCTACATATCTCCTTCCCATTGCAACCAAATTGTTCTGAAATAAACCCCACATACTTATATATTTATATTTATATTTACCAGTCATTTCACTCTAATCCACCCCAAAGGATCTATTAAGAACCTGAGGTACCTCCACCTTCAGGAGCAGGTCATAACATTAACATTGGCTTCAAATACACAATTATTCCAAGAAGTGGTCAGGAGGTTTTTTTGTGGGGATAACTGCCAGAGTGTTGGACAAAGAAGAACTGATTTATGGTCAAACCTGGAACATCCGGCAGAAGCTGAGCAGAATATCTATATTGATTGGACTTACATTTTTGATTACAGGAATAGCGGTTGTCCACGGAAGGATTCTCGTACACTTTCCACTTTCTCCTCTCTTTTTTCTCCCTCTGTCTGCTACGCTAGGATCAGCATCACAGAAAAAGAAGGCCGCATCACTCAGGTCCCAGTCATTGTTTAGCACCATGGGGTGTTGTAGGCAACCAGAGGAACGGCTGACTGGCTCAAAACAGCCAGGTGGGAAGTGAGGTGGAGGGGAACAGGGCGAGCTCTCTGTAGGTGAGACAAGCATGGCTCCTCCCCTGCCCCTCTGAGCCATTGTCAGCCTCTCATCCACACCACAATGGCACAGGCTGACTGTATAGCCTGTCCCAAAATGGCACATTAATCTGTGACCTGCCCCAAAATGGCCCTGACTGACCCACAGCCTGCCGAGAGCCCCAAAATGACGGCAACTGACCCACAGACTGCTGAGAGCCCCAAAATGGCTGCAAACTGACCCAAACCTGCTAAGACCCCCAAAATGGCCGTGACTGACCAACAGACAGCTGAAAGCCCCAAAATGGCGGGAACTCACCCACAGCCTGCTGAGAGCCCCGAAATGGCTGTGACTGACCCAAAACCTGCTCAGAGCCCCAAAATCGTGGGCACTGACTCACAGCCTGCTGAAAGCACCAAAATGGTGGGAACTGACCCACAGACTGCTGAAAACCACAAAATGGAAGCAACTGGCCCACAGCCTGCTGAGAGCCCCGAAATGGCTGTGACTGACCCAAAACCTGCTCAGAGCCCCAAAATCGTGGGCACTGACTCACAGCCTGCTGAAAGCACCAAAATGGTGGGAACTGACCCACAGACTGCTGAAAACCACAAAATGGAAGCAACTGGCCCACAGCCTGCTGAGAGCCCCGAAATGGCTGTGACTGACCCAAAACCTGCTCAGAGCCCCAAAATCGTGGGCACTGACTCACAGCCTGCTGAAAGCACCAAAATGGTGGGAACTGACCCACAGACAGCTGAAAGCCCCAAAAGGCTGTGACTGACCCTCAGACAGCTGAAAGCCCCAAAATGGCAGGAAACTGACCCACAGACTGCTGAGAGCC
>VZTD01001178.1:100035-119163 GCA_013397725.1 Rhagologus leucostigma | reverse complement strand
GGGAACTGACCCACAGACTGCTGAGAGCCCCAAAATGGTGACAAACAACGCACAGCCTGCTGAAAGCCACAAAACGGCTGTGACTGACCTATGCCCTTACGCAAAATGGCAAGAACTGACCCACAGGCTGTTGTGAACCCTGAAATGGCAGGAACTGACCCACAGACTGCTGAGAGCTCCAAAATGGCGGCAACTGACCCACAGCCTGCTGAGAGCCCCAAAACGGCGGGAACGGACCCACAGCCTGCTGAGAGCCCCAAAACGGCGGGAACGGACCCACAGCCTGCTGAGAGCCCCAAAACGGCGGGAACGGACCCACAGCCTGCTGAGAGCCCCAAAACGGCGGGAACGGACCCACAGCCTGCTGAGAGCCCCAAAACGGCGGGAACGGACCCACAGCCTGCTGAGAGCCCCAAAACGGCGGGAACGGACCCACAGCCTGCTGAGAGCCCCAAAACGGCGGGAACGGACCCACAGCCTGCTGAGAGCCCCAAAACGGCGGGAACGGACCCACAGCCTGCTGAGAGCCCCAAAACGGCGGGAACGGACCCACAGCCTGCTGAGAGCCCCAAAACGGCGGGAACGGACCCACAGCCTGCTGAGAGCCCCAAAACGGCGGGAACGGACCCACAGCCTGCTGAGAGCCCCAAAACGGCGGGAACGGACCCACAGCCTGCTGAGAGCCCCAAAACGGCGGGAACGGACCCACAGCCTGCTGAGAGCCCCAAAACGGCGGGAACGGACCCACAGCCTGCTGAGAGCCCCAAAACGGCGGGAACGGACCCACAGCCTGCTGAGAGCCCCAAAACGGCGGGAACGGACCCACAGCCTGCTGAGAGCCCCAAAACGGCGGGAACGGACCCACAGCCTGCTGAGAGCCCCAAAACGGCGGGAACGGACCCACAGCCTGCTGAGAGCCCCAAAACGGCGGGAACGGACCCACAGCCTGCTGAGAGCCCCAAAACGGCGGGAACGGACCCACAGCCTGCTGAGAGCCCCAAAACGGCGGGAACGGACCCACAGCCTGCTGAGAGCCCCAAAACGGCGGGAACGGACCCACAGCCTGCTGAGAGCCCCAAAACGGCGGGAACGGACCCACAGCCTGCTGAGAGCCCCAAAACGGCGGGAACGGACCCACAGCCTGCTGAGAGCCCCAAAACGGCGGGAACGGACCCACAGCCTGCTGAGAGCCCCAAAACGGCGGGAACGGACCCACAGCCTGCTGAGAGCCCCAAAACGGCGGGAACGGACCCACAGCCTGCTGAGAGCCCCAAAACGGCGGGAACGGACCCACAGCCTGCTGAGAGCCCCAAAACGGCGGGAACGGACCCACAGCCTGCTGAGAGCCCCAAAACGGCGGGAACGGACCCACAGCCTGCTGAGAGCCCCAAAACGGCGGGAACGGACCCACAGCCTGCTGAGAGCCCCAAAACGGCGGGAACGGACCCACAGCCTGCTGAGAGCCCCAAAACGGCGGGAACGGACCCACAGCCTGCTGAGAGCCCCAAAACGGCGGGAACGGACCCACAGCCTGCTGAGAGCCCCAAAACGGCGGGAACGGACCCACAGCCTGCTGAGAGCCCCAAAACGGCGGGAACGGACCCACAGCCTGCTGAGAGCCCCAAAACGGCGGGAACGGACCCACAGCCTGCTGAGAGCCCCAAAACGGCGGGAACGGACCCACAGCCTGCTGAGAGCCCCAAAACGGCGGGAACGGACCCACAGCCTGCTGAGAGCCCCAAAACGGCGGGAACGGACCCACAGCCTGCTGAGAGCCCCAAAACGGCGGGAACGGACCCACAGCCTGCTGAGAGCCCCAAAACGGCGGGAACGGACCCACAGCCTGCTGAGAGCCCCAAAACGGCGGGAACGGACCCACAGCCTGCTGAGAGCCCCAAAACGGCGGGAACGGACCCACAGCCTGCTGAGAGCCCCAAAACGGCGGGAACGGACCCACAGCCTGCTGAGAGCCCCAAAACGGCGGGAACGGACCCACAGCCTGCTGAGAGCCCCAAAACGGCGGGAACGGACCCACAGCCTGCTGAGAGCCCCAAAACGGCGGGAACGGACCCACAGCCTGCTGAGAGCCACAAAATGGTGGCAACTGACCCACAGACTGCTCAGAGACACAACATGGCGCGAAGTGGCCCACAGACTGCTCAGAGACACAACATGGCGCGAAGTGGCCCACAGACTGCTCAGAGACACAACATGGCGCGAAGTGGCCCACAGACTGCTCAGAGACACAACATGGCGCGAAGTGGCCCACAGACTGCTCAGAGACACAGAATGGCGGGAACTGGCCCACAGACTGCTCAGAGCCACAAAATGGTGGGAACTGAACCACAGACAGCTGAAAGCCCCAAAATGGAAGGAACTCACCCACAGACTGCTGAGAGCCCCAAAATGGCTGTGACCGACATATGTCCTTACACAAAATGGCCATGACTGACCCAACGCCTGCTGAGAGCCCCAAAATGGCAGCTACCGACCCACAGCCTGCCCCAAAATGGCAGGAACTGACCCACAGCCTGCTGAGAGCCCCAAAACAGCGGGAACTGACCCACGGCCTGCTGAGAGCCCCAAAATGGCAGGAACTGACCCACAGGCTGTTGCGAACCCTGAAATGGCAGGAACTACCCACAGATTGCTGAGAACCCCAAAACGGTCTTGAGGGACCCACATACGGCTGAGAGCCCCAAAACGGCAGCGACTGACCTATGTCCTTACACAAAATGGCCATGACTGACCCACAGCCTGCTGAGAGCCCCAAAATGGCAGCTACTGACCCACAGCCTGCCCCAAAATGGCAGGAACTGACCCACAGCCTGCTGAGAGCCCCCAAAACGCGGGAACTGACCCACAGCCCGCTGAGAGCCCCAAANCGGGAACTGACCCACGGCCTGCTGAGAGCCCTAAACAGGTGGCAACTTACCCACAGCCTGCCCCAAAATGGCGGGAACTGATCCACAGACTGCTGAAAGCCCCAAAATGGTGGCAACTGACCTACAGCCTGCTGAGAGCCCTAAAATGGCGGCAACTGACTCAAAACCTGCTGAGACTCCCAAAATGGTAGCAATTGAGCCACAGACTGCTGAAATCCCCAAAATGGCAAGAACTGATCAACTGCCTGCTGAGAGCCCTAAACAGGTGGCAACTTACCCCCAGCCTGCCCCAAAATGGTGGCAATTGACCCACAGACTGCTGAAAGCCCCAAAATGGCGGCAACTGACCCACAGACTGCTGAGAGCCCCAAAATGGCGGGAACCGANCCACACACTGCTGAGAGCCCCAAAATGGCAGCTACTGACCCATAGCCTGCTGAGAGCCCAGAACAGGTGGCAACTGACCCACAGCCTGCCCCAAAATGGCAGGAAGTGACCCACAGACTGCTGAATGCCCCAAAATGGCAGGAACTGACCTATGTCCTTACACAAAATGGTGGCAACTGATCCACAGCCTGCTGAGAGCCTCGAAATGGCGGGGAACTGACCCACAGCCTGCTGAGAGGCCCAAAATGGCTGTGACTGACTGCCTGGGCCCCACAGTGAACATTAAAGTGCAGCTGTGCCTGGGGGAAGCCCCAGGAGACCAGAGCAGATAAAGGAAGTGACACATGGGTCCAGAGGCTCCACTACCCTGGATTTAGTAGCAGCTGAGACCACACTGGATCCTAGCATGATCATTATATACTTTATCTCTTTTCTCTCTTTCTTTGCCTCTTTTTTCTCCTACCTTCTACTTCTCAAAATAATACTGTAAGCCAGACAAAAAAAATCCAATCAATACCTTAGTAAGTGCTTTGTTGTGTCTGGATAAATTAAAGCTGGCTGAGTTTAAGTTTGCTAAATTACAGCTTGTGAAGCACCTTACTTTGCCTGGATGTTTTAAAATTTGCCAAGTAACTTCTTCTACCTTTACAAGTTTACAAGTAAAAGCTTGTTACTGAAACTCCGAAGAATTTGGTTGTTTCTCTGTACACTGCCCAGAGTAAATCAAACTACCTTCCCCTAAACCCAACAAGCAGGTTAGGGCATAATAATCTGTAATTCTAAATTGGATCCTTAAAAAAACAATCAACCAACCAAACCAAACCCAGAACCCATGGGAAGGAAATCTCATCTTTTAAATGGCTTGTGATAAATAACTGTTTTTTATCCCACTCTAGTGTTACCAGGTGCATTATTGCTGGCTCATTTGTGGCATGAGGCACTTAAAAATGGGTTAGCAGTGTCCTTGTCAGTGCTGGGGGAACAGGTGGACTCAGAACTTGGAGGTCTTTTCCAATCTGAAAACTCTATGCTTCCATGACAAAAGAAGCATATTTCCCATGTACTCCTTGGAAACCCGCCTTCAGGCTCCTTTGGGCAGAGCTGCCTTCTCCTGAGCACTGACTTTGTCCTTCCAACCAGAGTTCTCCTATACTCCAAAACCTCGCCAAAAGGCACTACAGGAAGAAAAAAAGGCAAATTACTTGCAGCTGGCTCAGAGAAGTCTATGAAACAGTAAAAGGCACTTCATCCTACCAGCTTTGGGAGAAAAAAATAAGTGTTTCTAAGAAAAAACAGTGAGAAAACACTTATGCAAAAAAAGTGGTTTTGAGGTGCCATGAAATATTTGGAAAGTTGCTTGTTTCAGTTTGAAAACTCCTGGAAGTGTGACAGAATCCAACAGATGTGCACATCTGGCAATGCAGTGTGAGTTTTACCTGCTGACACACCTGTGCCAGCTTAGCCCACTTTCAGTGGATAAAAACAGTGGAGAAATGAAGCAGCAGCATCTTCACGTGGTCGGCCAGGATCATCAGAAAGTTTCATCAATTCTAAAAAGATGTAGGTTGGTTTTTTTCTTCAAGAACCCAAATTCTCTCAGCAGAGAGAAAACCAGACTCCCTGACTCCTTCAGGAATAATTTCTCTACCTCATTAACAACCTTAGCAGGCCAATTAATCACCACCCAAGGAGACCCTTTAAGCACAATGAGTACTTTACTCCCTCCCATCGCTTACCCCAATACTTTGCCTAGGTTTAGTTCAATTTCAGCAAAGAAGTGTCTGAAATTTGGAGGTCAAGCACATAAAAGTCTAAGCTAGAAACCCAGTTTTTTATTAGAGCTTTATATTAGGGCCTAAAATCAAAAAGGACCATGAGAACTGCAGTTTTTCCAATACACTGGCAGTATGGAAAATTTGAAAAAGAATTCAGGAATGCTTATTGGAAATCTAAATTTCTTTTTTCCAGACAGTAAAATAGTTGGATCAAGTGTTGCTTACAAGACAAGCAGCTTGGAAATAAATCTGAGAAAGCACTTCAAAGTCATTACAAGAAAGCACTTAGAAAAGGGTTGAGAGCAATTATCAAAATTTGCATTTTAGAATGAAAAAAAGGAAAAATATATGAAGTATTTTGAAGTCGTAATTTACCTTTCTTTACAATAGCAGTTTTCCCTTGCAATTCTAGATAGAGACATGAGTTTCCACCACAATACAGTTAAAAATCACAATTTTTTCCTCTTACAGACTGAAAATCACCTACTAGATCAGCAGCAAAATTGCAGATTTTCTTAAGGCTCACACATGTACAGAAAGACACAGACAGAACCGTGTGTGTACATATGTGTATGTGTTTAGGCACTAGAATATACTTATTAGGCTAGTGTTTTCAAACTTCATTTAAAGCCCAGCCATGTCCCTCTCAGCAGTGAGAAGCTTTAGCCACCCTCCCACGATGTGCTATTAAAAACACTGACATCTCTTTGCATAAAAACAATGCTAGAATGCTCACCCAGCTGAGGGATCCATCTTCCTGAGCACTCAGATGTAGCTAACGAAGAGATTAATTCACCCCAGGTATAACTGCAAGGACTGCAATAAGAGAAAAAAGGCCGAACACGTTTCAAGGTCAAAGTAGATTTTTTCAGAACTTTACAAAACAACTTTTTCCCATCACCTGGGGTTTCTCTCACATGAAAATATCACATCCGCTGTCTTTTTTTCCCCCCCTTTTTTTTTGAGGGTAGGGGGGCGGTGTTTGTTTGTTTGTTTGTGGGTTTTGTGGGTTTTTTTGGGTTTTGTCTGTTTGTTTGTTTCCCCCCCAAAAAAACCCACTTGCAAAATGCAGCAGTTTTAGCAGTTAACTTTCCTGGGATAAGGGACAGAACTGGCTATTTTCTGGCCATATCAAACATGCTCCAACTGCTTCTCAGTTTGGAGCAGTGGAAATGCTCTAATGTTACTGAGGTACCCAACAAGTGGATCCTCATTTCTCTTAATCATAAAAAATCCTGTGTGAGTAAAAGTACTAGTCCTGAGAAAGAAGCAGTGGAGTGACAGAGCTGGCCACACAGTCATTTGGAATATTACTCCAGAACTACTCTCTTAAATCCAGGCATCTCACCAATTTCTTTTTTTTAAATTTTCATTATTCAGATTCCCTTCCTCATGTCATTTGCCTCACTGCCCAGGTGATCTCTCCAGGAGGAGAGTCCACACACTGGCACATGGTTGTTCATCCTGCTTCTTGCCATATCAGCTATCCCTCCACGGACTAATGTCCCAGCGTGATTCAGGAAACCTCTCCTAACAAGACAGCTTTGACACAACTCCATCATTCCACAATAAAATTGTTTTTAAACCAGGGTTCACATTTGCAGAGCACAGGATCTGTCAATAAAATGGGGTGATAAAACAATCAGTATCATTCTGTCCCAAAGGAAATGGCAAGGAGGAGGAATATAAAATTAAGGGCAGCTTTCCTTTGAGTGCTTGTATGATACCTGAAATCTTACGGAATCGGCCAGGGATCTTCCCCCTGCTTCTCAGCAGTGTCCCTTCTTTCCCTTCTTCAGCTTTACATAATCCAAACATGAATTCCATGCCCACACCATCAAATAATCGCCTATGAAAGGGTGAGAAAGAACATTTAATGTATAAAAAAACTCTCTGGAGGGCCATTTGATTTTGCTATTGCTTGAATTTACATGAGGCAGGCTCAGGAAAATCAGCCTCCAACCTGCCTTGCTGCATCTGGCAGGAGTCTGTCTGCCTTTCTAAGGAAGGAAATCAGTACAAATGTTTGCTAACCTGATGCTTTTACTGTGGAATTTACCAAAAAGTGAGGGGTTTCTTATGGACTTGAGAGAAGATTAACGCTTTTGGGAATTTATTCACCTAGCAAGTGTGAGTCAAATACAGAAAACACCAAAATACTGCAGAATTTTCAGTGAAGAGAAGCAGCTACACACAGAGAATACGGGGCCTTCCTTTGTATCTGGCATCTCCACCATGTTTGCATGCATGAAAAATCCCAACAGCAGAAAGCTGGAATATGGAAGCTTAGCCAAATCTTACCTCTGTCTACCTGAAAACCTAGTGTGCTGGGGTTTGGGATAACCCTCATTAATAGGGAGACAGGGCCATCAATGGAAACTAATCCATAATGCCGGTCTCTACCCTTACATGATGCTGTATCCAGACTTTTAAAGCAATTTCACTCTTCTGAAGTCAAGAGGATCCAAGCAAAAAATTTAATACTCCGAAGAGGAGAAAAAATAGGTGCTGTGCTTTTCCAACTTGCCAAGTTAAAGGAATGTTATTGAGGACTCTCTTATATAAATGTTCCTCGACCTCTGAATGAACCAACAGGTCTTAAAAACTGCATTAGCCAAAGCATATTCCCACGGCAAATGAAACATTTAGCCGAGAGTGCATTGGATTTTTCTACAAGCAGCAAAAAGAAAACTCCAAATGGCAAGTTAGTGTTTCCTGTTTGGGCCTAAAGGAGCCCCATAAACTTGTGATGAGCAGCTGCCAGCATCTAGATAGTAAAACTACACCACAGTGATCCCTCCTGGAAGATGGAGCTTAAACTGATGGGAGCATTTTAAGGCAAGAATGGAATGCCTGAAGTCCAGATTGCTGCTAAACAACCTACTGCTCCTCAAGGAAGGCAGAGAGCATTAGGAAAGCCATCCTAGAATCCCAATCAGGATCTCATTCCAACTTCATCTCCTACATCATATCTAAAAGCCTCATGCAGTCCATAAACCTCTGAACATCCATTACTCCGTGCATTGAGGCACACCTGCCAGGAATGAAACTGTCTGTGGCCATTTAACAGTGCACTGTGACATAGATAGACAGGCACGAAGAAAACTGCTCCAACACCTTCAATTCTGCAATTTAAATTCTCAGCTCTGCAAAACAAGGAGCTTTTAGCAGTTTCTGGCAAATAAATGTACATCCTTAGGTCACATATCCTCTTTGTGTCTGGATACAGATATACATGTACTCTATTAAATAAGAAAAGCGTAATTCAATGAAAACCAACGTGTACCTGGTTATTAAAGAAGAATTTTGCACTCATCCAAATGCACTGATCCAGGGCGATTGTTATATGTCTCAGGAGGTAAATTCTTGTCACATATAACATTAATGAGGTTCCCTGAGTAAATTCCTTAGAGCAAAAATGTCTTCTGTGCTCAAGAAAACAGCTCTTAGGAGTCAGGTCCTGTTGTTTCCAGGGTTCAGTGAACTCCTATAACATGCAATAGAAAAACCTGCCTTACGGCTGTCCTTGGGGTGTGAAGGAGCACAAACTCCATAAATAAAACCTGCATTTCAAAATTCCTTTATCAGTTTTGTTTATAATTCCCTACACAAAGCTTTTATGGCACAAGAATCAAGCCTTTGGGGTGGTATATCCTCGGGTTTACATAGATATTCAGCATTCCAACATCAAATTTTAGTAATAAAAGGCAACAGAGACTGCAAATAAAAGGGAATAGCATTTTTTTTTTTAGCAACAAAAAGGGAATAGCAATTAAGCTTGCTCCCAAAACAAAGCAAAAGTCTTCATAAAATAAGCTGTGGGGGTTTAATCAGTGATAAACTTCAGACAGAGCTCATACAGTTGACCTCTCAGAGCTTTTCTTTTGCAATTTGATGGATATTCTAAACTTGAAGAGACTTATGATGAGCAGTTTATTTGCTCAGCTTCCTTCCATAAGCCAGAAATATTTCGATGGAAACAGCCAGAAAGGATCCTACCACGCATGCTGGAATGCTTAGCCATAACCCGTACGTTATGGAGAGAAACAAGTGTTTGTTGCTAAATCATTTCAGTACTTTTGGCAGTCATTTTACAGATAAAGCAGAAGACACGTTCCTTTTGCACATGTGCTTCCAAATCACGGCATAAGCAAAGGGATAAAAAAAGAAACAATCTTTGTATCATTCTACTCACAGGAGGAAGAAAAGGGAGAAAAGGGAGAAAAGAAGAACGAAATCTTTATTCCACTGAAATCGGTCACAGAATTCCTGCTGGCAGCAGCAGGTTTGAGACTTCAGAGACACTCTGAAAGGATGGATTTAGATGGATTCAGTCAAATTAAGCATAAAAATCAACACACTTGGCCAAAATTTGGAAAAATTTTGGCCCATAACAAGTCTCAGTGATGCTCATCCAAAGAGCAATGAGGAAAGACAGAAACCAACCCAAATCCAGGGATGCTGACAGCACAGGAACACGACAGCTCCTGTGTTCAGCCCTGAACCACAAATCCGTCTCTTGCATTATTTAACAGCGTTAGAACATCCTCTCACCTCACAGAACCTGGGGGAGAAGTATTATAAAAGGCTAAAGCACCAAACAGATTTAATTTGGCCAGAATAATGGAGTTACTTTTCCCTATATTCAGTATTTCCCTATCTTTAGGATTTTTAGAACCTGTTTAGTAGTCAAGGCCTCACTTCTGCAGTTCAGCACCTCCCAGATTTCAGTCGGATTTTCCACCACCATCTTCAATCCAAATTTTGCGTTGCCACAAGAGCAAACAGCTTGTGACAGCAAATAACATGATCTAGACTCACACCCGAGCCAGACTATTCTTATTTTGGATCCAGTCCTTCGGGAGCTGGCAGCACTGGAAACGCAAACACGCCGAAGCTCCAAGTTCTTGCGGTCTGTCAGCTACACTCTGCTCCAGTTTGACATGCTCATGTCAACATCACCATGCTGCAGCAAGGGGAAACACTGGGAAATAACTAAAACCTAGCACTGGGAACTGGAGTTACCTGCAGGACCAGCTGTCAGTGTACAGGTATGCTGCATTAAAGCAGTTTAAAGCATCACTGCTCCTATTTTCTCCCAACTTCTACAATTAGTTCACTCTAAACAATCTGCATCTGAAGGGGAAAAGGTCACCATATATTTTATAAAAATTGCTGTCATGTGCATAGTCAGTCTCTGGGGACTTATTGCTGAAATCATGACTCTAAGTATCTCCAAACAAAGTTTATCTCTTGGCCTTCCAGCAAGAGCATTTAAAGTGGAAAAATGCAAGACTAGCAAAGCTTTTATTAGCAAATTAATCTGAGCTTGTTTACTTTTTAAAATACAACAGAATTATTAGTTGCACTCTGGAGCAAGCACTTAGGCAGTAATGAAATAAAAACCATGAACTGCACAGCGATTACAGAGGAAAATCAGGGACTCTTGGCAAATGGCCCCATTTGGGAATCAATGGACCCACTTCCAGTCCCTCCCCACTTCCCTTCTGACAAAGCTGCACCTTCTCCACTTACAAAAGTTAATAACGACCTAGTGCTCAACTGTAACTCTGGCAATGCATTAAAGAAATTCCTAAAAATAAGAAACAGAAATATTTCCAAACAGCTGAGTGAGTATCAAGTACCTCTTTATAGACCCTTCAAAAAAAAAATACCTTGTTTCATTACGTGGCCAGCTGGACTTCAACAAAATGCACAAAGAACTTGAGTTCTAAAGTAAATCTAAACTAAAATCCCTTTAGCTGTACCCACAAGGTTTAGGCTACATTGATATGCAACCTCCAAAAAGTTCCTCTCTGCCAACTTGCAATTTCCAACTGTTCCTCAAAGCAGAAATAATGTGCCTAGAGTACTGCCACTATTTATATTTTATTAGATACATTTCTAAGCAACTGATTTCCCCCAGTAGAAGATTTTATCATTTATTTTCTAGATAGAAAGGGCTCAAGGTCAGGAATTCGTCCAGAAGAATGTGTTCTCTGCCTGCAGCAGCTCCCACTAAGGTATGCTTGATAAACCTCTGTCAGCAGGACAGAAGTGAGTTTTCTGTTCAAACTCAGGTGCTGAAAGAAAATCATTGCACTTGAGTGTTCTGGTACCTCCACTAGACCTCTCAGATCAAATCCAGCCTTTCAAAACTTCCAGAAAATCCATATTTTAAATGTTATCCTGTCAGAAGAAGTTCACAGTTCACCATTTTCCTAAACACGCTCCCAAAGTGAGAAACACACACAAGGACAAATGGGAATCCATCACAGCCCTCAAATAGGAAGGAGGACTAAAGCCAGGCAGATGATCTCCCCTGCTCAAGTTTAAGTATTTCAAAACTTACCATGTCTCTGCCTGAAGATTCCTGGCCCATCTTAGGTCATCTTAAAACACAAGAGTGGAAAAGCACTTCTTGGCTTGCTTTGCTTGGCTGCAAGAGAACATTTTAACTATGATCCAAAGACCTTCTTGCCCTCTTGCACTTCCAAGGATCCATCATTTACCACAGGTTTGCATTCTACTCTGGAACAACTGCATGCCACTGATCAACAGTTCCCCAGAAAATTCAAGATAAACACAATCAGGCGCAAACTCCTGAATCTGAAAGGACCTTTCCTCAGGAATGGATGATGCTGAAGGCTGGCATTTGTTTCCAATTAACATTCTTCCTGTTACAGCGTGTGTGGTAGCCATCGACATTCCAAGTGGCTTTTCAACCTCTCTGTCCCCTCCATTTCACACATTTGAGCCTTGGACTCGTAAAGCCAAAATCAAGCTTGTGACAGCATCCCAAGTTCTCAGCTGTTCTCAGCAACAAGTACCAACTACCTTTCTACTGCTCAAGTGTGGATACAGGAGTGTAATTTCCCTGTAGGAAGGCAGGGTACTTGGCACAGGGAAATGTTTTCTTTACCTCTCTCCAGGCCTGAAAAGGCCAGGTGATACTAAACCTCAGAGAATATAGCACAATACCCCTTATTTTCATGAGGGATTTGAGTCCCAGGGATTCTGGGAGCTGGAAGATTTCGTCCAGAAGCCCAGTCCCTACAAATAAGGCAGTAGTGGTCTAGGGGATTCTATTAAGTAAGACAGGCTAAAAAAAGTTATTTACCATTACTCCAACTGCAAAGTTAATTAAAGCAATCGAATTATGAACAGGTACCTCAACAAATGAGCCCACAAAGATCAACTCCTTAAATTAAGGAACATACGGATGTGAGCACTCACCGTAATAATGAATCTAATTTACACAGGCTTCTTTAAACATCCCTACCCAAACCCAAAGCCCATAACACCACAGTTGTGTTCAGCAAAAATGGATCAAACTCATCAAGGTGCCATTGATGTAAAGCACCAATCCCTTCTGAATTTTTTTGTGATCCCTGAAACTTAGAAAATAGAGCAAAACATCTCACTCAGGAAAGCAGCAGCTGCTGTTGCTTTTAGCACTACGCTGAGCCACAAAGGAATGAAGAGTATCTTATTCACCGTTAGAAATCAGTCAGATTAATTAAATACAGGTAGGTTAATAATATCAAGTAAAAAACGGAGTCCTGCTGCCAGCTGCCCACATGGCTGCACAAATGGAGGGCTTTGCAAAGACAACCAGGGATTGTTCTGACACCTGCCTGCTTCCCTTTGGCATCCTCAGCCACAAAGAGGGAGCAGCAAGCGAGTTCTGTCCATTATTTTCAAGCTCAGCAGTGTTGAACACTGGGTTACTTCAAAGGGGCCCGGCAGCGAGGTGGAAAAGAAGCGTACACTGTGAGGGACAGCGTGATTAAGTTCTGAAACAGCATCAAGATGAAAGACAAAGAAGAAAAATGTTTTAGTCCAATGCTTGCCTGCCTGTCCTGGATTTTAGAACCTGGCAGCCCTTCAGCTGACAGGAGCTGGAGCACCCCCGTGTGTACAGCAGCACACTCAACAGTACTTAAACACTTTTTTTCCTTCCAGAAATCATGGAACCGTGCCAAAAATGACACTTAGCCCTTGAAAAAAAATCTTGCACTTCAAGGAATCCACCCTAGCAACTGAGCTTTGGATGAAGAGTTTGGATTCCCCACTAGAACAACCCCAAAGAACAACCAGGTGGACTGGCAAGGTGTCAAATTTTCTGGCAGACAGCAGCATCCCCTCCAGCACCCTGTAAATTTAAGGTGTTGGATCATACTGACATCTCATTCCTGAATGGGACAGGGGCCAACTCACCTTACCTACAGTATTTCAGGCTGATAGTCAGAGGGAAGTTAGGAAGGAAACTGCCCTCCTTTCTAAAACCACAATTCTTTTATTACTACTGGGTTTTGGTCATTTACTTCAATTTCTTTGTTTTCAGTAAAGCCAGAACAGGAAGCAAACAGGAGAGGTGGAGACACAGTTAAACCAAACAGGGCTATAGATCACATTACTTATATAATAAAGCGTCATCCACAAAGAATATTGTACGGGCTTTTTTAAGACACTTCAGTCAGGTTTCTCAGACAACACAGCAACAGGTTGTTTTTTTTTATTTCTTCTCCAGAAACCTCCCTTGGCCCTTCCCCAGTCAACAAGGGCTCATTTCACCCATCATTATATGACACACATCATTATATGTATCTTTGCTCCATCTTTGTCTCATCAACACGGACTGAAAACGAAATAATTACATCAGCATAGGAAGGCAAACAGCAAAGCTCCAATCCTCTTTCCTAGAAACAGCATCAAACACTGAGACAAGGATTTTAGGCCAGACAATGTATTTGAACAGAGTCATTACTACGGCTGAGAACAAAGGTAAGCTTTTGGGTAACCATTTTTTTCCAGGGCACAACCACCAAAGATAAGAAGCATCACAGCCCTAATCTCGGAGTTTACACTGCATCTTCAAGACAGAGAATGAAACACTTATTATCCAGCCAGGATATTTCAGCACTTTTGAGTTCTGCCAGAACAGAACCCATTCAGGGAAGGTGTACTTGCCTGATTTCAGTTCCTTAAGTTTAGGCTCCCTCCTAAGTACATGCAGTGTTCCAACAACCCTCTTCCAGACCTAAAATAATGCTGTAAGAAATCCACCACCAAATACACTCAGTGGAGGAACCTTATTCTCTTTTAACTCCCACTGGCAGGTCTTGGGTGTAATTTCATAAGGTAAAAAGGGTGTAAAATAAACACAAATAAATGGAGAACTGCAAATATTACAGTCTCCTGCACTCAACATCTGGGGTCCTGACGCAGCTGTGAGGCATTTTTTTCAGCGACCAGTTTCACGGCCCTCTTCATGCTTCCTAAGAAATCTCATGTTATTTTTTTACTACACAAAAGACATAGCTGTTGTCAGCCTGCCCTGTTCCCAGGCTGTGAACCTGAGACCCTCTCAGGTGAGACTGCTGAGGAAGGAGAGGTGACGTTCCTCAGCACTGCATGGAGCACCAGCTCCCCCTACCACCAGCTTCCCAGACAAAAATTCACTCCCTTTTGCACGGTCTTTTTCCAACACCTTTGGCTGAGGCAAAATGACAATACGACATTCAGAGAAATCCGTAAGACCCTTTAAAAATCTAGAACATTATCCTACCTGTAAAGCAGACCTGGAAAGGGCTTTATCACATACATACTGATCTCCTTACCTGTGGATTTTCAATTGTTAGACACCATTAGATGAGATGCTTTTGGCTGCGTTACCTGCAGTTTCACACCTGTTTTGGGGAGGTTTTTTGGTATAAGAATATCCTGGCAGCATCCAGATATAAATCTATCACTGATGTTCTGAGATTCCTAACAGTGAAAACAGTGAAATACATCAGTGAAACATCCCCACAGGTAAAGTGAAGTTTTATTAGTACAATGAAATCTGCACTTTTTCTTCTAAACTGCTGATCTTACTCAGAAAGTCTATCTCAGCCCCATCTGTAAAGTTCCACTAGGCTATCACAACAATTCAAACAAACGCTTCCAAGTCTGCATTAAGAATTCTGCTTCTAATTTTTTGTTAGTTTACATCACAGTAGTAGCTTGGAATCTTTTAAAAAGTTTAAGTAAATAATTAATTCCTGATAATTTTAACAAAAAAACCCTGAACCTCTTTACCTTCAGGACTTACAGTAAAAAAGAGGCACTGTATATGAGTCACAGTTTCATTTAACACTCACCTGCCTGATTCCTTACGATAATTCAGGAGACAAACCTCGATTTCTGGACTATTGCAACTGCAAAACGACCACCCTTGAAACAAAGCTACCCAGTAAAGACACATTTTTGCTGACCAATCCTTCTTTATGGCCAGCCAGTGTTTTATTTGGAAAATAAATATACAGCGAATAAGTACATCTCACTAAAACAGCACTACTTCATTCCTGAGACAGCTCTTCCTGCAGTTCAGTGGTGTCATTTCTTGAAGCTGTATTTAGTAGCCAAGGCAGCCATGATGTCCCTGTAAGGAGTATCCGAGTCGGATTTGGTCCTTGGAATGCAGCACAGCCGGCGGAAGGTGGGAGAACGCAGCAGGAGGTTGTGGGAGAGTCCCACGAGGCTTGAGGACAGCCAGTATAGTGCCATGGACTGCAACAAGACAAGCACAGGTCAGCTCCCTGAAGGCAAGGAAAACAGCAGTTTTAGGCAACTCCTCCCGAACCACAACTGTGGAGTACTCCCAGGTATTGACAAAAATAACTCACCTAAAACACTCCTCCTCTCATTTGCAATAATGGCTTCCACGTGAAATGTAACTGTCTGTCTCTGAATTCTTCGGGGGAAAAGTGTAATCTACACTGAGGCTTGACAGGTCTTAAATTAATTCATATTAAACTTGCTTCACTTCTGTATTTAAAGCTATAATTGAATGAGCCAAGCAACCAGACACTTTGTTTTTGCTAAGAATACTCTGCAGTAGAAAACCTGGTAAAAATGAGAAGTGTTTGAAGAAGGATGTGGAAAATTTCCTAATTTAAGAACTACACTGGTTTCCAGTTAACAAACATTTGCCTATGTGTCTTTGCATAAACTTTTCCTCTCCTTTTTCAGACTACGTGAAGGACATTAAGTCCTTTCAAGTTTGCAAAGTCTTCCCTCTTGAACAAAAATATTCCAAAGGCATCAAGATTTAAATGTACATATAGACAAAACATCTGATTTGTTTTCAAGCATATAGCAGTAGAAACATGAAACACGTGAGGCATTCGGGCTGTCTTTTAAACACCAGAACAGACCAGCCACAGGTGACTGGTCCCAGAGGTCACCTTGGTACTTACGGAGGGCACTGTGGCAGCAATAGGGATCATCACCACGGACACTACACGGAAGAAGTTGGTAACAAGCTTCTGGAACCGAGAAACTTGCATTTTTTTTTGGGAAGCAAAGATCTGAAAGAGGAGAAACTCACAGTTATAAACAAGCTCTTTTTGAAATGACCAGACTGAGGATTAAGACCCAGAAAGCTCATCAGAGCAGCATTCTAAAAGAAACTTTAGTCAAGACTAAATATTACTGAAGCTCAAGTAGATCTGAGACATGTCACATCAGACTTTGAAGTCTCGGAGCAAGACACCTACACGTTAAAATACACAGAGCAAACATTATTTTTCACTTCTGCCCAGTGCATTTAAAGCAGTGATAATCTGCAGCCACCTTTACGTGTTTGCAATCACCACTGTTGGTTTATTCCACCAACGTACCTCTACCACCAGCAAATTCACCAGCCCCAGGGAAACGGGCAAAATCCACGTGGAATCAGGTACCGTGAGGTCTGTAAACCACAGTGCTCCTCCTGATGAAAACTGTTCTTGTACTATAGGAAAAATTTGAAGAAAATACAGAATTCAGTATAATTTGCTGTCTCAAGTGAGCCAGAACTGTACCATGTGTTAAATCATACACCTAAATTTCTAAGTATGTTTTATCCACATGATAAATATGATTTAAAGCACAAATCTTTGGTTTAACACTCTGCTACCAATATAAGTACGAAAAGTGGGAGATACAAGCTGAGACCCAGCTTAGCTCATGACAGCCACTGACAGGTAAATCTGCAGTAAAAACTACTTTGATCTTAAATATTTTACAAGTCAATGAAGAAAATAAGAATGCAGTAACCTATAGTGTTTATTTCCTGATTTTGAAAAAATTATATTTTTCTTAATAACTGTATAACTAGCTACATTCTTGCTTAAAAGAACAAACTATAAACTCTTGTCTAAAAAATCAGTATATAATTTTTTTTAGTTTGAAAAACCCTCACATTCACCTTGTCTACAGTATTTCACACGAAAGAAAAAAAAATAGAGATTACTAGTGAGTGTGCTGTGGCATGTGTAATATTACTTGCTAAATAGGATTATCAGACTACATTAACTTTAAAACGCATTTCAAACGATATTATTATCTATTATTTTTATTAATTAATTAGATTAAGTTCAAACCATATTAAGTTTAAAACCTTAGTAGCTGACTGTTTTTATTTCAGCTTGTACGTCAAGCTCAGGACATTGTGTTCTTTAACCAGGAAGGTGTCCGTGAAAGCAGAAAGTGAATAAAAAGCGACAGTGAGAGGAGATACGTGTCCAGACGCAGCACCTGCTGAGCCCAGGGCACCGACGCTGCAGTTGCGCAGAGCCAGGGACACGCACACCCACATGGGGATCTGCACCCACAGCAGCAGGGTGGCTTTGAAGGGGTGGCAGTTGTCCCGGATGTACAGCTCCGTAACAATCCTCCGCATGTTCTTCGCAAAGTGGAACCTTTCGGAGAGAAAAACAAAAGTTCGGAGCTCTGAAATGGATAACGTCTGTCTGAAAGGGAATAGAATAAATAAATTGTAGGAGGGGAAAGAAAAATCTAAGCTTCGGGCAACGGCAGAATCTTGCTGTAAAAGTGTTGTTTGTGGGATCTTCCTTTCTGCCAAGCCTCACTCCGGAACGGATTCAGGAGGTGTGTACAATCCCCTTCGTACCTGGCCACCTTTTCAGACCACCCCAGCTGCTTTCCACGCACTGAAACTTCATAGCGAAGGCGCTTGGCGAATTCCTTAATCTCAGGCTGCAGGTTTTCCAGCTAGCTAAAGAAAAGGAGAACTGTTTGGGCACAGCGGCAGGTAGCAATCGCTTCCTCTCCTCGCCTCTGTTATTAGTTATCCCTGGTAATTCAATACCTGAACAAGTCTTAAACTTATTAATTATCACTGTAAAATTTAATATCTGTACAGGAATTAAACATACACAATGCCACTGTATAATTTAATACCTCTACAGGTATTACACATATTAATTACCCTTGTATGATTTAATACCAGCATGGGTATCAAACATATTAATTATCACTATAATTTCATACTTATACAGGTATTAAACGCCTGTGACGGACAAGGCATCTTGTCAATGTCTTGTTCAACATCAGTAAACACCTTTTATCTTTAAACAAAATAACCACGTGAAGGTAAGGACAACAAGTGTAACAGTGACAAGTAATTACAGTAACAAAGATACTCTCTTACTACTGCATGAAATGAAGACAGAATTTTACTCTTTTTAGATTTTATACTTTTTTAAGAAGAAAATGAGTTCTATCACAGCTGAAATCAGGGCAATTCTTAACAAGTGTCTTTTTGCCTGCATTCAGGACTTGTGATCAGCTACTTCACTTAAAAAGACCCAGCTTTAATGCCACTTCAATGATAAAAATAAATAAATGACAATAATAAAAACTAATAATAACATACAAATATATATAATAATAACATACAACTATATATAATAGAAAATGTGTATGACAGAATGTATTATTTACGATATACTATCTGTAAAATGTAAGTATATTGCGTCATACACGATAGAGATCTATAAGTAATAATATCTAGAGAGAAATAAAATAAAGAGTAATAAAATGAAGTCCATCAGGACACAACTTGGCAGTGAACAAAGTCACTACCCGCAGCATAAGAGACCCCATTTCGCGAGAGTGCAATGGACGCTCACTTCTGGAACCAAAAAATGCACAAAATTGAACGAAATTCTGTAAAAAAAAACCGCAAACGCCCCCAAAGCCGCTGCAATAAAAGAACTGCGATGTTTATTCTTCGGGCCCCTCAGCCCCTC
>VZTD01001178.1:27967-99922 GCA_013397725.1 Rhagologus leucostigma | reverse complement strand
CACATTCCGACCGCTCCCTCCCGCGGGGCGCATGCGCGGCCCGCGCGCCGCCGGAGCGCGCCACCCCGCGGCCGCCATGGCTGCTGAGGGCACGGGAAGGGCAGCGAGGGCAGGGGAGCACCGCACTCCCTTACCTGCATTTTATTGTACCCAGGGTGGTACGGCGCTGGAATGGAGCTTAGAACAGTCCCAACGCCCTCCTGCCATGGGCAGGGGCACCTCCCACCGCACCACAGAACGTGCTGAGTTGGAAGGGAAGCACGAGGGTCACGGAGTCCAACACCTGGCCCTGCCCAGGCCAGCCCCAAGGATCACACCACGGGCCCGGGAGTGTTGGCCGAACCCCGCGTGAAGGTTCAAGGTCTTTTCCAAACTGGCTTTGAGCCCTTTGAGCCCCAGGGTTGCGGCAGTGTCTCACCCCTCTTCCAGTAAATATTTCTTCCCAATATCTAGCCTAAGTTTCCCCTTTTTCCATTTGTTCCCATTACTTCTCATCCTATCACTACGGTTCTGACAAGGAGAAGTCTTGGGCTTGCTTGTTGGCCACTTCAGATACTGGAAGGTTGTCATGAGGAATCTACACAACCTTCTCTTCTCCAGGCTGAACAGCCCCAACTGTCTCAGCTTAAAAATTATATTCACGAGCAATTAATCACTAACAAGCAATTCATCAGTCCACATTAGCAGTGTTCTCCTGCCCAGCCAGGTTCTGAACTGCGTCTCCTTACCCCTTCTGTGGCAAGGAGAGGTCAAAATACCCCTTTACACCATACACACTCTGCACTCATGCTCTCTCCGTGTTTGTCCTAATCCTGGTTCTGTTCCCTTTTCCCAAATAAAGAGCACCTGCCAGCTCCCAAAAGAGTGTGCTCCTTGGTTTATTGGACAAATAAAAAGCATTACATTGTGGAAAAATTAAGGAAAAAAGGGATCTGAGAATAAAAATGGTCCAATTCCCCCCACCCAGGATCTCCTATGCCCAGCCTGCTGCCACAGTGGTGGCATCAAGCCTGTGCTGTCCCAGGCATGGATTGAACTGTCAGATCAACAAAATACTCTGGAATTCATGGCTGTAATAAATACTGAACACTATTTCTCACTGGGATTAATAATTAATAACCCAAAAAAGCACTAAAGCCTGAAGCAAATGATTGTAGCAGAGGGGAAGAGCACTAACCCACACCACGCTAAGGTGTGAGATGGAGTTTCAATCCTTTTTCTGAGCAGTTCCTCACTTGGGAGTTCATTTTGCTACCACCAGATCTTTACAGGATGTATTTCAGGTGATTAGACAGCTGGAAAAAGGAGCTTGCTTTTATTCAGAGCGGCACCTAAGGGCAGGTATACGGACTTGGGTATGCAAAAGGTTTGTGGGCACCTCAAATATCACAACAGTTAAAAGGCAGTAGTTTCTGTGGGCAGCTGAGGTGTTTTCCTGGTTTTCAAAAGACGAACCATAATAAAACCAAATAATACTTCTTAAATCTGAGTTGTAGATCTCCTTTAAACGCTCTGTAAGGGAACTGTACAGGGATTCTGACTCAATCTGTGTCACTGCTCACCCAGCCCGGCCTCACAGGACCCACTCCCGCTCATCTCCTGCTACTGCTGTCCACAGGTGACAGCTCCTGACAGTGTATAAGGGAATGCCCACTTGGACTTTTCCAAATAAACCTTCAGGGGCTTATTCTGGAACAGACCGGCATTTCCCCCTGCGCGGAAGGTCTCCTCAAATGTCAAATAGAGAACATATGTATTCTCAAAAAAATCCAACACACATTTGGAAAACGCCCTCTGATAATGCCTGGGGTGTTTTTCTTTTTGTAACTTACTTAAATTACACAAGTAGAAAAGTTATGCTTATTAATAGTTTAATGTATGAAGGAAACATCCAGATTTCTGAATATGAAGGTACATATCTCACATTAATTTAAGTCTACATAAAGTAGAGCCTCTATAACTGACATATTGAAATTTACTTTCTGCTTAGCCATTTGTTATGTAAACAATTGTACATTTATTTGCCATTCTAAAACTTCAGGATCAAGTTTACATAATTTTGCTAAATTTCTGTGTTTGCTCAGAAGCAGTTTACAGTACTAAAACCAACCAGCCAAAGAACAGCTTCAACAGAANAAAAAAAAGAGGAGGAAAGGAAAGAAGAAAGTCTAACTAAGTTGAAACATATGATGGTGGGGAATGGGCGGTCACAATGTTCACAGAAAAAGGTCAGTTAGTAAGTTCTTCTGCAAAAAGCCTACACACTTCAGTCAAGCACATCAGTAGAATGATCTGGGAGCACATAAACTGTTTCTGCCAATTGTGGTTTCCTCTGCAAAAAAAGGAATCTCAAGGCCAGCACGTTGATCCCACTCAGCCCAGTTGGTTCATATGCACACTGTTCATGTGAGGTGTCCAAGTTCCAGTCCACACCTGCAAGAGAAACCTGCATTAACACCGTGCTTTGGGCTGCTCCAAGCAGGGCACAGCTCACAGGGACACTGCGTGGCTCACAGTCTTCCCTGTCCAGGACAATTAACAGGGCTCTGTGCATGCAGCAAATGATTTGCCAGCCCAGTTCCCGAATCTCTCTAGATCCCAGAGCAACAGACTTGCTCTCCTCTTGACCTTAAGTTCAGACAAACAAGAACTTGATTTCTGCCACCTTATTTTCCCCTAACACCTTCAAGCACTGGGGAATCCCAAGCCTAACCAAGTAAAGCTTCTTTGGGGGACAAAGTTTCGTCATTAAACCAGAAATCACCTCGCAGAGATCAGAAGCCACATCAGAGCGACACCTGAACTGTGGCCAAACCCCCTCTTCCACACACCTATGGCCTGCCAGAGCTGGGAGCTGCTCCCCACAGCTTGGATCATTCCCAAGCAAACTAAGCCCAGAAATATCTTTATTTAGTAACAGTATAACAGAGCTCACTGTCTATTAAAAATAATCACAGGACATAATCTAACCAGAGCTACTGATGTTCCAAGAGGTTTAGAGGAATTAATCTCTCTGACTAAATTATATTTAGTGGACAAGCCAGGCAAGATCAGAGCAGCAAAGAGCTACTTACTCCCTTCCTAAAGGGCTGCTTTACACCCTTCCTCTGTGCGCTCCTAACACAGTCAGGACATCCTAAACTACAGAACCCTTCTTGGGAAGGGAAAGCTTAACTAAAAGCACGTAAATTGGCTTTTCCCATGAAATTCTGCCCCAAGGTTTCTTTTCCCAAATGCACAACTGCACAGATAGGAACCATCATGATATATTTTGAGTAAAATACACAGTGCAAAAAAATGGAACCATTACCGTCTGAGGCCCGTTGTTTTCTGTGGAATTTGAAACCATCTTTATCAGCGAGTTCCAAGATGGGTCAGCAGCATGAGGCCCGTTAAAGATGGGGCCTCCAGTACCATCTGTGATGGGGGCTACGGGAGGAATTATGGCATTCCCATACACAGAAAAAGGCATTCCCTGAGCGGGAGGAAAAGCAACAATCAGGATGCTTTCACAAATGCTACTACTACTGCACAGACAGAAGGACAAAAGGGGGTTCATGCTGCATATCGGGTCCAAGAAGGTCATTACCCCAACTTTTGGGAAGTCCATGTATCCTGCAGGGACGGGCTGATGGAATGTACCGGAAGGCGTTACGATTCCCGTGCTGTCTCTCTCCATGGCTTGGTGCGAGAACACGCCTGGATCAGACATGGGCCTGTGGATCATGTGGCTCCCCATTCCGCTGTGACACCAGTCCACTTTATCTGCCCGCACAGAGACACAACGTTATCCACAACACCTCATCGCCCGCTTTCCAGTCTCCAAGTTTGCTCACCCTGCAGCTCGCGGGCTTCCACCTGCACTAGGGCTCAGGAGCACAGAGGATGGAGGACACCAGAAATGGCACCTGCGGCACCCAAGCCAGGAACCCTGAGCCACTGCCAGCAGTTTGGAAGTTACCTGCAACCAGAGCGTTGCCCCTGCAACGTTCCTCCATTTCAACAGCAAAGCTGGAATTTGGGCTAACTCTCCCTCCTCCAAAAACCTCAGATCCTCCAAAAACCTCAATTCCTCGTGCCTTTGGTGCTGTGGAAAGGGTATGTACACTATGAAGACTATTTGCTCTACTTCACTACCAGTCTTCCATTAATTATTTAATATTCTAAGAGACACAGAAGTATCTGGACAAAGCATAACCAGAAAATGACCAGCTGCAGACATGTGCTCATGTTCTAATTCTGTGAATTCATCAGAGGCAGCTTGGTATTGGTGCTACAGTTCAAATCTCAGACATCCAAAAATCCCATTTTCAAAACAAATCGTAAGAAAATTGTGTTTGGAGAAGGGGTACAGAAACATTTCTGAGGCACCCTAGCACTCACGTAGAGCCAATCCCATTGTGAACTGAAAATCAAAATGTTTTAAGTAATTGATCAAAGCACAAAGAAAGCGACATCCCAAAAGCCAAGACAGGCACAAAGGACAACTTTTACAGCCACACAATGCAAATAAATACTAAATTTCTAAAGCTTTATCTGGGAAAAGAGCACTAGTGAAGTAAAAAAAGGGTTTGTATTTGGGGAAAAACCCCAGCACAGTCAGTCAATTAGAACCTTAAGCTGTCTGGACTCAGTCAAGGGGCAGAAGAGATTGCTCTGACAGGTGGAGCAGTTCCCATCCTTGCACGTTTTCCAGATCAGGCTGGATAAAGCCCTGAGCAACACAGGCAGAACTCATGGCAAACCCCACTTTGTGCAGGAGGCTGACAGGATTTCCAGAGGTCCAATCCAACACAGTCTCAATATTCACACTCCCCATCCCAAGCAAAAAAACCTAAAGAAATTAAAAATCAGCTCCCCACAAAAAACCCAATCAATATGAAACAAGTTCATCAGTCTCCCAAGAACTGCATCCAAGACTCCTGACAAGTTTGGGGAGAAAAGCTGTAACATCATTAAGTAAAATTCTTAATAAATTCTGAAATACTAAATTCTATGTGACTCCAGGAGAGCCAAGAGCCTTGTGCTAGGCAAATGGCTGGAAAGAACAAAGGAAACCCAAATGTGGAATATTACCACTTCATAAAAACACCATCCTCAGCACAAAAAGTTCTACTTTAGCTACAAATTAAATATTAATTCCTACTGTACAAACAATCTCTTTATCAGCAAAAAACCCCAGATAGTTATCTCGTGACACCTTAATTTCCCTCTTCCTAAATCAAATGGTCCTCACTGTATTCATCCCTGTAAACTCTGTTTTTATTTTTCCTGTTTCAAGTTGGAGTACCAAATCTTCACAGCCAGGACATTTCAGAACCCCTGAGGGTTTCAGAAACCTTGTTAATACAAGCAAGTGGACAGGAAGGCAAAGAGAAGTCCCTGCTCCAAATCCTTTGGGAAGAACATTTCTGTATTTTCAGGCACTCACTTCTGCATCCTCCCGTGCTGAAGACAGTTTTGGCAAACACAATGGTGTGATCAATTCAAGTGCATCTATGAACAACACGTACCTTGACTGCCACCTATACCTTCGAAGGACCAGATCCCACTGTGTCCCACTGGGGCAGCCAAGTTGCTCCCAATTACAGAAGGAGTAGACGTTCCAGTTTGTCTAATACGCGCAGACCGTTCAGTCCCAATAGGAACAGGAACTTTTCTGTCCTGAGAAACGTTACTGGGTTTTTCTGATCCCAAGGACACTGCTGAAGGGGTGGGAGAGGGTGCTCGTACTCCAGAGGACACGGACTGAGCAGGAGGTTCTGCAAGGAGAGCAACAGGAGCACTTAGTGACGGCAGCCAGATCCCACAGACCCATCCTTCAGTGTCCAACAACTGACAAGGAGGTTGTTAGTCAACTGGTTAATGCCAGATTCATCCACCTCAGGATAATTTTATCTCCAGATCACAGATACTCACCATTGACTTAGCTCCTTATACAAAATGCTCATCACGCCCTGGCAGCTCAGCCACTGGACACACACCACAAAACCTTAACTAAGCATCACTGTCTATCAGCAACAGAGGATTTGAGGATTATATCCTAAATCAGAGCTGAAATAAGCCCACATAAAACCGTATTTTTGTTGGGTTTGTTTCTTCTTCTTTTTTTTTTTTAATTCCTGCTTTGTTCCCTGCATGGTTTTTTTGGCATTATTTTTGCCAATAAAACAGACTAACACGTTCCCTGAATAAGCCAGCACTCAACAGCTTATTTGTTTTCTGTCCAAAAAACTCCAAACTGCAGGGGCCAAAGGTGGAGGAAGGTACCAGAACCTGCCCCAAGGATTTTCTCACGGAATTCCTTACGCACGTCTGCGAGACAACTTTACTTATACAGCAGCTTGTCAGCAGCTTCCTGCTGACCAGAACTCACCATTTGATGCTGATGAACATGGAGGCAATAAACTAAGAGGGGAAAAATGCTGTCTGTTAAAATTAGCAGCTGCAGGCGCTCCACCCAGAGGTGTCCCGGGCGCGTAGATCTGCCCTCCCGACAGGTTCGAGGCAAAGGTCCCCAGGTGTGTAGAAGAAGGTGTTACAGAAGCATAGGGAGAATCCATACTGACAATACCTACAAGAGAAAACAGGCACAAGTTTTCCCAGAACTCCAACATCTCCATCAAGAGGTCGCCCATACAATGGAAATAAAAAGGGAAACAGGAAAACTTTTATCCAATCCATCTTTGGGGATGTGTGTTGCAATTTTCCAAAGGAAACTGGAGTATTAAGCTTCACACTCTGCAAGTCTATTCAGTTTGTGGCAGTTGTGCTGTATACATAAATCAAGAATGATTCTTATTTCGTTAACACCAAATGTCACCAAATAGCCAAGATATTCAAAATACAAGAACTACTGCTCCCTTCATGTCCTCTTTAAGGAAGAAAGAGAAAAATAAAATCTTAGGGATCTAAGACTTATTAATTTCGATATCTTAGGGGCATACAGGACCATAGTCAAAATGCTGACTAGTATATCAAGATGAGAAAATTCAACACCATCATATTCACAAAAGAGGAAAAAAAAACACTGTTGTATCTCTCAATCCATTAACACCTTAGTGGTCCTAGAAAAACAGGCAGAGATGGTCCAAACCATGTGTGTACTTTCTGGAAGCTACAGAACAGGTTCTGTGACAACCCCTTGGCCTCTGTTTTGGGCAGAAAGCTCAACGTCTAACTAAAAATTTCAGGCAGTCAAGGAAATCGCATTTTTTGGATCAAATGTAGTAATTAAGAGAACACACCTCTTGTAAGTTACAAGTTCACATCAAAACACCACTTTTTTTACCATCCTAACCCTTGGAAGATGCTGCATATTTTCCTGCAGCCTCAGGACAAGGTACCACAAACTAGAACAGTCGCCAGCTGGTAGGAAAGGGAGGTGGAAATAAGCGTGTTTTAATTATCTCAGCTACTACAGGAGAACAGTAAAGGGAACGGTAAAAATCCTATTTTATCAAGCCCATCAGCTGCCAAACTGCTACTAGATTTGACAGGGGACTTAAAATGAACTCAACTTGGCTTAAAAAACACAAGAATAAACTGCATTATTATGGTATGGACACAAGCCAGAGACTTACCTGAGGGACTTGGAGCTGGCCTCTGTAACGGTGGCCTAAAACCTGGGGCTTTGGAAGTGTCAGACTGATGTAACGGATCTGAATTTGGCAAAAATGAGGACTTTGCTGATAGCATGGATTCTGGTGTTGTCTGAGAGGAAACGACGGACCCACCCCAGAAGGCATGAGCAGACGTGGGGCTGTTCTCAAACAACGTACTAAAGGGCCCAAAAGGCAGAGTAGCACTGAAGTTGTTCCCCATGGGCTTGTTCGCTGGGTGGGCCGAATTCTGAGAAGCACTTTGTGTACTTAAGGTAGAAGGAAGCTGCACTGAAGAAGGAACGCTGTGGGGCCTTTTGATGTGGTTAACGTTGAGGACTGCGACAGAGGAGTTTTGCACAGGAGCTGGATTCTTGTGGACACTGCCGGTTCCATGGACAGGCGGTCTGATGGCCGGGGTTTCCATCTTGGCTGTGGGCTGAGCAGAACCCATAGACGTCTGGGACACGGGGTAGGTCATTGGAGCATTGCTCGCACCTACCACGGGAGCAGATGAGCTCGTCGCTGCTAAATTTGGAGGCACAACCATGCGAGGATCTGGTGCAGGAACCTGAGGTTGCTGGAGAGGGGGCCTGGCCTCGGGCAGAGGAGCTCCCGGCGGCTGCTGATGAGCGGGATGCACGGAGGAGCTGCCGGTCCCAGGATTGGGCTGCCTGCTGCTGGTCGAGCCGCCCGCATCCACCGCGGGCGGGCTCCCTGCTTCCGGCTCAGACGGAGGCGCACCTTTATTGGGAGAGGCTGCCACGCAGTCGGAAGGACTGCTCCTGGAGACGCCCGCGGGCTGCGCAGGAGGAGAGGGAGATGAGGGGGAAGATGCAGGATAGTGTTCTTTGGCAGTAGGAGTTGGATACGTGGCGTTCGTGGGCGCTGTGCTCGTGTTGCTCGCCGTGGTCGTCACGGTGGTGGTGGTGGCGTTGGACGTCTTCACCACCGTGACAAACAGCTGCCTCCTGACCGAAGGGGAGCTCGGGCTGCCGCTCGCGGAAGATCCAGGCACAGTAGAAGCCACTGAAGTCGTGGTCGCCGTGGGACTCGTTGTCAAAGAACTTGCTGAATTCACCTGAGAACCGCTGCTGTTCTGGCTGTTATGGCGAGGCACCATGTGAGGTTTCGGCGAGTTCGTAGCTCTCGCAGGGCTCAGCGGCCTGACGGGAAACGGACCCCACGTGGACTGAGCTGGTGGGAAGGTACCTCCGAAGTGCGTCATGGGCAGCCGAGGCGGACGGATCTGCTGGAAAGTCTGAGCAGCGAGGAGCGCGTGTGCAAACTGCGGAGGAGGATATGCCAACGGAAGAGAAACTTGGAAACCAGGCCGCACGTTGTTCACGGGGTTCTTAATGCTTTTGTGAGTGGATGCTGAGGAGATTGCAGGCACGGTGAGCGCGGAGGCGGTCTGAGATGTCGACGAAGCAGCTACAGTGGTCACTTTGATGCCCACGAGAGAACTGTTAGCAGCTGTAGTGGTGGCAGGTGTCGAGGACCCTATTTTGGAATTTACAGTCGAACTTTTCAAACGGTTCTTTGGAATTAGTTCATCAATTTCCTTATCTGGATCCTTAATCAGAGCATTGATCAACTGTGTGGCCTGTCTGGTCGATTCTGTGCCACCCCTACAAAAAGGAAGGACAGGGAAAGTGCATCTAAAGCGTTTACACACACTATAGCCAAGGACCTCCCACACGTGATCCTGCCTATCTTCCATCACACTAACACAAACAGGAAAATAACTCTCTGTCCAAAAACCGAGCTTAGCACGGTCCTGCTGCAGACAATTACTCAAGAAGTTCAAGTTGAAAATCCCAAATCCCAAAAAACTCAAATGGATAAAATATTTGCTTCCCTAAATGTTCCTTCATATTACACCATGTCTAAACAAGCCCAAACACAGAATCCCAACCTTTATGCTTCACCTTATCTCACAAGCTGTCTTTTATACCTGCTGGTGGTTGTACTCTGTTCCCCCATCCCATTCATCTCCCTTGCTTTCAAGTGATCTTCCAAGGAACAACCAGATCAAGCCTTTAATTTTCCTATACAGACAAATGTTCTACAAGGAGAAAATACCCACAGGAGGGAGCCAATGCGGGATCCTGCTCACCTTATTGTGATTATTCGGTCCCCAGTTTTATCCTTCTGTTTGTCAATATCTATGTGCGCTCCCGTGCACTCTCGGATCGCGTTGATGTTACATCCTCCTCTGCCAATAACTCTGGAAATCACAGTTGATGGAACAGAAACCTTCTTGGATCTGTATAAAAAAGAAACAATATTACATGGGAAACACTTCCATGGCAAGAAGCTGGGGGCAGGTTGGTCAAAAGAATACTGCATTTTCTGTATTTTACTGATTCAACCAATGCAGCAACTTTGTGAGATCTCAAACCCACTAAGACGGTCAATTCAGTAACTCCAGAGAAGGCTACACAAAGGACAGCATCAAAGCGAATTAGGGGAATATTTTGCTTACCTTCTCACAACTTCCTTCCAACCTTCTTCCCTTTTCTGACCACGTTTAGGACTAGCAATGGTTAGCTTTCCATTTGGAGAAGAAAGGGGAGAAGGAGTGGATTTTGTGCAAGTAGACAAGGAATTACTCGTCACTTCATTAATAACTTCAGACAACCTGCAAAAGGAATTAAATGCTGTCATTATGTTGGGGGGGGAAAAAAGGATGACTGGCACTTTGCATACATGGTCACAGGAACTTACTTGATGGATGACTTGCCAGGGACTGCTTTCCTCTCATCCTTTGGACAAGTGACGAGCACCGACGGTTGCTTTTTGTTGCTCTGTGTGTTAGTGACGGCTGTGGAAGAATGATTGTCACTTTTGTGGCTGCTGTTGCTATTGCTGCTCTCATCGCTACAGCTGGAGATCCTCATATTATCACTGTCACCACTCTCACTAGTGCTGCTGCTCTTGGATTCCCCATTCACCTTCTCTGGTTGGCTATATGAAATTGGAAGCTGATCATCAAATATAATCTGAACATTATCAGGGGTTACTTTGTTTTTCCTGTTTTTCCTCTTGGAGCTTGTTGTGGTGATGGTGTTATTCCTCTTCCCATGAGAGCCTGCTAACGTTGTCCAGGTTGCAGATATACCTATGGTGGTGGTGGTGGTAGCACTGGGAGGCTCCATTGGGACCTCAGGATCATCTGATGGAAGAGCAAAGAAACGGCAGGAGTCATTTAGCTGGCTTGATTCCTCAACTTGAGTATTTCGCTTTCCAAATCACACCTGTCCTATCAAACAACTTAAAACTAACTTTTTTACAAAGCTCCACAAAACACACAAAACCCTTGACTATGCAGACATCCATAAATCTATTACAGTTGTCATACCAGCTCATACAGAATTTCATTCTTTTCTTGGAATAAATGCAGTAATCACCTTCAGCTTTTAACTTTTCTTTCTCCTGAGCAGCTTGAAGTTCAAAATTCTCTTTATTTTTTGCTTCTATTTCTTCTAGTTTTCGCCTTTGTTCTTCTTTTTTCTTCCTCCTTTTCTCCTTTCTTTTCTCTCTTTTGGCAGCCAGAGCCAGTCTCCTGCTTTCTTCCCTTAGCTACAAGTCAAGCACATGGAACAGCATCACAAGATGTCCCATGCATTTCAAGAAATCCAAATGCTTGCTATTTCCTCAGACTTTCCTGTTTTATTTCTACTACAGTATATAGTTTCTAGTAAATTAGTCTATTTTTTAATATTTTGGTCACAAAACAGGGTTTAGACCTAAGATCCATGAGAGCATGACTAGAAAATGCCATACTCATTTGTTTGACAGAATCATATTCAGAAATCCTTCTTTTGGTACAATACTGCAAAATCCTTCTTTTGGTACAGAGGAAATAGTTACATCGGCATTTCCCGATCCAATGTCTCTGAATAATATCAAAGTTCAAAGATTACCTGAACAGCAAGATGCTCAGCTCTAGACACTCCAATTACGGTGATTACACACGCACCTATACCCCGGTAACTACTTTTACCGACCTCATCTTGAAGGAACTTGAAATTGGAATTTTAAGAGAGAAATATTCCCAGTTGCAACTCTTTCCACTTGCCTTCTCCAAGTCCAGTTCCTCTAGCAGAATGCTTGCATTTTTGTTGGCTTCCGCAGCCTGTCTATCTTTGGCTTGAACAATTGACTCCATACACAGGTGGCACTTCTTCAGCATCTCCTGAAATGACAAAGTACATCGAGTACAAAGTGCCACGTGTTCTCATTTTCTGCTGTTTTTCCTCAAAAATTCCAATGGGACTCATGCTTTCGCTGAAAGCTGGTGGCCAGTGAGCTAAAGAGAATTCGTAACACTGTCTATGAAGCTGAGACACAATACTGTTCCTTCTCAAGTGTTTTCCTCCCTCCCATCTTACCTTATCAGTAATGGTTGCTATGTATCTCATGCACTCCGAGTCGGATGGGAACTGGTTCACCTCTTTCACCAGGTAACGCACCACTTTCACGTGACCCTGCAAAACAAATTTCAAGGACAACACTTTCTATCAGACCAGCTGCCTCTGCTTTGCTGACAAACACTTCTGTCCCAGCACTCCTCGCAAAATATTTATTTTCAACTCCTCAACACATGAAGCTCTCAACACTTTTTTTGAGATCTTTCTCACCTTCTGAACTAGTGAGGAACATTTCTGACACCAGAGAAGGCAGATAATTACCTCTCGTCAGGTTGCCCTTACTCCAGAAGTACTTTCACAAACTTCTGCCTTTTTTGGGGCAGTCTTCAGATGCCCAGCTCTAACAGCTTAACAGCTGCAGGCTTCTGCAGTCATCCGCAATTTTTCTAGTACTTGCGGCACCTCAACTACCCTCCCTTGCTAACAAAAATCATCTGTAGACTTAAATCAAGCTAAACTGCACTTTTTGGACCCAAGTCCTCATCCTCTCTTGCATAAGGAACCAAGCCTATTTTCCCCCAGTGCTATCACACAGAAACACTGCAATTTTCACCCCTCACACACACCAGAACCAGCCTCACTACACTGCCTGTAAAGCAAATTCCAATTAGAATTGAACACAGATATTACACAGGCGACACAGGTATCTGTTTCTGAAGATTCAATGCCAAGTATTCAAATTAACTGACATATTATTAAATATGTAGCTTCTGTCAGTACATTCTACTTCTAACAGCTGTGATCAAGACAATCCTAGCTGAGAGCCAAGCTGAACTTCACATTCTACCTTTCGGAAGGCTGCCATGAGAGGAGTTATTTTCCTGTTATCAGCTGCATCCACATCAGCTCCAGCCTGGACCAGCAGTTGGACAACATCAAGATGCCCCCCATTTGCTGCCAGCCACAGTGGAGTATTCCCCTTCTTATTCCGCACGTCGATGTGAGCTCCCCTACAAAACCAAACACATTCCATCAAAACCCTGCATCTGGGCAAAAGGAAGCACTCTGACCCCAAAAAGAATTTCCTTTGAGTACTTGGGATAAATTAAATTACGTAGTAAAAGTCAGCAGACACAGAACCTTTCCCACTTCCTAAGCCTTTAGTGTATATTTGGAAATATTATTGTATATTGGGAAAATGAAGTCTAAACACAGCCATATTTTTCTTTAAGCTGCTCACTTGCAAACATAGTACCTGCTAATGAGGAGCTCACAGAACTTGTAGTGCCCTTTGTCTGCTGCAATGGTTAAAGCTGTATCTCTGGATGAAGGTACTGGGGGAGCGTTGACATCCGCACCTTTGTCCAGCAGGACCCTGCCCACTTCCGCATATCCCCCAGAAGCTGCTTCCATTAATGGTGTGAGACCAGTCTGGAACAAGCAAGCAGGAGAAAGAAGCCATTAGTGGGCGTGAGGGGCTTACCTGAGAGCCGGTATTTATTTAACTTACAAACATAATGGATTACTATCCTTATGCTTGTAAGCACCTGAAGATGGATCAACACTTTTTTGAAGAAACACACTTTTTGATGAGCTTTGCAACCACCAAAATCTTAGCCCTTAAATGTAGCCATTTTTTTTCTATACAGGATCTGGTTCAGTTCAGTTAACTGGACTAGAGAACTGAACTAGAGAAGGTGACTTGCACAAAGGCAAGAAAATCGGGTAACAACAGAGACACGATGACTTACAAGCACCTCTTTCTGGGGACCACTCCAGCTGTTTGCTCTTTACCTTGGCTCTGTGTTCAACGTTAGCTTTTCTATCAAGCAGCAGGCTGACCACCTCAGTTCTTCCTTGGAAACAGGCCAGAGTCAGAGCTGTATTCCTGTTGGTCTCGATCTGGGCATTTATATCAGAGCCCATGTCCAGTAACAGCTTGACAGCAGCAGTGTGCCCATTCATGGCTGCCAGCATCAAGGGAGAAATGCCCAATTTGCTACCAGTTCTAAAAGAGAAGAAAGAAAGAACCAAAACTGCTTTAAAGGTAATTTCAGAAATGTGATTATAATAAACTAATGAAGGCAGAGGACTTGCACAAGACTGAAAAATCAGCTGCACACCAACACCTACTGAGCCTACAAGGGGTTCTCCACAGCAGCATTGTTTAGGACGAGTACTTCTACTTAAGAGACACCATGCATGCTACTTTTTGATTGCTTCAAATTGAAGGACATCTCTTATGAGGAGCATAACCTGTGCTTGGCCCTTTCCTTTGACCTGTGCAGTTCACACCTGAGCCGTTCTCTACCTCCCAGTGGATGCAAAAGCATGACATACATGCACACACACAGAATTAAGTACGCAAGGAAAACAAAGGGAAAACACACCCACTTTCTTCACATAACTCACAACCAAGCCCAAGAGATAAGGGGTGAAAAGACAACTTGCCTGGAATTGATTTCTGCCCCGGCATTCAGCAGAATCTTGATAATGTTCACATAGCCACCTGAGGCGGCGAGGCTCAAAGGCGTGTAATCAGACACATTCCTGTGCTCCTTGTTTGCCCCTCGAGCTAGCAGCAACTCCACCACCTGCAGTGTTTCAACAAATAACATCTGGTTTTCTCCTAAACTTGCAAATCTATCCAAGACAAATGCTTTTCAAGCCTAAATATTCTGTTGGAAGATGTCAGTGGTACGAAAGCCACTTTAATCAGTTGCTTCGCTACACCCCTTGCCTTCACAACCAGATGAGGCCACAACTGTGTTCCTAAAGCCACTGTAAAACTTCCTTTAAAAAAATCAATCGTGACTGCTCATTAGTATGCTTCAACCATTTCTAGCAAATCGAACGGCAGAGTAAGATGAAGCAGATCTCTTTATGATTATTTCAGCCGTCTTTAAAGCCTGACAAACCAGAAATTCAGTTTCAATATGGTGTACAAAGTACTCCTGCTTTCTGTCCTCTCCTGCAGAGGACTTGATAAGAAACTGAACTGTCTAGCAACTTAAGATCACAGTGTACACTGAGGTGAAAACCCATGGTGTCACTTCCAGTGCAATGTTAAATTTGCTTCACTTTCGGGTTTTAAGCATTAAAAAAGTTTAGATTAGACGTGCACAGTTCTCAATCAGAATGTTTTCCCAAGAAATCACAGAACAAATATACTGTCAAACCCAAAAATTTGGGCAGGAAGGTGTTCTGACATCATCTCTGCTGCCCAAAGCCCAGTGTTTTCCCATTTTTTTCCCCCCAAAACTATGATATGGCTCATATATAGAACCCATTTGTGTCTACCTACTGATTCTCAGCAAGAACACTCATGGCATTCGCTTTCATAACTACACCTAATTATGCTGGTAAAAGTCCCATAATGGGGCACTAATGACTACACTCATGAGGACAACTGCACAGGACCAGTCCAGTTATCAAAAGAGAAAAAGCAATCTATGAGACACATTGTAATGTCTAAATTGGAAAATGTGAAGCTCTTTGCATCTTTTTTAAACACACATCCTGTGCGACTGTGTCTTTTCTGGAAGATTCTTGTACTGTACTAACACAATATGTCATTCACACAATTCTGAAGATTTAAGGTTTACTTCACCTCTTGCCTCCCTCCTGAACAAGCCAAAGACAAGGGAGTGTCCTTGGTTCTCTCGGACTGGGCTTCAATATCAGCTCCATTATCCAGTAAGATTTCCACAACACCCACATGGCCGGCTGTAGCAGCCAAAATAAGCGGAGTAAACCCTGAAACAGAGAACAACGTTTGAAAAGTCCACGTTCCTAAGTGACATGAGTTAAAAGCCTCAAGGTTTCACATGAAGTCTAGGCTTACTGGGGATTTATTTAGTGGGACACACTGGCAAAGCAGACAGAGTTTGTACTGCCACGGTGAGATACCCACCTTTCTTGTCCCTGTGCTCAATGTTAGCTCCTCTCTCCAGCAGGGTTTGTACCAGTTCTTCATGGCCACCAGCACAAGCCAGCGTCAAGGCTGTGTCATGGTTACTCTCAGTCTAAACCAAACAGACATACACACAAGATAAATACTTGCTTTTTCACAGACAGCCCTTATCATAGTGCACGTCAGCCAAAACGTAACAACACCCATGCCAAAACAAAAAGCTTCTATAAGCTAAAGGCGTGTTTATTGATGCCCCCACAGGTACCTTCTGTGTGCAAGTTTATGACAGGATTCTACCTCTCAAGGCAGCTCTGCTGGGAGATTTAAGAAGAAATCCTGACAAGAACTGAAGATTCTTCAAGAACTGAGTTCTCATCTGTGCTCTGCTAACCAGATTAACTTCTTTACCACTGCTTGACTGTGACCTTTAGATGGTATAATGAAGGTAAGAATTCTGTCTTTAATTCCTAACACTCCGGTTCAGCCAAAGGCTTCATCACAGCAGAATCCAAGCCAAGTGCCACAAGCAACAGTAGCAAAGGCTGATTTTCCTGAGGTTTCTCTCCTTTTCTCCACAATGATCTCACGCCTTTCCTTCACTTCATGCTGCCCAAACCGTAGTCATGTTAAGCCCAGAGCTGTGCATGGATGTATGCCAGTTAGTATGTGTATGCTTTTTGCCGATAGCCAGCTAGCTCCAAGTCAACATAGAGTTGCCCTTTTAAAAATTATTTTCATTACAGAAAACCCTTTCCCTTAGTGCAAGTGAGAGCTTGAATTATTTCCTCCTGCTAAAAAGAATCACAGTAATTATTAGTTTCAAGACTTTCATACCTCTGTGATCTCTCGCCAACAAGTTGGAAGCACAACCAAAAACTCAGTGTGCAATGCTTTACAGCTTATTTTTGTCTTAGGATATTAGGCCAGAAAACATTTAATTTCTGTCAGTAGACAACTCTGCTGTTTCCCATAATCACACTGACAACAAAGGAATGAGAAATACAAGTGTTTAGTCATTCAGAGACTTTTTTTTTGTTCGGCAAGAGCACAGAGGAAAGTGGGTTGCGACTCTCTGGGGTGTTGTTCTGGCTTTCTAAAAGCAGCAAATCCAGTCCCCAGACCCCAATCCATTATACAACAGAGCTGTTTGCCACTGCTGAATTATTCAGGATGCAGAAAAAAAATAGCTTTGTGCATCTGTGAGAGTGGCAGGCTCACCTGGGCATCGATGTCTATAGCAGGGTAGATGGGCAGCATGGCTGAAGGAGAAATGATGGGACTCGGAGTCGGCGTCTGAGGTTGGGACACTGAGGTTGCAATGCTGTGGGTAGGAGTGTTTGACATTGCAGATGCTCTTCCACTCACTGCTGTTGGACAGAAGACCCACACTTAGTCAAAGCAAAACACTTCCCAAGTGTAACGTGACAATAAAGGGACAGTGGGATGAACTCCCACCGACAGATGGAACTCCTTAAAAACTGTTGTTTTCCGCAAATATATATATTCCACGCATTTAGCCCAACCTTTGAACCTTTAACTCTCAGAATTTGAACTATGAAAAAGGTTTACTGTATTCAATCAAAGAAAGAGTTAAGTATCAGATTGACATGTTTTCTAGAAGCCCACCACAAGATGATTGGTTTTTGGTTTTTTTTAACCCGAAGATCTTTCCTACAACAAATCAGCTGTTATTTGGACCTGGAGTTCCATACCTTTGGAAGCAGGGCTGCAGAACAAGTCCAACCAACGGGCGTCTACGCAATTTTTCTTACAACAGTTTAAATGTTTTCATGTAGAAGTCTGTCCAGCCTTCCCCCCCACCCCCCATAAATGTAACAAAAAAGCAACAGGGCAGGATGCTCACATGGCAGAATTTGCTGAAACCAGAGAAGTGGAAGCTTTGTAACAGCCAGCTTGCAGAGAGTTCGGTCAAGGTGTTAGGTAAGCAAAGGTAACACCACTTACAGTGATGACAGTGTATGGACATGACACAGATAGCACCGACTGCCACGCTCCCTGAAACTCATTCTATACATGGGATGTTTGGAAGTACAGAGCAAACTTGAGTGTAAAGCAGCCTTTGGGGAAAACACCCTTTTTCCTACTTGGCCTCAGAAGAACTCAATGGTTTTTTCCCTGTCACTTCTCCAGCTGTTTCTCAGGTGTGACAGCAAAGGACAAAGTGAAGCCCCACACACTTCTCCCATCCAGCTGACATAAGCACTTTAAACCGCAAAGTGAAACAGTTTTCCAACCGATGCCACAAAACCTGTATCCTAACAGGCCCAGTTGTGTGCTCCCACCTCTGCAAGGCAGCTGTGTTTTACATCCACTACTAATTTAATTTCTGGATTTCCTACACAAAATTCCAGCAAAAAAGCTAATAAACGGCACTGGGAGAAACAAAGAACCCCCAGCTTCTAACACAGAAAGTATCATTAACCCTATATTTACGACTAAGTCAGAATTCAGAACTCAAACTCCCTTGATCTGTATCTTTGTGTGCCTTTTGAAAACTTATCTCACAAATCACACAAGGTATGGATTAAAAAAAACATACTGAAGATATGCCAAAATATTTTGACATAAGGTCAAAAATAGCACATGTTTTAAACAGTTTCTAAGAACTCCTGCTCAAGTCCCAGAAAGGGGACTGGTAAGCATCTTCTCTATTACAGGAGACATTAGTAAATTCTCAGACTAAAAAACGTCAAGTTAGTTAAGAAGGTCTCAACTCAGGTAAAGTCTACTTTTTATATTTGCAGTGAGGTGAGGAAAAACCAAACAAAAAAACCACCCCAACCTCCCAATCACCATCCCCTCCCCCAAAAATACAAAACAAATGAACAAACCCAAAAAAGAAAGACGCGTGCTTCAGCAATAATTCACAAATTTAGTTCATATCCCTACAGCGCAATTCACTAGGACACAATATTCATTTTTATGGGTAATCCCTTTGATCATATTTATTTCAACATCACCTGTGTGGAGTTCAAATTTCTAATGAACATGCCAAAGGTGATGAACAGAATTTTTACGGCACCCAAACTAAAATATTCAAAGTTTTCAACAACCCAAAAGGTTTCCACAGCAGTCTTGAGCACTGAGAAGAGGAACCAACTAGCTTGATTCTCCAGGCTAAACACAGTGACAGTCAAATATTTATCTTTGCACTCTGCTCCTTGTCCTACTCTAATGGACTAGTGGCAAAGTGAACTAAAGTCTGTACTTCACCATGGAAACATCGTTATTTCATGCCTGGGATAACCAAGTGTTCAAAGTTAGTTCACTATTGGAATGTTTTAGTATATACATGACTTGGTACAGGACCACCTACACCTTAATCACGTTAGGAAATGAGATCAAGCTTCTTGGTTGGAAGACACCGCCAAGCACCATCCGACTACTCCAGTCTCAGTCTCGAACATTTGCTGGGGTATCAGACAATCATTTTGTGCTTACTGATATTTGGAACAGCACTGCTCTTTACCTTGATTTGCTTCTGGCCATACCTCAACTGTCTCTTAGCTACACGAAGAGAGGACACCCTGAGAGCTGCTACCTCCTCCCCGTGCCCACTGGCCTCACCAGTGCAACACGACCTTGGCTTTCACCCTTGCAATCCCACTTCTCTTCATGTGGACATCACATGTCTCAGAAGTGCTGTCGGACTGTGGGCACAGCATTATCCTTATGCACTGACTCCTTCTCTCCTGTAATGTCAACAGCAGACAGCTAAAAACTGTTCCACATTACACACCAATAAGCCAAGATGAAGGATGGAATAAAAAAATACTTTACAAGAAATGTATGAGACATCTCAGCTTTTTCCAACTGGTTTCAAGCCAACTCTATGGGCTTCTTCCACATCAGTTCCTTCTCTGCCCCCAATTTCTCTGTAGTATCCTCAGTTATTACAAACTGTGTTCCTGCCACACAGGATTAAAATCACTATAGAGCAGTTGAGATGCAGAACATGTCTTGGATTGTAACAGCCCATGTTCTGAATTCCAACACAAACACAGGGTTGCTGCTGTGCAAGAAGGGCTCCGTGGATGAAGCCTGAAAACCATCCCACACCTGCAGTCCTGGTGGTTACTAGTTAGAAGTGTGCAGAGTGTCCTAAGGCAGGTCAGCCCCACATAAAATCAGCTCCTGCTCAAGTCCCAAGTGGGACACAACCCGATTTTCCTGGGATGCTGGCACTCTACCGTTATTTTTTTCAGTATTGAGTCTACAGCCAAGGCAGACTCCTTCTCACGTATTAATTTAGACAGCTGCATTTCAAACCAACTCATCCCACAAGGTAGCTTCCAAGAATGCATTTTATCAAGTGCTTCAAGATTCTCGAAGTTCTTTGTGAAACTCTGTGACTGGACATAATCCTTGGAACAGCTTCTTTTTTACACAAAGCTTGCTATTAAAAACAAGGTGTTTTTTTTCTCTTTAGATCTTTACCACACCACTTAACAGATGCAATGTCTTCATACGAGACTTACATAACTAACCCTAAAAAATACTTCTTTTTACGAGCCTCACAGCAAGTGAAAAACTTGCCCAACATCTGAAGCCCAAGATCCAAGCCTTTTGTTTGTCCTCAATTCCAGCAGGATCATAAAGGAGCCCAAAGGTAAAAAAAGGAGGATTATTTACTACTTGCTCATTGTTTTCAACTAATTAAGCACAGAGATGCACATTAAATCAAGTCTGCACAGTCAAGGTGAAGCTTTGTTTCTGTAACTTGGTGCTGTAAACACAGCTCTGCAATGGAACTAAACTCAAGGCATCTCAGAAACAAGAATTTAAGGCCCTAAGAATACTCTAGAAGCTTCTCTTAAAGCAGTACACAGAGTTACTGATCAAATATTTCGCCACTACTTAAATGTTCTGTGTTACACTGAGGCCATTTCAGCCCCACAATAAACTGTGATGTGTGGACTCAGGCTGGCACTGAAGTTCTAGACTCAGGTCTGTGTCTGTTCTTGCTTAAAAAAACACCCTAAAACCAGCCACTTGACAGAAAATTAATTTAGACTTCCTTCCCAACTGCATGTGTGCATGCACGTACTAACAAGGGGGGCTGAGCAGTACCAAAATATTCACTGAAATTCACACTGGAAATACCTGACTGCCCAAAAAGGCACACACACAGGCATTTGGGTACACAGCAGGTGACCTGAAATCGCACCTTCTCAAGATGTGACATGCAGTTAAACATGTCCCAAAAGTCCTAACTCCAGGTTTAACTCATATTTCAACACAACTCAAGTGCATTGCACAGATTCTTTATAAGTTACCAAGAACAGCAATCATCCCAGCTTTTAAATTCCTGTTGTCCTGTATCCCAGCAGCTCCACATGAGAGAAATCTTTACTGTTCCACATTACCCATGTCAGTGCATGATATATGTCGTTTTATCTACTTTTTCATGCATACATTTGTTTTTTATCCACTTCCAATCTTTACGTCTATGCTTCCATTCTAACACGAGACTGTCAGAAAAGAAGTTTCTGTCATCTTTAATGAAGCTTTGCCTAGACACTAGGTCACTCATCAGGTGTCTCACTTCAAAAGTGGTGTTCCAAGTACTTTAAAAAATCACCACCTGGTAGTTTTAATCATTTACCATACCTTCCATTGACTCTGTACCACTACTGTACTCCAACTCTCGCAGTACACGCAGGAGCAGCTCCGGGCTAACACCTTCTTGGAGACCTGCTTTCCCTCTGGCACACATCTCTCATCCTAACACGCTTTGCAAAGCAGACTCGTTCAGATAGACAGCACTTGTAAAAATGACAGTGCATCAGCTTAACCAAGAGCATCTTGGTACTTTTTCATGAAGTGACATTTTTTTAACACTATGTCCTACCAGTTCATCTGTGTTCAGCTAAGGAGTATTTCAATGACTGCTTTAGCATGGAAAGGGGATGAAGCACAACTGAGTGAGGTATAAACTAAAACAACAGTGACAACTCACATTTAAAACCTGCTTCATTCTTTTATTTCTAAGGCCTTAGAGCACAAGTCACTGGGTAAAGAATTCTCTGAAGCGATGACAAGAATTTGGTAAGGCTAAACATGTTTTTTGCTGGCAGCCATTTTTATGAGTAGATGTTTCAAAGTGTCATAGGATTATCACCTTTTTTTTTCCAAGCAGAAGTAAAAGCTTCCAATAAGCAGACTACAGAAGGCCAACCAGAGCAGCTCTTATTCTGAAGATAAACCCACAGGTCCCTCACACATTACAGGCTTGTTGTGGTGCTGCAGTTGCTCAGCCTACTGCAAGTCAGCTCTCAGCTAGTCCAGAGTACTTCCGAGTATCATCATGGTGCTATTCCTGAGCTACCAGCAGGCCAAAACACAACTAACACGTGAACTCTCCAAACATCCCTCTCCAAACTATGAAGAGTTAAAAATGCCACTCCACCATACCAACCTGACCAACAGGCACCAGTTAGCTCACCCTGCGAATTGAAAAGTTAAAGCTAGTTCTCCCAACTCCTCAAGACAGGGATCAGAGGGCGAGTGGTACTTGCTGTAGAGCTCATGGGAATACACAAACACACACGCACACACACACATATATAAAAAGAAGTGGACATACCCTCAACTGGTCAAGCAAATATACCTGCTCATAACAATATAAACCCACCTGCCATGATGTCATCCAGCGTGTCATTGAGCGTCTGAGCAGGGCTGGCTACCATTAACCCTTGCTGTGTTTCTGTCAGTATTCCTTGCCCCAGCCCTGCTAGTTGTGCTTGGCCCAGCACTGGCTGTCCAACTATAACACCTTGCAGTTCTGTAAGATTTGCGATGGACCCTGGAGGTAAGGAACCTGCTGCCAGAGGCAAAGCTTGTGGCATGGCCAGAGGCTGAATTGGTGCAAAACCCGTCTGCGCAGCAGCTTGCTGAGGGTCATCTTTAAGCAAGATGGGGTCCACTTGCTGCAATCGTGCATAGTCTCCCTCTGAGAGTTGTTCTCCTACCCCAACGGGAGTCAGTAGTCCCAGATGCTGGCAAGACTGTTGCTGCTGCTGCTGCTGGAGCTGAATTCTTTGCGCTTTTACCTCTAGATATTGCTTTTTTAGCTGCTGCTGAGTTTTCAGCTGTAACTCTCGCTCCACCTTCTGCAGTTCCTCCAAAATCTTTTGTTTCTTCTGAATTTGTTCCTCTCTCGTTTTGTTCAGCTCCTCAATCTTCTCTTTGGTGAGCTGGTCAGCGTGTGCCAATTCCAGGGACTGCAGCTGAGCGTTCTTCTCTATGGCTTCTTTTATCCTCTGCTCCAGCTCTGTCAACTTGCCCTGAGCCTCTTCTACAATGCTCTCTGGAGACTGATTGGTGATGTAACCCTGTACATCCTGGTTGTTTGCTGGCAAATGACTGCTGGACTTTTGTTTAGAAGCAGCTGTGTGAAAAAGAAACCCCCTCAGAACCAATGGAAGTGCATACGAATGGCATCCTCATTACAGAGCTACCGCTGGGCCGCTGCATGGCCGGCTACGCACCAGGGCACAGCACCCACAGAAGGTCAGCGTGTCCCGAAGGCCCTCCAAGAACACCTGCCAATTTGTACCCAGCAGTCGGATTGCAATTTAACAGGACACACTATTGCACATGCATCCCACATATCCCTGTGCTACGGTGACAGATCTACACTCCAGCAATCGTTATGCTTTTGCCAAAGGAAGCGATTGTCTTGAGCCGCTGTTACCGAGTGCTGCTACAAGAAAACTGGGAACAAAAAGCAAGGATATGCTGTCTCTTTACTTGGTGTTCTGCGTCTGGTATGGTGTTGGGACATAAACATATGCTTACAGCCCTGAAAGCGCAGCCCAAGGGATAGAAAAACATCTCAAGGACAGGGACTAGGCCACCGGTTTTGCAACCGACTTGGTACATTTTAAGAAGTGCTACGCTTTCTGGAACTAGGCATCCTTTTGCTCCAGGTATCCAGCTTTGCTCAGGTGACAAACAGTGCCAGAACCCAGGATAGTCATTTAGATTTAGCAGGATCTAACAGGGTGTCTTTAGCCACTATGTTTTATCCATAGTAGACATGATTTTGCCTGTGTCAAAACTCAGCTCTCTGCCCAGGCAAGGCAAGTATTTCAGCCTTCCTGCAGGAACAAGCGATGGACTAATCCAACTGGTCTTTTATGCAGAAGTCCCCAGTAACACAGCTGACATGCTCTGCCATACCAGGTGGAGAAGCAACAATCGGTTAATTTTGAAGGGCGAAAGGCAAATCAAAACTCAGGATCTGAGGCAGTGGAGGTGCCCAGTTTCTTCCAGCCATCCTCGCTGTATCTCCAGAACAATACAAGTGTACACACAGGATTAATTTTACGACATGCACGCCTGTATTTGCTACTGCTGATGCTCGATAAAAATTGGTTTTTGAAGAGAATTCTTAAGTACAGAAAGCATTGTCAAAATGGCGAGAGCAAAATAGATGCAAATTTAGTCCTAGGAGGACCTGAGCCACATCAGACTAAAGATTTTACTCCACAAGAAATTCCGCCTTCAATCCAATTAGTCAAACCCACTCCCAGACTACTACCCTAAGGAAACACAAGTTATCAAATCAACTATGATATGGAGATTAACATGGGTTTTGCAACTTCCATTATCCAATTTCTATAGACTTCTGGGTGACATTTTGCATTAGTTCACTGTGTGAGACTAGAGATTTTAACGTATTTATTTAGGCAGATTTCTTGACGTTTTATGATTACAGGGTTAGATGACTGATACTTGGTGGACAAGCAAACCCTTAAAAAAATAAAAAAAATCAAAATTGCAGTTTCCTTGACTGAATCCATAAACACTCTTCATAGGATCTACCCTGCTACAAGAGCAAGCCTCTGTGTTCTACCTAGGAAGGATATTTACAAAATAAGCTCACCAGAACTACGACTGACCTTTATTTCTGATGGGAAGGGTAGTGGCGACATTAGCAGGGGGTTTGTCAGGCTCCTGGGGTGGGACGACCATGGGCAGCGCCTGCACTGGTACTCGAGGAGCCTAAAACGTCGGATACTAACAGATTACTTTTCTCATACTCTGTGCTAGTTATAATTCAATAGAAGGTAAACAAAATCTGTTAGAGAAGTAGACTTTAACGGTGACTAAGAACACTTAATAAGGTTTTTAATATGCTGAGTTCAGTAATTAACACCTGGAGATCATGTCATCTCCACATACTTTGCATTTTTAAGCTAAAAAATTACTTGCCAAACTATACTCGGCATGGTACAGCGTTATACTGTAGTACAGCAAATACAAGCCACAATGGGCTATAAATTCAATTCTGAAGAGTCTCATTTAAGCAGACCTTTGCACTTGCTCTTTTTTTCCACCCTCAGTGTTTTTTTCCAGTAATACTTAGAGAACAATACGAGTGATGAAAGCACTACATCATAATGTTCAAAAGTCTTCCCCATCTCCATTACAGCTCAAAGTAATTTTCAGTGTGCTCATCTACAGTTTATGACATGGTATGGCCGCCTCTTCTCTCACCTTTAAACTCCCAAGTAACAAAGTGCAAAAAAGCCCCGCACATCACCAGTCCTGAAATCTTACCCTGTTTAGATCATGGGATGGTGGGGTCAGCTGAGTGGCATCGGGCGGAGGAGCAGAAAGCAAGTTGTTTGGGTAATCTAGAAGGTAACAAACCACGCTGGTGTGACCGCCTTTGGCTGCCTCAATTAGCATAGTTGATCCATCCTGAAGAGGGAAAGATCACAGAGTTAGAAAGGAGCATCATCAGAACAGCACCAACATCATCAAAACAACACTGCAGCATTTTGGGAGACAACACAGTACCTGTGATGACTGCTTTCTGCTTTAGTACATACTCAGTCTCCACGAGTTCACATCAAAACTTAAAGACTTCATGAAGTATTTTAAAAAAAACAAAAAAAAGTACTTCAAAAATTTTTTCCCCTTTTCCACAATCGGGACTTTACAACTGGAGGGCAGCCTTTATATTCATGATGATCAAGAGACCTGCACTAACTCCAACAATACATACACGAGCAGAACATCTGCTTGTGGAAACTTCCATCTAAATTGTGACAGGTTGGATGAGTTGCAGAGAATACAGAAGGAGAAAATTCAGTTGGGTATCCTCAGTTTTAAGAGGAAAATGAGGCAGTTGAGGGACAAACCTTGAGTCTGTGTGTGGGATCAGCACCATGAGCGAGAAGTAACTCCACCACTGCCAAGTGACCTCCGGCACAGGCCAGCGACAACACTGTGTGATCGTTGTTCGCTGTGGTCCTGTTCACATTTGCTCCTGTGAAAACAGAAAGGGAAACATCAGCTAAAACAGACTTCAATGGGTTCACCTCTATCAAAAGTAACAGAATTAACTACTCTGCAATCTATACAGGGAAAATTCCATCCTGCTGGATGTCCCACTCCATGCAAGGCAGGGACAAGAAAAATTCATGAGAATTAGCCCAAGAGAGAGAAAATGGAAATTTCAGGTTCGTATCAGAACATCAAGCAAGCTACAGTCAAAACCTGGAAATCAACAGTCACTTGTAGCTCAACTCCCAAAGACAGTGCTCCAAAGCTGCACCAGGGGCATGGAGACCCCAGTGATCCCTACTACTGCTGCTTTTACTAGGAATTAAAGACTGAAATACACTGTTTTTACGAGTTGCAGTTCCACTAATCTCAGCAGAAACCACAGGTAATCATTACATGTCTAGCTGAAGAATCAACTGCCTGCTTGAGTTAGGATATTTAAAACAAATCCAAGGAAGTTACACTAGTTCTGACACGTTCTTAACTTGAAGTGTTTCTAATGCCAGGAAAACCCAAACCTTTTCACACTTACCTTTGCTAATCAAGAACTGAACAGTGCAAACATGACCTGCCCTGGCAGCTTTCATGAGAGGGGTTCTTCCACCTTCCGATTCATGCTCCTAGAGCAGATAAAGAAAGGCTTCAAAATCCAAAGTAGCATGTGAAAGGAAGCAAGCCAGCCTTCTGGATTTTTGAATGGGAAGGTACTGGACATGGAACACCCTTCTTCAGTGTTTCACAAACTTAGACATAAATACTTAGCTAACATTTGAACTGAGGGTATCTTGAAGGCAGGTGAACCATTCACCACCCGCCTCTGCACAGGTGTGACTCCTGGACAAGAAGCACTCAGGCACACGGTAGGGATTTTAGTTAAACAGGACATCTTGTGACATGCTTAACTTCACTTTTTGGTAACACACTGGTGTACAAGCCTACTGAAAAGTAAAAATCAGTTTACCTCCATCATCTTAATTCCCTTACAGTACACCAAACACACTGTCAACTATCTCATGCATAAGGAATAGAACAGATTTGCAGGTACAAGGACTAACCCAGAATCAGCTCAACAATTCGAAGCTGAATACCATGACCAAAGAATGAAATCCCCTATTTTCCTGTCCAGGCAACCTTGAATGGCTTGGAAATGCTTTAGACATCAATCACCAGAGGACTGTAACTGACCTCAGCACTTTAGGGTAATTTAACAGCTTAAAACACATTAAAGAACTTGTAAGTTTTCAGCAATGAACACAGAAACAAACAAAAAGAATATGAGATGTTGATAATTTTATTTCCTACTTAGATTTTTTTTAAGAAGGTAAATGACTTACCAGATCTGCACCTGCCTGAAGTAAGACATCTGCTACATCGGTGTGGCCGTTTTCACAGGCGTACGTCAGTGCCGTGTCACCTGTTGCTGTTGTTGCGTGCACATTAGCCCCTGAAACAGCAGCGACAAAACCTTGTAAGCTTTATGATGGGCATTACAGAAAATATGCAAGCCTCCACAATCTTCACAGGATCAAACAGCAAATTAAACTTCCCCCTTCCAATCCAGCATCTATTAAACTGATAACTTGATCACACTCTAGAGGAATAAAAACATAAACTACAAGTTAGTTCCAAGCAAGTTTACATCAACTCAATCTTCAAAAGCTAAATTAGAGTCCAACCAGTAAATTACTTAGGGCTCCAAAGACCTTCACAGTCAACTTCAAGAAGCTGCTGAAGAAAATGTAATGAATATCGAAAAAAGTATTTTTCTCTTAGATTAAGCCTTTACAAAAGTGTTAACCAAATGACTCCATACCTGCAGCTAATAAATATTTAACCAGCTCCAAGTGCCCCTCTTGGGCAGCCTCCATCAAAGGTGTGGAACAGCCCAGTTCTATGTCAGCTCCTGCTTTAATGAGAAAATCGGCCACCTCCAGAAACCCTCCGCAGCAAGCCAGAGTTAATGCAGTTTCTTGCGTCTCCTCTGTCTGAGCATTGATGTTTGCTCCTTCACACAACACAGAACACCAGTTAGAGAAGGCAGGATCAGCAGACAAACCACTTCCATATGCACAAGGCATCTTATTACCAAAGAAAACAAAAATCCCAGTAACTTAGTGCTTTTTCCCCCAACATGTGCAGCTGCCTGCTGAGTTCCAGCCCGCACAAGGCCCCGCAGCAGTTACCTTGCCCAAGTAACAGTGCCACCATCTCCTCGTGGCCTTCTCGAGCTGCCTCCATCAGTGGTGTGTATCCTTCATCATTGACCTCTTCCAAGTTAGCCCCACGTTCGATTAACAAAGCCGCCAGCTCGACGTGCCCGCCACAGGCTGCCAGAGTCAACGGAGACTCGAAGGAGTCCGCAGGCATGTTCACCTGAGCTCCGCTGTCCAGAAGTAATCTTGCCACTTCCACGTGACCATCCTGGAAATGAAAAAACACAAGATCAAAAGACTGACCAAATGAAAAAACCTGAATTTCTCCACAGCTGCGTCACAGACTCAAATTCCCTCAAAAGACACAAAAAGCAATGAGTGAGTAAAACAAGTCAAAAAAACATAATTAAACTCACTGAACAGTTTTCCTGAATATTTTCCCTAAGTATTTGGATAAAGGCTAAGATCTCCTGTTGAACAGGCACCTGAAGAAATGCTGAGCATGTTTTACTGAATATGTGCCATTCAAAACTACAACACGATGAACCTCGTATCAGACCTCTTTGTCAGTGGTCTAAGTAACAAGCCCGACAACTTTGTATCAGACTCAAGTTGTGCCGTTTGGGATCAACTTACTTGGAGCGGGAGGGAACTCCAAAATAAAGCCCAGAAAGTCAAGAGGGAGCTCGCCACTATTTTAGAAGCTTGTCTCCTCCACAAGAACAATAGTGAGATCCTTTTGCTTCCTCCCTTGCTTAAGAAGCAGCTGTGCACGCTGACCTGGCTTGCCTTGTGGCTCCTGAAAAACTATTTCACTGCTCAATTTAACAGCAGAGTCAAGATTTACTTTCTCCTTCCAACAGAAAAGCCAAAATGAGACCATTTCTCAGGGGTTCCTTACACATCCCAGGAGCCACCCACCTGAGCAACAAGCTTTCCCTTGGCAGGATCTCGGCAGGGTTTTCCAGATACCATGATTGTGCTGTCAAACCCGTTCTACCAAAAGGTAGCTCCTAAATTGGCTTTCCTCCTTTAGAAATACTTGAGCATAGGATCTCCGTCATATTTTCAGCATGCCATAAATTCAGGAACTATTTGAAGTGGCTTTTCAGCTCCGTGTTTACACTGGAGGCCTGACAGTGACACATCCAACTGCCATTCCATTCTGCTTTGTTCAGACAGAAGCAGAGACCGGCTCGGTCGCTGCGCTCCAACAACAGCATAAACTCTCCAAGCTGGTTTTCTCCACGAGGAGATCGCCACCATTCCAACTTGGGAGTAACCATAATCTGACACACAAAACACCGGAGGGCTGCAGCAAATAAACAGCCACTCACCAGGAACACAAGGCTATCCCAAGGTTGCCGCTGAATCAGGTAAGTACACCTTGATCTCAGATTAATTCCTACGAGGCAGCAAATCGCAGCCACAGCCGTCCTCGCCAAGCTGGAAACCACAACTCCAGAAAGCTCTTTTCCAGACAAAATACCAAACTGCATCTGACATTTTTCCGCTTCATTTTCTCAAGTGTTTCATACCTTCTTCTGATATCCGGGGAGCAAAACACGGTTTCCTCTCGGAAAAATATCTAGGACATTAACTAGGACATATTCACCTTTTACATGAAATGACAGTACTATTTTAGGGAAAAACTCCAAGACTCCATAAAGAATCTTTCCTCAGGGAAATGCAGAGATGGTGCCTCATCCATCAGGCTCTGGCAAGACAGCTCACTGCTCACCGCCGATCCATGATGGGGATGGCACAACGCAGCACCAAGGTTTGCTTCAAAGCTTCCTATGTGGGCCAGGCAGCCTGCAAGAGAACTGCCGGTGCTTCACCACACAAGGGAATTGGATCCAAGTTTCAATAAACCTTGCAGTGGGGTGGGGCTGTTGAGCTCTCCTACAACAGCCAGGAAAAGCCTTCCAATCGGTAACAGATCAGAAAAAGTGACCTGAGCAACCTGCGCGAGTGCACCAGCTGCATTTTAAAGGTGAAGCTTTGTGGCCATCAGTCCTTCAGCAAGAGGAAGCACCAACTAGACCAACCTGCTTTTTGCTCCCACAAGGCAAGTGCCACTGCCCAACACCTCATTTGCATTAAATCAATATTAGCTGCTGTCTATAAAAAACTCTCGGGCAGAAGTCTTCCTGAATGCCTTGTAGGACAAGATTTAAACCTGCGCTGGCTATACCACAGATAGACAGTTCTGTCAGCACACATTCAAATTCAATGCTGTTCTAGAGAAGAAAGCTTTCTTGTGCCACTGAAGAGCAGTAACTGTTTCTGCACAAAGAACATGGTGAGATGGAAGTCCTTGCTCTGCTTCACTGCACACTGCAAGCTTTTTAAATACTGCTAGAGAAAGCTGCTCCTTCTCTCGTCAGCAGAGCTGAAGGTATGAGACTCTCAACTATCTGCCAGCTCTGAGCACCAGCGTGGAACTGCCTCCCTAGGAACAGCTTCCTGCAGAAGTAAGGGAGAAGAGTTTTTTCCTATTGCTCAGTAATTCGTAACAAAAATTAGGCCTCAACATCTCTGTGGGTCCAGCGGAATTTTGTTAGTCTATCAGAGGAGTTAAAAGGGCAGAAGAGAATGGAAAGGAAAGGAAGGCTTGATCCATAGCTACACCACAAAAATATCCTGATGAGAAGGCAACTGCAACATCAAACAAGGTAATTTTACCATCAACTCCCAGGAACTGGCTGCAAGGCCACTGCCAAGGATATTTATGTGGCTGCTCCAGTAAGATTTCAGGGTGAGATAAAGGACAGCTCGAGTTCTGTTTATCTACGTGACTTTCTTTCCAACGATTTTTAAGAAGTATAATGGGTTCTGTTAATCATTCCCCTGTCTGAAACGATTAACTTCTTTGAGTAGACATAACTGGCTGATTTTAGAACCATTACAGTTGTTTCAGCGAAGGGCAGACTTAATAGGGATTTACTGCCCTCCTCTATCGCCACAGGTTCACAGTGCAACATTACACAAGGCTAATGCCATGAAAATCCCAACACATGAGGAATCTATTTGGAGACAGGGATAGAAAGGAAATTTAAGAAATTAATTCTCAATTCAACAATAAAGTTCCATATTCAGATGAACACAACCACCTCAGACGGACAAAGCAGCAACATCCAAGTACTCTCACTAGTAAGAATTAACAATTGCCCCTTTCATTTCCTAGTTGCTTCCCAAACAGCTTCTGATCCTGTGTTTTCACGGAGTACGTGGTTGTGTGAACTACACTGAAACATGTTACACACATAACCACCTGCTTACAAATTCCTTTATCATAACTGACGTGTGCTAAATGCCGCCAAAAGCCAGGCTATGACCATATTCATTGCCCGTGTTTAGCACATCAGACACGTTAAAAGCATTCCAACAACTACTGAGAATCTTCCCACTTGAAGTCATTTAATTTCTGAATTCCTATATAACGTATTTTCCCATCACTAACTTCCCATCAAGTAGACAAGAGAACCAAAACATCACAGTTAGATTCTGTACCAAAAGGAGACTAAAAAGGGAAGAAAAGAGAGCCCACAGACCTCACTGCTCAAGCCGTACGTCTCTTACCATGCATGCCTCCATGAGAGCAGTGTGCATCTCATCTGTCTTGTGCTCCTGGTCTGCACCAGCCTCCAGCAGAAACCTCACCATTTCCAGATGGCCTGTGTGGAGAAAATAGTTAATAGAGAGAAACTGCTTGATAAAGTGTATTTCAATACTCATAGAAAGGATCTAAAGTACATAATGAAGGGTGTCCATATTACAACATAAAAAATCCACTCTGGAAAGGTATGTTTGTATCTCTGCCATCTATGTGCACAGCAGCTTACCAGTGTAGTTGATAAAAAATATAAATGCAAGACTACAACCAACTTCTATAAAGGTGCTACACAAGTACCTCTGCTACATCAACTCTGCAACATCAACTACTCCAGGATGGCAAGGGCCTAATAAAAAATGTTCTAAGTGACTATAACAGCAGCTGCTGGGCCGTAGGAACGTATTTTGCCTCTTAATTAAACATCTTCATCCCTTTCTTGGGTGCTGCAAGTTTGCTGCCTAATGCTCTAAGGGAGGCAACAAAGGCCTGTTGCCCTCAGCAACACTCACTCAACGGCAAGGTACTAAATTTTCCATTATTTGCAAGTACCAAGTCCTTTAAAATGAAATAATTTCTGTACTTAAGCAGAGGTACCCTGTATAATACAGCTGTAATACAGAAAGTTTAGCTTACTTATTCTGTGATATAGCACATTAGTTCCCTGTCTCTTGATTTGTTTAACAGAGAATCTTCTAACGCATCCTAACTCAGACCAAAGGCTTAGACTCTGCACACAGATCATTTTACACACAGCCAGGATAAGAGCACCACAGTGACTATTCACAGCCTTTAAACTCCCTTGGTCGTGGGCAGCGAGGCTGAACGAATCCGCGTTTGAAGCGACTCTTCGGCCCCGACACTCCTCCACGCTTGTTACTGTACCTTTGTAGCAAGCCAGCGTCAGCGCGCTCTCCTTGAATTCGTTGGAATGCGTATTGATGCCCGCCCCGTTTTCCAGCAGCACCCTGGCCACTTCCACGTGGCCAGCGCTCCCAGCTTCCATCAGCGGCGTGTGACCGTTCTCATTGTGGTCCTCAATGCTCGCACCCGACTCCAGCAGCACCTTCACAACATCCACATAGCCCCCGGCACAGGCGTAGGTCAGGGCTGTGTTGCCTAAAGTCAGAGAGAACAAGGGCTGGAAACAGAATGCGATGGTGTTTCTTCACCCAGAACTTCACCTGATGCGCCATTCCATCCCTTTTACCTGGATACCTGATGGGACAGGGTTTTTCAGGCTACAGATGAAGAACTACAGGGAGAGGGAAATAAGTAATGGCACCAGGCAGCTCGGTGCTGACAGACCGAGGATCTCCTTGTGCCTGTACTGATGCATCTCTCTTCCCATTTCTAGCCCAGCTTCCGTCACAAAGCCCCATCCATTTTCCTGTTAAATCAGCAGGAGCACACGATGCTGTAAGAATGAAAGCTCAAAACCAGGAGCAGAATGAACTGCTGCTTCTAAATCAAGTCTTAAACACCTCCAAGGGGCTGGTTCCAAAATGCTCATAGTCTTTACAAGGAGATGAAAACAACTTCAGTGGAAAAAACCCAAAAACATGCATCTGCACACAACAGTCAAAGAATCTGCCTTTATGAAAGACGCCATGAAAAAAGTTAAATGTAAGGCCATATTGCTACTGAGAGAACTACTTCTCTGAAAAAAATACTAAAAAAATAGATAAGGTGTCTTCTGGTATCCCCCTCTCCTCCTCATTCAGGCTTAGCTCTCCATTCATCAGTTACTGCTGACTACACATCAGCTCTCCACTTCCAGGCTACAAAAACTTAGAAGATTTCCCAAATGGGTCACCTCAACACAAATGGCTAGCAAATTACCTTGGAAAGAGGGGGAGGTGGGGCCATCTTCTCATGTTTCCTGTTTTCCCCTCCGTTTCCTAGGCCTGCCACCAAATAACTTTTCCCTGTACACACAAACTTACCAAACTGTGCTTAAAATGTGACAACAAATCCTATGTACTCAAACACCTTCATGTGACTAACTGAACTTATCCACCTTTGTATGTCTCCATATTTTATCTGCATCCAACAACATTTCAGAGTTTCACTTAGAAAAGAGAATTTAAATGGCAAAACCACAAGGAAGCATTCTGCTTTGCTGGGCTGAAAGCCATTGCTCCCAAACTTCCACACAGAGTTCCCCGCACACCACAAATCCCAGCTCTCTGGTCGTTCCCAACACCCTCTTTACCTGTGGATGACTGTGCGTTCACATCAGCACCGTGAGCTAGCAGCAGCTTGACAATTTTGACGTGCCCGCCATTGGCAGCAGCCATTAGAGGTGTGATGTCTCCTTTGATTCCCCGGTCCTCCACATTGGCATGCATTGCCAGGAGAACCTGCCAAGAGACAGCGATCAACAACACAAGTGGAGTGAACACAAACTCTGCCTCTGCTCTACAGACCCCCACCTTCAGTGTTGTGTGAGCAACCCTTGCAGAAAATAAGCACCAAGAATGCATTAGCAACATTCAGTGCATGTGTGAGACTCGTTTGCCAGTGAACTGCCGTTTCCCACTACTTTAACACCCCCTTCCAGGTGCCCAAGATGCTAATATATTGATTTAATGCTTCTTTTTGTACAACACACACATAGTACAAACAGTCAGGAAACCAACCTGTGCAAGCTCATAATATCCTGCCGAGCAGGCCAAACAAAGGAGGCTTTCCCCTTCTTCTGTGTGCTCGTTCACACTCCGGCCTTCAATGAGCAACTTCCGCACAGCATTCACATCTCCTTCGGAACAAGCTTCGGCCAAGCTGCGGCTAACAAGGGAGAAAGCATTGAAAGTGGAAATGGACTATGCCTGAACTCCAGTGTGCCATGAGGACGCAGTCAGCAAAAAAGGAAACACGAGCTAAAAATGTGCCAACTGCTAATTAATGAAGTGCCAGTTTTACACTTGAGGTTTCCCAGCTAACTTGGCTGAAAATTAAGTCGTGTCCATATCCACTTCTGCTATTAATTTTTAACAGAAGTTTACATGAGAAACATATACAGGATACCCCAGGACTACAGGACACGGAAATCACCTGTCAATCTTAAGAAAACTTTATTTCTTCAGCACTCTAACTGTTAATTAAACTGAAACAAATCACCCACATCACTCTCCTCCTGTAAGAAACTTAACCACTTCCCCTCTCTCCTGTGCTGAAAATACCAGGATCTTGTAACCAGACACAACTTTACTACAAAGAGAATCAGTTCTCAAATGTGTCTCTTCACTACACGTCGACCTTTTTTTTTAAATTTCCAAGATCCTCTGTCCCTGTAACAAGTTTGGCAATCACCACCATTCCCAAGAAAGAGGTGCTGGGGAAAAGAAAGGATGCACAGAATAGAAGCAGACATAACCCAAAATTATTCTGCTCTTCATGTGTCCTGTTCCCCCAGCAAGGAATGTTCCTCTAGAATTATTCCGTATAGAAGGAACAAACTTCCAACGAGCACAGCAGCACTTGATTGTGCTACTAACACTGTTTCCACTGCACTGAAGCCTAATGACAGCCTGGAAGGAAACCTTCTTCGTCTCTCCCTCCTGAATACCCCAGTTAGACAAAATCCAACATATAAAGCCACAAAGTCCAGTACAAGACCAGCAACTCCCTGGGTGAGGCTCTCTCCAGGGTCCTATGTGACACTGACCACCATGGAGCTCCAATTCCTCAAGGCTGTTTTTCCCTTCCTCAATTAAAAAGGCACTCTGAAATTCCCTAGAAGACTTTTTTTGATCTGAAATCTTGTTTCATGCTATCACTGAATGACCCATTCTGGGATCTGCAACTCTTTGGAACAGTTCTAAAGGCCCATACTACTGAAGAGCTTAGAAATGTTTCTATAGTTGGTCACTATAAACTACTTGGAGTGTCATTCCAGAATTCTAAGCAGCATTAATTGCTTCACTCTCTACTGCAAGACCTGCCAGTCCACAAATATTTAAACAGGAGAAGCACAGGTGATAACTTGGCACCAATTCCACTTGAGTAAGAGTTTCATCATCTTGTAAGCGCAAGTGATAGAACAAGAAAAACTGCTTCTAAAAGTAGCAAAGGGCTGAAAAAGTCCAGGATAAAAGTTGGCTTACTTGTCCGTCTGCCCTGCATTCGCCGTGCTCTCCGCTCTCATCCGGGTCAGCGCAGCGGCAGCTTCATCCAACGCGCAGCTGACCGAGGAGGTCAGCCTGCGGAGCACCTCGGGATCCGCAAAGGCTTTCCCATCCGCTGTCGACAGCTTCCCTATTCCTGCCATTCCAATTCACAACCAACAGGGACGCGTGCCAGGAAAGGAGAGAACAGACAAGTTGAAATTGAGCCTATGAGATCTGTCGGCAGAAACATTCCAAGCACAACTACAGCTTCCAAAATGATGGGTTTAACTGTTTACAACACTAATTTAAAAGCTGCACGTGACTGAAACCCTACAATCCACAGAAGAAATCAGTTCGCAGCTACTGAAACTACTTAATACAAGCAACTATTAAAGCTTTTCATACAGCAACTGTTACAAAATAAAATGTATTCAGCAATTTAGGGTTTGACATAATGGCACAAGACAATGTCAGGCGCCAATTTTGACTCAGGCTTTTAGAACACCAACACTGGAGAAATCTGACTTGAAGCGTCTTCACATGAAATTCTGATTTTCCAAACCTTGATAAAATAAGCTTTTTTCTCTTTCGTGACACCCTTGCCAAGTCCACTCCGCTGTACATTTTGCAGTTGTATCATGCTCCTATGGATTAGCCTTATGCAAGCGATTCCAGTATGGACTCTTGTAAGGGCTTCGGGGTTAAACCTGTACGGGACATGAGGACTTACCCGCAGCTTCAAGTAAAGCTTCTAATCTTGCCTGGGTTTCGGGATCTACTGTTCTCAGGTCAGCACCATCAGTACTTGACAGCAGCAATTTAGAAGCTGTTTCCAGCATAGGGTTTTCGAGATCATCCTGATCCAAGATAAATGATTCCACCTGAGAAGTAAGAGACCTGGTTTAAGAATGATATAACTGACCAAAATAGACTTAAAACACAAAAACCCTATAGCTGCAGTCATTATTTAAACATTGTATTTTAAAGTACTTTGTTGGCCTCAGGTATCTCACTTTGAGTCTGATGTCTCCTAATCCAACATCCAAAGAAAACAACCAAAAGGACAAGCAACACCTTCCACATAATATCAACTTCACTCCAAACTGACTTCATGTCATAGAACCTTTCTCAAGAAAACACTTATTTTAAACTTTATCTATAGAATATGCAACTGTGTATCTGCCTTTTTTAGAAAACAGATGCTGAGCTGTCAAAGTTCTTCTGTAGACCCTACTTTCTTGTGCTGTCCATTTGCTTTTGCTGTGAACGATGTAGAAATTAAGGAAGAGATGAGTGTATTAGAGAGGAAAGCCCTAACACCCATTTGTGTTATCCTGCCTGCTAGAGGATGACTGGGGCAAGTAGTTTAGAGAAGACACTTCTGAGAGTTCCATTAACTCACTCTACAGCTGTGAACTAGTCACCAAAACAACTATCAAATTCTAAGGACCTAGTTAAGCATCCCCCTACAAAGCTCAACAGCTTCCAAAATTCTCAGTTTCAAAACCCAAATCCCAATCCCAATCCAAAATCAGAATCAACTGAAATATCAGTCTGCCCAACAGAGAAACCACATGCGCCAGGCACCCCTACAACAATTAAAAACTGCAGTCACCTCTGGATAAAAGCAGCCACTGTGTATCTATTTCCACATGGCATACACATCATTAAGACAGAAAATTTTTTTATTCTGAAGCTTCATTTGTGTCTCCAAAGTTTCAAAGCAGTCCCATGAGCATCACAAGTTCAGATTCCTGCAGATAAATTCCCCAAGAATCCATCTATGTGGGCAGATAAACCAGAAGAGCAAACAGTTCATCTAAGGACTCCTGGAAGGTCCCTCTGGCCTCCCATTCCTTCTCTTGTCACAAGTGGAGAGCTCACATAACTTTTGCCTTCCGCCGTCTGTCTCCCGCTCAACACTTCTAAGACACATTCAGCTTCAGCCTAAATGCCTTGTTTGCTAAGGAAGGCAGGCTGAGAACTACTTCCCAAATCTCTTCATTTTCTCCCTTCAACATCACCACTGAGAAACAAAACCTCTGGTCAGCCCTTGGCAATACACAAACATACACCTCAAGGGCACCTCTAAAGCCTCCCTCTGGCTCTTTCGCAGCCTCTCTGTCCTCCTCCTCCTCCTCCTCCTCCAAATCTGGGAGCATCAAGATGAAAGGGAGGACTTCCAACTTCAGATCAAAGTGGCTCAGATGCCAAGAGCGGGACAGTCCAGCAGCACTGCCTGTCACTCCTCAGCAGTGTTTTTTTCCAAGTGATACTCACACAGGCTGCTCTCTCCAGCTTGGCAAACTGGTGAAGACAACTCCTAGTTTCCTCCCCAGTCCTAAGGAACAGTTTACTCCTGCCTTGCCAGGGTCCTTTGCCCATCACCACTCTCTGCACCTACAACACTATTTTAGGCCTGTTTTGGTTCATCTGAGGACTTGCCATTTGTCTTCTTCCAGAGGACAGCCTGCTGCGGCAAGACAGAGGAACCGCTGCGCTGTTCAGGAGCCAAGCGACAGATTTCACCACTGGAAAGGCAAACTCCGGAGCCGTCACAAGGATTCTTGGCTCACCCAATTCATGCAAAATCCCAACTGCTCAGACTAACTGAAAAAATCTCCTCCAAGTGAAATAATGAACAGCTGGTCGTGGTTCTTCCTAACACTATGAAATTATTTGCTAAGAAAAAAGTCAAAATAGGAAAACTACTCACCCCCACACATATCCTCTCCCCAAAATTAGGTCTTTCATGCAGTTTAAGTTTCAAATGGAAAAATCCTCCCATCTTCCTTCCAGCTAAGAGTATGTGCACGGTGTGATTAAATAAACAACCCAAGGAGAACAGGGAGAAGCAGAAATCCACCCACAAACAACACAGCACAGAGACACGCACGAGGGACCAGGAGAAAACATCCTCACAATAAAGTTTTGGGAATGTTTATATTATGTGCTGTCACGGAAAACATTTCAGGACAATATCAAGAAATTAACTTATTGGAAAAACACTTTAGACTATTTTTAATATTAAATACAGAGTAAAAATCTTTCCTATTACAAGGTAGAAGAGATCCGCCTTCAGCCTGCAGCACTTCTCATCTCCTCTGTAGTTTCAAAATTGTTATTTACCTTCAGAGTTTCATTAGATTTACAGTCTTGTCTTTTCAGTTTTTCTACACAACACCAAGTACCATACAGGGATAGTGATAAAGACACAGTGTATCAAAGCAGGGAGTAAAACCGTATTTTGGTAGAAGGGAAAACTCTACTTCTGTTTCTCAGAAAATCCTGCCTTCTCCACAGAAGCTACAAACGAAGACAAAGCATTTCCATGTACCAGGTCAAGTAAACAGACATTTCCTTTAAAGGGCTTCAGACGTATTTTATTTCCCTTAACTAAAAAAAGTGTAGAATAGCATACAAACGCTCCACCTCACGTATCAGAATATTTCATCTGCATTCTCCGTCAGTATTCCTCCAATCCAACAATACTCTGACATAAACCAATTGTTCAGACAGGCCCCAACATAAGCCCTTTTACAAGATTTCTCCTACTCTCTCATCCTGCAGTAAGAATCTCATGTTCTGTCCTTGCCAAGGTTTACTTTGCTCAAAACAAATTTTTAGTGTATTTGACGCTTCTACTGTCAAAAAGATGACAGGAGAACAAAATTCCCAAGTTCTGGCTGCTCTCAAAGAGGACTCATGTCTGTACACCATGAAGACAGCCCTGTAAGATGTCAGTAATTTTGTTTTGACTGCCAAACACCAAATACTGAACATGCATTTGAACAAATGCCAGGTTAGGACAGGAAGACAAAGCACACCTGAGCTGCCCTAACTGGAGTGGCTCTTGTCACCCCATAATGCTCAATCAGAGACAGAATTCAGCTCTCGATGCTAACTCTGACTTCATCCATATCTCTCCATCAAGCCACCTGCACATGAAACTGCCAACAGCACAGATCCCACTGTGGACCCAAGTCCATACCTAAGCCTCCACATCATCTCACACAGATGTAAACTAAGGTCAAAGAATCAACTTCCTCTGAGAGTTTCCCTCACAATAAGAAGACGTGACACAAAACCAAGTAACTACACATGCATAAAAAAAACCTCCAAACAAACAAACAAACAAACCAACCCCAGAGAAACAACACTCATCCATTAAGGACTTCAAGAAAAGCTTTGGGTTATCTACTGACTTCAAATTTACTACTTTTTAGGCTAAACATGGATTAGCATCTTCCTAGTTTTACTCCAGGCCAGGAAGGCAGGGAGAAGGGACAATACATCCCACCTACAAGCAACTGTCTCTTCACATCATCTCCACTTAGGAGGAAGAAATGCAGTACCCAACACCAAGCAGCTCCTCTAGAACCACACCATCAACTACGGTATCAAGCTAGGCGAGTCTCTTAAATACCAATTTAGGCACTGTATACTCATTTTAACATCACAAGCTTAAAACGACAGCAACTCTAACCTTACTCCCAGCAGAAGAACCTGCCACCAGTACCATTACCTGAGAGCTTTATAATCAGCTGAACTCTGTAAGAATAAAAACAACTCTTAAAAGCTTGCTTTATGAACAAGGCAGAAGAGACTTGGTTTCCAGCACCCACCACCCTTTACCGCAAATGCCACAAGCCCATTATTTATCCATCTAACCAATGTACAGCTCTGCTCATTTACAGAGCATCTCTAGCATTTGGTTATCACTGATTTACAGTTTTCCTAAATGACATCTTTGCTATAAGCACAACCCAGAAGCATTAAGAAGAGGTTGTAAAAAGTAATTTTCTCCTTCCCATCTCAGGTTCCCTGCCTGATTCCAAGAGCCCATTTTGCTGATCCCATTCCTTGCTTCTTTCTCCTTCAGGTGATCCTGCACGCACCCAGTGTAGATGAGCTCCTGCTTTCCAGCATTTAGCCAGAGCAAGCACTCTGTCTAAACCATAAAAAATAAAATCACATCTGTAACATGCCACGTGGAGGCAGAACAGCAACGAGTCGCCTACACGGTACATTTGGGCACTCAGTGTCACTACCCAGCCCAAACACTTGCTCAGAAGAACGTGAATGGCACCTTTGGCCAAACGAGCAGTGACATCTCCTTGGAAGCAAAACAAGTTCCGAGCTGCATTTTAGCCTTTTATAATAAGATAGCAGACAGCCTGGTATCTCTGTCTCTCAATGCCATGCTCCAAGCACTAGTGAAGAGTTCTTTAAGCAGTACCAAGGAAGCAGTGCACTGCAGTGAAGTGTCTGGCAGCCAGGCTGCACACAACAGCTCTCCACGGCTGCGAAATAGCAAGTCGGGCTTATTAACATAACAGGATTTGTTTTTTAAGCTTCAGTGTTTTTAAGCACCATAACATAAAACAGCAGCATCTGAAACCGGATTTGCATGAACCACACAGCTCAGACGAGTTTTAAAAGACACAAAATCACACCTTTTACAAAAAAATATTTTCTCTGCAGGTTTTTTTCTTATTTTTGGGGCTGGCCCCTAATTTCCAGTCTTAAAATCCAACACAACTTTGTGTCTCAGCTTTTCTCAGACGAGTCCCATGACTTTTACCATACAGTGCGCACCGAATGCAATTTAGAATTTTCAAAGTTTTTAACTTGGCATTTGGGCCTTTGGTGTTTGACACCCAGAGGGTGCCAAATGGATCCTATGAGGACCAGAGCAAAGCCTTTCCCAAGGACATTAAGGACAAGAAACAGCCAGTGGCTATTGCCAGGTAGCAAACTGCACCCCCTAAAATAAATCTTACCGGACACTCCTTTCGGATCAGTTCTTTGTGAGGCACTTACTGCCAATTAGCAAGCACTGTAACAGTTGATTTTTCCCAGCTCCAGAAATTCTGGAGAGCAGCAACATGTTTTTAAAGACAACACTAAATTTAGAAAGAATTTTTAACTCTGTTTGGTGTTGCAAAGCCACCTTCAGACCAAAACCACAAGTATGACCAGGTCAGTTAATAACCTTTAGTCCTACTATGCTGACTTCAGCCCCACTTCCCCGCTTGAAGAGCAAGGAAGTTTCAGATTCTTTCCTTACTCAGCTAAAAACGACTCCCTTACAGTAAGCAGTTTTAATCCTGATTTCCATGAGGAACTCCTCATGCCTGACCTACAGCCACACTGCTTTCCCTGGTGCTCCAGCAACTCCTGTCCAAGATAATCTCAGCTTTCTCTCCAGAACAACTTGAGCTCTCACACCTCCAAGACACCGCACCAAAAAACAATTAATCTATCTATCTACATTTCATACATTACTGAGCATTTCTTGACAGCATATTTTCTGCTGTTCACTTCAGGAATACACTTGGAAGTCTGTTTCACACAGAAATAGCAATGTTTATACTATTACCTTGCAAGTGGAACACACAAGAGGAAATAAACCCCCATTCCCAGTGCAAAAACAAAGTCCAGCTCTGACTAATAACTAGCTAAGTTCACTTTGCAGGACAGTGCTAGGTCTTTTTCATGCCTTATATCTAACCATTTGATGCACATCAAGGGATTCGTGAGGCAAGAGCCTCACGAATCAAAACGAAGCAACGATGATCTGCAATGTGGCAAACTGGGCCAAGTATTTCAAGCACCAATTTTTCACTTTGGGATCCAAAACACAACATTTAAATAGGCAACCCAAAACCTCTGCAAATTACAAGGTATAATACCCCATACTACAGCAAGAACTTCATGTCTGCTCTCCCTCACCCTGCTACCCTTTAGCCTTCAGAATGTCACCTCTGATGCTCTCAAAATACATGAGCCCATCTCAGTTTCAGGGCTGCTTACTAGAAAAAATACTCTGATTTGAAACATGAAGACAGAGAAATTAACTTACACATCTTCAAATACAACAGTGGGAATGGATTTTGACTTCCGCAAACTAACTATGGAGGCAAAGTATAGGGTTCTGCCTTCTGACCTACATGTTTTCAGGTGAAACTACCACTTAGTAACACAGGTTTCAAGGCATTTTAAGATGCAGATCTGCACAGCATTAATAATGCATTACAGAAAAAATTCCATCCAAGGCTTTACTGAAGCCAAGTCTCCGGCAGTGCCTGTCATTTCTGTGGGTCAAACCCTCACCACCACCCCATTTGGATGACATAGCCCTGAAGTGAAAGTGATGGTTTCCTGGCTTCTTACACAAGATGCCATTTTCTTTAGATAAAGATCAGCTCCCTGGTCACTGCAAGGGAAAGCAGACATGAGAGCCAAGTGCCGCAGACGATCAACTGCCCACTCCATTTCAGCCTTGCAGATTTTTTGTGTTTTCCTCAAATCTGTTTTCCAGGAGGAACAAGCTGTGTGATTCTCACTTGCCCTATCCTGCTACTACAGCAGTACTGTCACCACAGACACCGTCTGACAGCACCACCTCTTCCCTGCACAGAGAGGACTGCTCCCACTTATCTGGGATACACAATCAGATCCGTTGTCTTCCCAACATGCACTGACCCTCCCCAAAACAAAATGCCTCGTTCAGCACAAATCTGAAGTCTGGCAGCTGGAACAATTTAACAGTATCTTCTTTCATTTTATTCCTTTAACTGTACACTCCATTTCTCTTGCCGCTGCTACAAAAATTAAAAGGCGGAGGGGAGGAGGGAGGTGAGAGGAGTAACGTGCTGCTGAAATGGCATAACACGGTCCCCACGACTGGCACCAGCTGAGTCTCTGCTGCAGGGACACCTGCATTAGGACTGCAGTGTGCTTCTGATGACGAGACAGGTGCTGAGGTATTCACAGGAAAATTCTCTCCTCTACTTCACACGCTGCATTCCCAGCAGCATACACAGCAATAAAAACAGACAGGAAGGCATGCTGAAAGCTGTAGCTATGAGAAGGTTGTGAAAATACAAGGAATAATATTCTTTTTCCATTTCAAACCCTCATTCCAAGCACTTGGCATACTTCCAACATGAAGCAAATTCATGCATTAACCGGTCTTCAGCTGCAACCGTTCATGCGAGAAAAATTTCACGCCAGTGTAAAAATAACAACACCTCGTCTCACTATCATTTTAAGTTCCTTGCCCCAATTTCACATTTATGTGGGGGGCGGGGAAAATACATATTTTAGTCTCTAACATGAATAACAAGATATAAACATCACAATAAAAAAACCCATTGAAACACATACTCATGCCACTGAAAGCTGAGCTTCAGACAACACTGTTACACCAACAATATAAAACTACCACATTTTCAATCCCTTAACACCAGTTTGCACCTTCACTCTCCTCCCAACTCTCCCTCAACCTGAACTTTTGACAGAAACCCCTTCTTTTGGAGCAGGCTTGGAAAGAACTGAACACAGAAGCAAAGCTTTGACAGTGTATGAATAACTCATACACATCACCGGAGATGTGGCGGTCTACATCAGAGCCACAAACAGCAATACCTGTAGTAAAGGTTCCTCCCATGCTGTTGCAGAACCAAAATGGAAACCAACCCCTGCAAAATACCCCTGACAACTGAGGGATACTAAAGGGACAGCTTGAGCCTATGCAGGCAGTTTTTGCCACCCTTAGCAAGTCACCTGTCAAGTCTTTCCCACTGTTATGCCCATTTAGCAGAGACAAAGTAAAGGGAGCACATAACCCTGAAGAAGGAGATGGGGCCACTGGGCTTCCCAGAATCACCCTCTTCCCTTGTCACCAAAACCCCCAAATGTCACACCTAAACAACTGCAGCCCCCCAAGACTCTCCCTCAAGTACCTGCGGTAAGCATCACGTAAGCTACTTAACAAATTACTTACGGGGCCACTCAAACCAGAGCTGCCTCACCACCGCCATGAAAAGCTTAGACGGGTTACGTTCCCTCTGACCTCCCAGACTGTGCCACGGGCTCAGTAACAAGACCTACAGAAATGGCATTTTAGAGTTCTCCTGAAGGACAGTTCAAGGACTGCAAACCTCCTTGGATAAGCATATCCCAAGGACCATCACCACAGACTCAGACAGATCCTTAAACATGACATGGCCAGCTTCGATGGATTCAGTAGTGAGAACTAAGGAATGTAAAGCACACATGTAGTACAGAACAATGCAGTTCTGCAGCAGTTGCTATATAAAGTCATTTCAACTTTGTCAATTCAATAAGTAAAAACTGGGAAGTACATTAAGCATGACTCTGATCCTAACAGAAGATTTTAGCCATCCACCTGAAACACACTTCATTCGCAGCAACACCAGCACCTCCAGACAGTGTGTGCACCACTGACTGGTGACTGAAGACTGTTACGTCCTATTCCTCACTGCCCTACTTTCAAGGGACTAATTATTCTCTTAAGCCTTGTTTAAGGAAGGTGAGCTCCCAAGAAAGAGAAAATCCTTCTCTAACAGTTGGTCACGTTCCTTTTCCACCGGACTCACCTTTTGCCTTGACTGTCCAAGGATAGATTTGACTGATTCTCAATACAAGACACTTCTAAGCAAGCAATGAAGCACACCTTGCTACACTGACAGATCCACAGTGACGGACTCGGATCCTTGAAGCATCTTCCTTTAAAATGACATCTAAGGAAAAGGTGAAGACCTAAAAGAAACCCCAAACCCCTAAGCTGTTAAAAACACAAATGCATTGTTTCAGTGCTATCTCTACAAGAGCCGAGGTTGAAATCCCAAAGATAACTTACTATCCTTATCAGTGATTAACTTCAGGGGGCTTTTCTGTGGCCTGCAGAGTGTTCCAAGGAGAAGTACCTTGAGCTTTCTTCTCACAGCTCAATAAGCAGTCATTTCTATGTCACTCTCAGACTTCGCTGCAACAGACCAAGACCCTTCACTAATCCTTTACGAAGGGAGTTTAGAGTAGCTTTGCACAACTAAAGGTGGACCAACTTCTCACAAACACTTTTTCTGGAATATTTTTCCCCTATTCCATTTCCCCGGCCTCATGCACTGTGTCCAAGTTTCAGCTCAGAACTGCGCACACCCATCCATTTCCAGATGAAACAAGTTGTTTTTCTAAGGACTGTAGCTCAGTACAGCTGAACAATGGAAACAAGATATCTGAACTTCTAAGTGGACAAAGCCAGCAGCAATAAAGCTCTGGGCAGACTGAGCTGTGGAGCCTTGCCTTCACCCAGATTTCCTAACAGCAGAGCTGAAGTGTGTCCGTGCAGGAGCAGCTCTCTCCCATCTGAGCACATGATTATTTCTTGCAGTGCAGCCAGCCCTCGGATCAAAGCAGCTCCTCTAGAGCCCATGCCAAGCAAGCTGCTGAACTTAGCAACCATGCAGATCCAGAGGAAGAGGACAGGCATTTATAGCTCATCATGTCAGTCACAGGCAAGACCACCCTCCTACCCCTACATCAGAATCCTCTATATCCATCCAAAATAAACTTCCCAAAAAGAAGCCTCTGTGTGGTGTGTTTTCCCTGACAGAGCATGCTCCATTTTTAAGGTTAAGAAGAGACAAACCATGGACTTTTCCAGTTTTCAACAAGAAATGCTCTAAATTTTTACACTGAATGTGCCAGAAAGCATTTCTCAGCCAGCACAGACTTTCAGCAACCAGCCTAGTCAGCTTGGCTGCATTCCTCCTGCATCCGCAAGTGACTACAGCAGTGGTACAGCAGCTACAATTCCCATAACGAGCTTACTCCGGGTTCCTAACTGTTGTCAGATGACTTATTTCTGTCTCTTTCCCAATTCTGATCCTATAGTCAAACTCATCCTCAAAACAGAGGGCAGCTCACATGCTCATTTACACCACAAAGCTTCCAAACAGAAGACAGACCTCCATGCCATAGAAATCCGACATGCAGACAAGCTATCAAGTCAACAGTATTTCGCTTCAACAATATCAGAAGGAAAGTCAGTAATCCATGTTTGTCCACATATTTTCATCCCCACACACAGATATACTTAGATATACAAATTGGTCAGATCATAGGACAAGAGAAACAATAGGAGCAGAAATAAAGGATTCAGTATCTTGTATGACGAAGTTATTCTGATTCCTAATGCCCTCTCTTGTGGACTCAAACACTGCATCTTCCCATCTCTAAGAAACTCCTTGCCCTCCCCAAATCTTCCAAGGTAATAGCTCTGTTTTCTCCTGGGAGGAGGCCCTCCTGACAGCGTTTGCAGAAACCCACCACCAGCACCCACTGGCACCCATCTGACAGGACCAGCTGTCCTCCGCTCCGCAGCGATGACGAATACCAGGCACTCCTGTTGTGGGAAAAAGAGCCCACAACGCCGCGGTTCTGTGAAAGCATGATCAACCTTTGTGAATCCAACACACACTTAAAAGACTGCATCACACCAATTTACTACTCAACCTGGATCTGGGGTGCACACAGACTTGATGCTTTGGAGAACTCCCCTTCCCAACCACAAAGTCGTTCAGTTACCAGCAAAACTAAGAAAAAACAATTTTCCTGCTTCATGGACAAGTAAATTTTACTTCTGTAGTAGCACTTTGAACATTTTCTTATGCCCAAAAACCACGTGGAGATCTTTCTTTACAACAGCTGAGGCTGTCACCCAACACTGCTTCTTGCTTGATGTTAACCTGATGTGTTCAGGGCTTGTTAAAGCTTTGAGACACCACAAAGACACCCACTTTTTTTTAGCCACTGAAAGGATGATACACCAACCCCAGGGCAACAAAATGGCATTCTGTAGTAGGAGCACAGTGGGTTGATGCAGTGCGGGAAACAAACTGCGGCAAAAAATACTGTCACACAACACGCTCCCAAGCCCTGTCTGTCCCCTCCATGGCAGCACACTGTCTCCTCGCCTGTGCCAAGGAAAATGAAGATCAACTTGGGAGGAAAAGACATGTCAGTGGCAGACATGCATCTCTCCCAGCACTGCAAAGAAGAAAAGCTGTTCTCCTCCCACTCCGGTCTGCCTGTTTTGCCCACTATGTATAACCCACTAGACCTCTATTGTGTTCCTCTCCCACAAGACAACACTGGGGATTAAAGGCCTTCAAAAAAAATACTGAAAGCACACCTAAGCAGCATATTTCTTCCTCCTTGTTCCTGTGAAAAGGAAATCCTCTCAGATTCTGCATTCTGATCACTCTTGCACACTCTGCCATGTGCATTTCAGGCAGCAGGTCCACAGTCACGAGTAGAACACACAAATTTATTCAGTCATTCACTGTGGCCACTGAGCATAAAACGCAATGAGCAAGTGGCCTAAACTGCACAGCACCAGTTGGGTTTCAAACAGAAATAGTTTTAAGCTGCCCACATGTTTCCTTACACAAATTTGGCAGGCAATCTTTCCCTTCTGTAAGTGGTTTTGGTCGGCTGCTCTTCACAACAACAAGCAAGTGCTCTGCACTGAAGGATAAGGCAGCAGAAGGGAAGGAGGACATGTGGAGGAGGGACAGAATGAACACACAAACAGCTACTCTGTTCCAGTCCAGCTCAGAATTCCCTCTGGCATGAATGAAACACTGACGTGTACATGGGCTTCTTCACAGCAATACAGCATCTACTGGTGAGCAGATACGTTAAAAAAAAAAAAAGCAGGAATGTGAGAACAAATTTTTTCTTTAAGCAATGCCACGTGTAGCTTGGCTTAGTCAGAGCTTTCCCTTCCCATCATCAAAGCAATTAAGAGCACCAGTTCACTGAAAGGACACCCTACGAGAGGACTCTATCCCTCACTGCACGTTCTTGACGCAAAACACAATTGCAAGGTCTGAAAAAGCCAAAGAAATGTGGTTTCTTTGCCCCACAACTCACCTTTCTTGACACCAGGAGGCAGCTCCTTTACTCAAGCCATGCTACACTGAGTGACTGATGGACAGGAGATGCGGACGCTAATGCACGTTAGAAACAAGAAACACAATACAACATGGCAGAAGCTATCGCTACTGGAAGGACAGAGTTTTCAAGTTTTTCTCTAATAATTAAAAAAGACGTTGAAGACGTGTATTTTGATTCCAGCCTCCCCAAGGTTTAAGTGAAATAGTCAAACCTTTTAATATATGAAGATTTAGCTACCATTTCCCTCACCTCTACTTCCCAAGCCAGGAAACAGGAAAGACACCAGCAAAGCTGCTACTGCCTGAAATTCACCATCACAGCAGAACCTGGAGACTCCAGAATGGCTCCTTAAGGGAAGTGTTTTAAGTGAGTATCAGGGAAAAGGGTTCATCCCAAAAAATCAAACCCTACGTAAGAGTCAATTTATGGCAAACTATAGAAATCCCTTTTTTCTTCCTGTGCAGACGACTTTTATCAGAACTTGCTTTCGTCCTGCCTCCAGAAGTTCTGCAGCCCACATCCAATTTAACCTATCATGATCAGGGAGGGGATAGTAGAAACCAGAGGTCCTTAGAGGACATCTACATTTCTTCATGTAATTATCCTGCTGAAATGATTACTGATATTAAAAACTGCTGATATCTCTCATCATGCAGCATAACCAAGTCCAAGTATTATGTAGAGACATTAATAATGTTAACCAAAAACAGTTTGGGAAGATACGACTAGCTAGGTCAAGAGCTTTGAAATTACTTTGAGTTATTCCAGTTTAATTCATTGGTATTTATTCCTGTCCTATACAGTCAAATGAAGAACTAGCTGCGCCACTGTCCCAAACCACCAACCACACTTACACACACAGAAACTGAGCCCAACAAAGGAGTGAAATGAACCAGCTGAATAGTAATGCAGATTTCCTTTCCTTTTTTGGCATTTACAATGGAAGTATTTTTTTCAATGAAGGAACCAGTACGGCCTAGTTCACCAATCTTCTCTTACGATGAGAAGTGAAGGGATAAAGTTACAGCAGGAGACAGCTGGATTCAGTATCTGATTAGAATTCCTATTGCTACTGCCTGGGGAACCGAGCACAGAAGGAATTATTTCTAATAATTTCAACTCGTTTGGTTAAAATTCTGACAAGCTTGACAGTCCCTGAATTCTTCCTTCAATACAAACTACTGTTAGGCATACCTAATAAATGAGTTACAATTTTTTTTGCTCTGTTTGGCACACCCAACTGAAAGCTGCAGCATACTGAAAGGATTTGAACAGATTTTAACATATGGTAAATGAAGAGACTTGTGAAGGTAGTTAAAGCAAGGCACAAGTATGACTAAATCAAAATATATATATTTTTCCCATCTTATCAAAAAGAGTTTCTATTTTAAAAAAATAAATCAGTGTTTAAGGGCAAAGACAGCAAGTTTAAGTGGAGTCCTTCCTTTTCAGTGTTTGCTTCCCATGTTAGATGCAAACATCATGTGCCAATTTCCTTCCAATCACCACCACAATTTTCATTTCTACTCTCCCCTTAACGCTTCCAATCTCATCTGTTCCATGAAGATATTTAATCTTATTTATTGCATATTTACATGGCCATAAAGTGACAGAGAATCACTATTTATACCAGCCAGTTCCCTGGATTTCCTTATTGCTGGATTCTGATGCCAAGGCAGTGCAACAGGTTGTTTGGAGTGTGGGTTTCAGCTTTAGAGCATGTGACTTCCTGTCAGTCAACACAGCCAGCAAATTCCAGCAAGGCAAAGATAGGAAGAGATTTCAAGCACATGCAGAAAAAAAGTAACAAGCACCTTGGCCATGGAAACAACCTTTACACATTTCTATGAACATTTAAAGACAACTTCACAAAGGGGTAGAAAAAAAAGAAAAAAATCTAAATAAATCCACTTGTCTGAAATGTCTCTCTCAATTCTCTCACTGGTTTTGATTAAGGACTCAATTTGAATCAAGAGCTTAAAAGATGAAGAGCCTGGGTCCAAAGAGACCTTTGCTGAGCAACTGATCCCACCTGCTAGTCGAGTCCTCGGCTAAGGCCTCCCAGTTAGTAAGGCCCCTCCTGGCAGACACAACCACTGAATGATACTGACCTTTCAAACACAGTTACCCAGTATGAAGTTAGTTACTTAGAGGTTTCTCACACAATAATTGCATTTTCATATTACTGTTACTGAAAAAGATAAAGCAATAAAGCATAAATAACAAGAATGGTTTCAAATTATACCATTAAGTCTGTAACCTCTTCTGCAAGTCAAGACGAAACAGCTTAAGACTCAGAGAAATTCCGTCTACCAGATTTTCCGTCCCATTTGTCACACAATGGAACCCAGAACCAGCTCCCTACTCTGCACAACAGTTTTACCAAATTACCTGCAAGGAAGAAAGTAAGAGAAATCCAAGATAGCATTTGCTTTTCTAGGAAGATTCGACACATGGTTGTTCCAAGCTCTTTGCCTCACGTCACAGGAAAAACAGGCAGAGGAGGCAGAGAGCAGTTCCAAGGGAAGTGGAGTCACCTTCCCACGGCTTGTTTGAAAGCACTAGACAATGAAGGAGCCCTTGGGAACCACCAAAACTTGACCGCAAGGAAGTTTTCTCCTGGTTCTGTGCGGGTGTCTCGGTGCTGTGTTGTTTGTGGGGGGATTGCTGCTTCTCCTCCTCATACTACAACCTTGGACACAGCAACATCAGCTTCCAATATTCATCTCCTGGGGCTGGGACTAGATGTGGCCCAGACTTAGTAATGGTGCCTCAACAAAAGGGATACTACAGCAGAGCCGCAACTTGCTTGAAAATAATGCAGAGAGAGGCTGCCCTGACAACCTATGAACAACTGCAACAACTCAGCTGGATTTCGAGCTGGACTTCAGTGGGGAGTGAGACTTCAGCGGGACCCTGTGGGTCCCTTCCAACTCAGGATATTCTATGATTGAAATTACTAGGAAATACTGGAGCACATTAGTAGCCAACACCAACTTCATATGGGCAAACTCTTCTTAAAAACAGGAAAACAGGTAAAAAGTAAACCAGACAAGATTAATAAGAGAAACTATGAGAAAGAAAACAGGGAAAGGATTAGCCTGTTTGAGAGCTGGAACGTGGGAAAGCTACTAATGCCCAAACACTGCAATATAATGCTGATTTTAATCTTCAGACCAAGAGACTACAATGTTTATAAATATTAAAAGACTTGGCCTGTTAAAAGAAAAATTGCATTGCAGAGGCCTCCTTGATCTCTGAACGTGCACTGTGGACATGACTCTGCTATTCAGTGTTTGCTCTCTCTTCCACCAGTGTTTCATGGAGCACCTGTGTGCTCAAGCAGGGCAGTCTCTGCTCTGTGTAAGTCTTGTGGTCACCACCTCAACTATGCTCTCCTGTCCTCACTGTGGCTCAGCTAGACCATTTAAGGTGTAACACCTGATCCTTTCATATTACCTCACCTCTTACCTACACCACTGGCAGCTACATACAAAGCAACCAAGGCAGGATCTTGGACATCATTAAATTATCCCCATTACTCCAGTACAAAATCAAATTAAAAAAACCCTCCTGCAGTCAGGAAATACTCCCACTATCACAGTAACAAACCAAGTTTTTCTCACGGTGATTTTGAGTTTCAGTTCAAGGTAGGTGGAAGATATTTACCTTAAGCTAGAAAGCTGAAGGACGTAAAAGCACTTAGTCAGGACATAAAGCAAGAGCCACATGTGGGCCTGCGCTAGACTCCCGTCTGTCTCCCTAAAGGCAAGCACAAACGAGCTTTCAAAGAACCTGAAGGTCAGAGCACGTGGCTGCTGCTCTTGAAAAGTCTCAAATCAACACAGGGAATATAAATTTACCCCTCCACTGTCATAAGCTTCCTAAGTAGATTTCTGAGCTATGAGCCTGAGTTCAGCCCACAACACGGACCACATCGTCATCTGTCAGGACAGAACTTACCTCCTATTCTCCCACCCAACACAGTGCTTGACTAATTCAAGCATCAAAAACACAACTACAGGTTTACACCTACTTTGAATACCGTATTAAGGTCTCCTGTAACATAATTACTCCTTCACTGGCACACACAAGCCAAAACCGGAAAGCATAAACCAACAAGAAAAGCCTTGTGTCAGTAAAGTCACGCATCAACAAACAAGTATGGTCAAGACGCAGGAGCAAAAAAACCAAATGAACAGAAGCTAACTGCAGGTTAACCCCACAGTGCTGAAATTTTATTCACCTGTATTCCCACACAAAGCTTTCAATGCCAGATTCAGGTGACAGAGCCAAGACACCGCTCATCCTCAGCTGAAAGTAGCAAAGTCAGCTACAGTTCTGGACCAAGTGCACTTTCTTTGAAGGTGGCCTAAGCACAGGGCAGCCAGGACACTGTGTGAAATCCTCTGGGCTGACAGCCATGTCTGCCTCCAGCTGCATTAAAAATTTGCTGAAGACTTATTTTTGTTTCATCATTCAGAAGTGATTTTGGCCCCAGAAGCACCCCTTGCAGTAAGGACCTCAAACACCATCTGAACCTTGGTCTCTTTGGTAACTCAAGATAACTACAGAAAACACCTTTTTTTCTTGTTTTAAATTATAACCAGCTCAGAGGGAAAACATTCTTGAAGATTTCACGAAGAGGCAAGGTCTGATGATCACTCCAAATTTAACTACATACTAAGCAGTACCAAGTATGTTCAAAACAACAGAGACGACACATCCTGCTGCCTAAGCAAGAGCACTTCTCTCCATCTTCACACTGCTGTCTTTGAATGAGCACCAGAAACTGCTCCACAGGAGAAAAAAAGCCCTGAAATGGGAAAATAACACACACACTGTAAACAGACTGCTCAAAGTTACAACAGAAACAAGTTTCAAGGGAACTATAAACTGTACTTCTGGACACGTCCTGGAACCTAAGAGAATTACGTGGCTTCTGGTGATGTGCTAAGAAATCATGAATAGATTGCATTGCTACCAGAGTACCTGAGAGATTCATGAACTGACTCAGCCATAGTTCACACACATCTAAAGCCAGACAAGCCATGCTTGATTCCTGAGGGCGTCTATTACCTGGATCCAGCTGGTGCTGAGAACAGAAGCTGAACGTGTGACAAAATTTTCAAAAGAAAAGCCACCACATCTCACTGAGGAGCAAGATGTAATTGCTCAATTCACACAACAACTCCAAAATTCTGTTATACTGACAAAATTAACTTCCCAATTGCCCCTCCAAACTGGACTATTGATAAGCACCACATACCTTATTAATTTGACATACTATGAAGCTGCATACGGCAACTGTGGTCAAAATAAAAAACAAAAAAAAAAGAAAAGCTTTCAGTATGCAATGAGGCAAGTGAAGTACTGAAATATTTGATGGCACAAAGCCCAGTTCACTATTGCTCTTCCTACCTCCCCACACAAACCCAGCCACACGCACAGATACTGGTGAGAATGTCTTGCTCGAACATCTGTGCAAGTTTATTCAGCACAAAGTGAACAGCTGAGTTAATATTCTGCATGTAATTACGTTAAACAGTTCTGAAGTCCACAGAAGTTAATACCAAGGATTCCTATCGATCAAAAATTTTAGGGCAACCTAAGTGTGGCTGCTACGGGAAAAAGCCTACAGAACAAGCATCAGTGGAAGCACTGTTTTGTCAGAATTCTGACAGCAGCTAATAAGGATGCAGCTTCTTGTTACAATAAAGAATGCATGCAAATATTTTGACAAGTCATCTGGCAATGAAATCATGTTTTTGCTTGTAAAACCTGAAAAACCACAGCAACAAGAGAAAGGTATTTCATAGAATCATAGAATGGTTTGGAAGCTCATCTCGTTCCACTCCCCTGCCATGGGCAGGGACACCTTCCACTAGCCCAGGCTGCTCCAAGCCCCGTCCAACCTGGCCTTGGACACTTTCAGGGATGGGACAGCCACAGCTTCTCTGGGCAACCTGTGCTAGGGGATACTTCCTTAAACTATTATGGCAAATATAACCTGTAATAGAGACCGGTTTCACTCCATGATTTCTAGGCTGGCCTCTCCATTTGGCTGAAAGGGCACTTCCAGCTTACCCTCACAGGAAGGGATGTCATTTATTTCATAATAAATTACTGCTGCAGAGGGAGAGGAAGCAAGAACAGGCTACATTTAGACAACTGGAAATGCAGTAAGAGAAATTACATACTGCAACAAATGTGCCCCTCTGCTCTGCTGAGACCCCACCCTGAGTCTTGCCTCCAGCCCTGGGGTCTCCAGCACATGAAGGACATGGAGCTGTTGGAGCAAGTCCAGGGGAGGCCACCAAAGTGATCAGAGGGATGGAGCCTCTTTGCTAAGAAGAAAGGCTGAGAGAACTGGGACTGTTCAGCTTGGGAAAAAAAAACCTTTAGGGTTACCCAACTGCAGGTTTCCAGCAACTGAAAGGAACTTGCAGGAAAAAGGAGGAGACACTACTCACAAGAGTGTGTAGTGACAGAACAAGGGGGAATGGGTTCAAATTGACTGAGAGTGGGTTTACATATTAGGAAGAAATCCTTTCCTGTGAGGGTGGTGAGGCCCTGGCACAGGTTGCCCAGAGAAGCTGTGGCTGCCCCTGGATCCCTAGAAGTATTTGAGGTCAGGTTGGACGGGGCTTGCAGCAACCTGGGCTAGTGGAAGGGGTCCCTGCCCATGGCACAGGGCTGGAATAAGATGATCTTCAGGGTCCCTTCCAACCCAAGCCATTCTGTGATTCCACGATTCTATGAAACAGAAACACTGGCACAAATAAAGATTAAAAGACAAGAGAGTTACGGCAGGCAGTGGCTGAAATCCCAGGTAATGTGACCGCAATGTCACCCCCGAGGGTGCGTGTCTCGGACCCCTCTGGGCGGTGGGGCGGAGCGCCGGTTCCCGGCCCCGTTCGCCCGGGCCCCACCGAGCACCGCAGCCCCAACGGCCGGGGCCGAAGGGCCGGCCCCGAGGCCCCCCGCGATCCCCCGGCCCCCTTTGTTTGTGCCCCGGCCGTACCTCCAGGATGTCCTCCAGCACGTACGCCTCCATCGCGGCCGCCTGCGCCCCGCCTCACCGCGCCGCCGCCATGCCCCGCCGCCCCCTCCCTCACGGCCGGGCCCCCCCCGCCACCGGCACGGGAACAGGAAATGGACCGTTCCACCCCGTGCGCGCCCGGCGCCTACCACCCGCGTGCGGGGGGGGGCTGCGCGCCGCTCCCCAACGCCCATCCTGCGCCCCTCCGCCAGCATCTCAGGGCTGGAAAAATAGAAGAATAAACGTAAAAAGCCCGAGCAGAAACAGCTCATTTTTACGTGTCCCATGGATCATTTCACCTCCTTCCCCGCCGTGAACTCGGAGAAACCCCAGCCCCTAGATTAGGCAGATCCGTGCCATGCCACATTTGTTTCTGTGCTATCACCTGTCTTCCCATTACACCAAAACCTCCTGAACCTCTTTCAAGTGTTGCTCCATCAGCTGCCGTGTTTGCAACTGCCCTCATCCCTTCCCCCTCCACCCAGCTCCAGGGCGGCAGGAATGCCACAGGGTCTGACACCAACAGAAAAAGGTACTGACCGCAGGGATAAAGGTCTCCACAATGTAGCTTTGAGAAACATCATCATCTACCCACCTAGATGAGTATTCACTTCTTACCTACACACTTCTCTGCTTAACCCAAAACATCAAATGGACCAAAAGATTGTATCTTACAAATGCCATCATCCTAGGTAACAGGGATACCAATTCTGCACGCAGCAGGTCAAAATCACTGAGCAATCATAACTGCAGCTCTCAAAATAACTCATTTTCCAGTTGAAAACATGCAGCATAATAAATCTTGTCAATGCCACAAAAGTCTCCTATCTCATGATGTCATTTTAGCAGAGCACAAAGGAGTCTAATGGCCAAAGGAATTAAATTCACATTTTTACTTGAAGAAACACTCAGTTTAATCACTGCTATCTTTTTCCCAAAAAATACTCTAATTGTTAAAAACACTCACTTAACAGCAAGAATATTCTTACCTGGATTTAGAAAGCTGGCCGGATTGGCTAGTAACTTCACAAAGAGAAATTCCAGTTGATCAGTATACATTTTAGGCATAGCTACATTCTTCCATTTAAAAATGTTATTTAACCACCACAAATGGGAATTATGTCCTACTCACCTATTACATTTAACACAAACTCAACACCTGCCCAGGCTGTCCATACTATTTTTCCACTTTAGGGAACACCCCAGATTTTACACTGTTTTACAAGAATTAATTCAAGGAAGAACCACAGAACAATATTCCACGGTTCCTCTGGAGTCATGCGTCTAGGGTGGCACTTCTAACATCCCCAGCGGCCCCTTGCAACTGTTTCCGTGTACATGAAATCCACCAATAATGCACAAACACTAGCCCAGAACAAAGCTGTCTCTGACAGCTTGAAGGATTTCTTTGTATATATATATATATATAAAAAAAGAAAAAAGAAAAACCAGCCACCACCTCCCACATAACACTCATGTCTCAAAAGACAAGTTATTCAGTCTTCTGAGACTCAGAAAGAATTAACAGATACCTTATATCACACCAAAAAAAAAAAAGCTTAAAACACACAACTTAACACTGAGCTAGAGACACTTCACACATAACACCACTGAAAACATTTTCAAATGGAAAGACAGCATTACATAGGAACAAAAGCAGCTGTCTGCCCCACGCAGGGCAAACTGAACAGCATCATCTCCTCCAGCTCTACAAAACAAGCACAAGATTTTCAGGAGAAGAAGGAACACAATCACCTTCAGAGCTGAACCACTTCCTGTTCTGCTTGGGAACCTACGGAGTCCTGTCTGCAACAGCATCACTTCATTTACAAAAGCCTAAGCCAAAGAGTAATTCAGAGCTCCCCTTACACCATGAGAGACGCGAGGACTTGGGTTCTACGTGTGAGCCACGGGGCAGTGAAGAACCTTCCCGGCACTGAAAGCAAGTCACCCTCAACATTTGTTTGAGGGCAGCAAACGAAACATTCCAAATTTCACGCTCAGAACCTCAATAACCTCAATACGCAATCCCTCCTCCTCTCCTCTGGCCCACCTTAATCTGCAGTTCTGTGGTGCTGGCTTAGAAAGAAGCATTTGTTTGCCAAATGAGATCTCATACTTTTTTCTGTACTTCAAAAATATTTACAGTATGGAATACCAAATTCCAAAAAGCCCATCCCTAACACTTTACGTTTTACTGAATATCTCATAGTGGTGTAAAGTAAAGGTTTTAACGCATGCTTCCATTTTGTTCCTGACAAATAAAGAAAGAAAGAAAATTAAAAAGCACTTTCTAGGGGAAAACCAAAAAAATATTTAGACCCTTGTGATTAACTTCTTTCGTATTTCTACTGTGTGATTTTGGTTTTTACACACAGGTCAGGAAATACATCCTTAATTCTGCACAGGTAAAAACAAACCCATTTCCTCCTCGCTTTCAAGTCCAGCTCTAGGAATTACTTGAACCGTTTGATTAGAAAAGATAAAACACATTATCTCTTCCAAACATCTCAGTTCCCACTTGAAAGCTAACAATCTTTATTTACCGTGATGCTGAAGGGCATGATCCACTCAGTGCCTTCATTTATTACCATCCACTACTAAAAATCAGCCTTTTCTCCTGATCAGGAGGTACCCTGAAAGCACACAGCTGTCTGAGCTGTGTCCATCCATCATGTCCCTTACACTCTGTGACCCTGAAACACTCAAAACCCTTCTGTTCCCCACACAGAAGGTGGGAGAGAGAACATCTGAAGTGCAGCTTGATGAGATAGTCTTAAAAATGGGGAACAAAGTCCTGTTTCAAGCCACATGAAGCGTGTTAAGCCAAGGGGAATCCTGAGAGTGTTCTGGGAAAAGCAAAGCTGGGAATGGGTACAAATCAAGGTTGGTTTACTCTGCACTGTACACTGCACTCCCCACACAGCACTGGTAACTATGTGGAAATGACCAAAGGGAGAATAAAAACCTCCACAAGAACGCAGTGGTTCATGCAGAGCAGAGCTGTACACGCTCAAGAGCTCGCAGACAGTTTTCAGGAGGATCTTTGATTCCCACCTTCCAGTACCATGCAAGCCACCACGAATTTTGAACTGGCATCACGTCACCCTGAAGCACAAGCATTTCAACCATTGATCCGAGACAGATTCTGGCACCCAGAAATGTGAGCATTGAACAATTGATCAGACAATTCCCACTCTTATATCACAAAAGCACATTGTTATCTATTTACAGCTGATCGAGCAGTACTGGTCACCAACTGTCCCAAAGCATATAAACACACTTTTTTGTGTGTTTTCAGAGCCACAGAGCACAGTGTCAAGGTTGGGTTGTTTAAACCCTGTCCTATGCAGCTACTAACACCTTATTCAGCAAAATCATGAGGTGCATTAATTACTAAAAAAACCAAATCATTCTGAGAAGAAAAAAAGGAGAGTTGAAAACAGGCCCTCAATACAGAACAAATTATCTCTCAGTTACCCCCTTTAGCAGGCTTTCCCAAGTATTTCCCTTTCCAGAAGTAGGTAGACAGTCAGACAGAATCCAAAAGGTCCTGAGACAGTTAAGACCAAAAAACAGTGGGTTTCCAGTCCAAATTTTGTGACATTCTGATTATCTGCTAGAGTGCTAACAGGCAAAACCCCCACCACTGTCATACAGAAAACTAAGGTTTCACCTATCACAATGAAAAATCCAAACAAGATACACTTACAAACACAAGATGAGAATTTCACATTAATTAGAAATACCCTTGAAACCAAAAAACTGAGTTAATTCACCACGGGAAGAACTCCATCATTAAAACAGTCAAATGACCAAGTTTGCTCTTCTAACACGAAACAAAAAACCGTAACAAGATACAGGTGCAGTTGTTGATATCCAAGAAAAATACTCGGTGCAAGGAATATCCATATAGATTTTTCAAAGGCTGCTTCAAACTTGTGTTGGGCCCAATTCTTCCTTCTTTGAGTGATGATACTCCCACCTGCATTCATTTTGTTGGACTGAACCCAGTTCTTCACATCTGCTCTTAGAATAAAAAAAGTTTTGCAGACTCCTTTACAACTAAGGCAGAACTGAATGTTTCCCCAAACAGACACCCCTGAGGGTACTCACTGCTCCAGATAAATGCACTAGGATTCATCAACCTTCACTGGGAACTGCAGCCCCAGCTGTGCCTGTAACTTGCAGCTCTCCATCATATCAGTATAACCACCAAGACACTAAAAACGTTCTTCTCTGCTACTTCTTGTACTCTCTTTCCTAAATACAAAAGTCTTGTTATACCCCAAAAGCAGAATTTCTGCTTTGTGGCAGTTTGCATCAGTCACCACTTGGTGCAATTTTTAAGGTCCCTTAGTTCTGTGTCAATACAAAACAATATGAGCTTTAAACCTACTGTTTCAGGTTTTCCCTCCAGAGAGATTCATCCAACTCCTTCTAGATCCTCGGTGGTTACATAAAAACAAGTCAGTCCAAACCCTAACTTCAGGCACCACCTGAAGTCATGACCCCCATCTGGTTCTTTCTATTTTCACATTGTATATTGGTTTCTTTTTCTTCGCTTCCTGCAGCAATCACAGCTCTGCAGTTGTCAGCTTGACTAAATTTCCAACATCCTTCAGGCAGGTGCTTTAGTGAATTTCAAACAAAAGAAACCTACTTTCTTCCTTTCATTTTCATTATTGGGGTGGGGATGTGCAGGGATGATGGGCTTTAACCTGATAAATACTGAAGACATACTTTTATTCTGATTTTTTTATTCCCTTAGCCTTATAATTCAGTGTCTCTCTCTGAGCAGTTCAGACTTTCCTGCCAAAAGCTGCAGTGGAGCTTTCACGTGAGTTTTACAGTCACAAGATGATCCTTGCTGCCCATTCTCATTATCACACCCCCCTTGATTCAGCTCCATTACCTCCCACAGACAAGGAAACTTCGATAACAAAGCCACACAATTTTTCTTCTCTAAAAACCATGTAACAACTTTTTTTGACCATCCAAGATGATTTCCCACTGAAAAACGAATTTTTCTGCCAAGACAGATCTTTCATTTCTCTCCAGTCTATTCTTCCCTTGGCCTAGGGCAGCAGCAAGGCATTCCAAACCCTTCTGACACATTCAGTGTTTTCTGTTCAGTTAGTGTTACTCATTTTGGTAAAGAGACAAAGCCGGAAAGGACGAAATTCTGTTCCTTATGGTATCCTTGCGATCTAGGTTTTCCACAGCTCCAGGGAAACCAGAATCTTGAGAAGGTGTCTGACAACTACCTTTGAAAGCATCACAATTAACACATCCTGAGGTTTTTTATGTCCATTTAAAAGAGTGTGTAACACTAAAAAGGTTTCAAGACTAAGTGTCAACAGACTCAGATAGTTATGACCTGTCTGATGGAGTAACTTCCCCAGTTCCTTTTATCCAACCCTCCTCTGATCTGTTCTCCCTGAACAGAAGCACTATGCTACGGAAGCTGACTTGGCAGCTTGCATGAACTGTCAGGATGTGGTGGGATCAGGGAATATAAGGACTCCATGCCCGGAGAAGCCTTCTCAAAGAGGTGGAGACCTCCTCCCAGTAACAGCTGGGGAATTAGGAATTTCAGCATTCCAGCTGCATTACCATTTCATAGGCAATTTCTCATTCAAGGGTCAGTACAAAAAGGTGATTAATTCCACAGGTCAATTATGAGTTAGCACCATCATGCCAGGAAGTTAAGAGAAATATAAGGATTCACCAACAGATCATACAAGCTCAGCCCAAAAGCACTCAGTTTATAGCACTTTTCCCAGGAACCTGAAGACAGGGAATGTCAAAAGCAAGCTCATTCTGGAAGGAGACTGAAACACTCTGGTCAAGACGCGTGAGCTAATGATCTTCACTTTATCAGGAGCCTCTTATTCTTACACCATCCATCTTGAGACAGAAGCTAGATGCACAATATAAAAACATTTCTGAATTAAGTCTTTATCTCTGCCTAAATGCGTCTGACACCTGAGCAGAGTTGTATAGCCCAGCAAGCAAGCAGCATCCTGGCACAGAGAGAGACAAACCCTGCTCATCAGCCAGGAGCCTTCTGCCCTGGTCAGGGCTTACATCAGCCCTACTCTTTTGGATATCAACTCCCTAAGGCAAACCTAACCATGGAAAAAGGAGGAAAGAAAGTATGTTTACTCATCCACAGCCCTGCCTTGAAGATGAACTGAACTAGAACATCACTAAAAAGCAACCATGTGAAGATAGCCTCTATGATTTTGCTATGGAGGAACTGCCCAATGCAAACCCGAATGCACACGACAAAAGGTGAACCAGGGAGACAAAATTACATGAGCATTTTAAGAGGGTTTTTCTGCAGAAGCATAAGATTACTGGCACGCATTTTTGTCTAAGGGGAGCTGTCTATAAGAGATCTTCCTTTAAGTAATCCATAGAGTAAACCCAGTAAGTTTTCACTGGGTAACACAATGCTCCAAGTCCTTAGGCCAAGGACTTTGAACACACTGAAGAACCCTGGTTTTGGTAAAAACACAAGTGAAATGAGGGACATGTTCAGAAAATCCAACTCAGGACATGGAAGATCCTTCTGCCAACGAATGAACTTACATTCCTTTCTCATTCCACATGTGAAATACTGGTGACAGAAAAGCTGTGTGTAATGAAGCAGCATGCACAGTCCAACAACATTCATACTAACACCTCTCAAATCCTAAGGCAGGTACTAATCCAAGATATCTCCACATTAGCACATGAAAATTTGAGTGCAAGTTCTTAAAAAGTTTTTAAGTGCAGACACATTCCCTGCCAAGATTTAGGAAACCTTAAACCAGGAAAAGCCACTTTTTAGGAGAAAGTCTCCTCCTCCTTTTCAAGTGGCCTCATCTGGCATTTACTTGTATGCATAAATTCTAATTGAGTGAATATTATATCAAGTATTATCACGTCAAATTCTAAGCCAGGACCTGCTGGATCGGGATGTCCCTGTCTTCCTTTTCCTGGCTGTGAACCAGGTGGTTGTTTCAACAGCTCTATATTCAGGTTGAATTTGGACTTGGTTAATACCAGATTTTGAAATCTGTTCCAAAAGCAGGAACTATAATAATGTACTTGATGTTTCTTTCTTTTACAAAACTCTCAATAATTACAGTTACTCAGCTGGCATCTTCAAATCTACAGACTAAAATGGCTGGAAAACCTACTCCATTCATTGACAGTAATATCAAGCCTGGAATTTAACAGAGCAAGCTGTTGGATAAGGCTGAAGAAGGAAAAATACATAAACTGAATAAAAAATGAAATACTAATGTGATCTCTGTTTTCATTTAATATGGTTGTTCACTTCCTTTTTCATCTGAGGTTACCTGGAAGATCAAGAGAGACTGGGGACCACACAGCACAACTCCCAGCATTTACTACCAGTGTAGTTGAACCAGCTGCCAGATGGAAACACTTCTAGCTGAACACTGGAGTTCAGTACCTCCTGCTCCCCGTCTCTTCTTTATTTCCTTCAGAAATAAAATCACAGGTTCAGTTTATCTCAGATTACCAAAAGATACAACGTTTAACTCGCAAACATTTGCCCTCAATTCAAGATGTGCTTGCAGTTAAGAGCTTACTCTTGAAGAGTAAACTTAGGTTTAGCCCAAGACTAACCCCAAAGGCGTTCAAGAGTCGAAACCAAAAAAAAACGTAAACCCTCCTCAACAGCATGGCTAAACCCCTCACTGCCCTAGCAGGCGAGCTGAGGTCCCCTGTCAACCCAACACACAGGCACACCCCTCCAATAGCAGAACCTCTTCCCCTCCACCACATTTAAACTACATCATACACACAGAGCCTGAAGGAATTATTTTACCATGACCAAGTTTAATAAATGCTTTGGAAGTTGACAAAAAGTTTTTTAAAAAATTAAGTATCTTCTGGACTGGGTGCACAATACTTCTGTTAGGAAATCAATTGCTTGAGCTATTTCTATTAACAAGTATTCCAACACTTTTTGGAAAGGCTGCGTACTCTTGTCACAGCCAACTCTGGATTGCAACGAAAGGCAGATGTCTTCGATGGCGGCTTTCTTGAAAGCATTTTGGCAATTTTTTTAATGTTAATTTTTTTTAAAAATAAATTTAATTGAGAGTTCTACTAGTAATAACCTTACTTCAAGTCTAATTCCCTCAAGGAAGAGCTTATTGGGTGTCACTACTTCACACACTTCTTCAAAACCAGTAAATTATTATTATTACTGTAAGATTTTTCAAGGCCTAACCAAGGTTTTGGCCATACTCTGACGTAACTAAACAGCGCTGGGACACAACAGTCCACAACTGTTCCAAAGCACAGGAGGAATTAGCATCCATATCAACTTTCATAACAAACACGGCCCTTGGCACAGCTGTTCCACCAGTGCTCAGCTACAGAGGGCACAGAGCGAGAGATCCTCCCCTCTGGGTAGAGGTAAGCTGTTAAGTCAACCCATCACAGTGTGCCATTCTCTATCCCAAGTATTTTTGCAGAACCCAGCTGTGGTGCAGGTACTAGCATGTTCCTAAAACCCACCTCAACCTAAAGACACTAGTAAATTTTCTCAACTCAAAGACAGACACAAATGCACTCAAAGTGCATTCAGAGAGTGATTTTACACAGAACTGTAGACATTTCCCCCTCTTGCAAGCTCCAGAACAGCCCTTTTCTGAAGTTTAGCACAGGAAGTTGGCCACTATATTTATCCCTGAGGAGTTCCTTGATCAAGCCGATTCTCCACAAAAATACCAGCATGCTGTTATGCCAACTTTCACTTCTGTTAGTGATGGAGATGGACAGAAGGCATATGTTCAGCCACGGAGCAGACTGTTACGTTCAAAGTGCTTTTTTTCTTTAAGCCAGCTTGGTTTTTTGTGTTATGATTGCAATCACAATTGTGCTTTGTGACTTTTTTAGTCAGTCTCCAAAGTGACCGCTTTGCTGTACTGCACTAAATGACACAAAAGTGATGGTGATAAACCAAAACACTGCAGTACTTTAATAAAATCCTGCTTAATTCCTCTCTTTCTCCCTATCCTTAATACACTGCTTTCAAGAACTTGAACGAATACCAGAGACAAAAGTCAGTCCTGATTTCATCTGAAGAAGCTCTAAGTTCTAAAGCTACATGCAAAAAAAAATAAAAATTCTGTGTGATTTATCTGTTCCAGCCACTTCCAAGCAGAAGATCCAGAGGAAGTGTCAAGAGGACCAGTTTGCCCTTGAAGACAAAAATTGTCGCTGATCTGTACCGTTCCTACCAATTGGAGACCTCAGAAACAACGCAAGTGTTTTCTACGACAGGCATTTAAATGAATTATCCCACCGAAAGAGGCAGTGCTCATCCTCCTCCCTGCCTGAGTTCCTGCTCTTCGCTGTGTCAGCACAAGCTCTTGTGCCTGGCAAAGTGGATCCAGGAACTGATCAACTGGAAATGTGTTTTTTCTCTTGCTGAGTTTGTTTTTCGACGAGATCATTTCCCAAGTGGCTGGGAGGAGCATTGAATGCCTTTTTTTTTTCTTCCTCCAAGCCCAACTCCCCCACCATCAGTGGGATTAGTACCCACGCTGGTGCAGGGGCTGAACAGCACTGAGAACTTGAAGAAAAAAAACTAAGTCACATCATGACTTGAAAATTTCAACTTCATTAAAGCATTGTTCCCCATTCTGTGGAGGAGAACAATTCGCACCTGCAGAGCAGCATCAAGAGGAAAATTCCACTGGCAAAGCATTTCAGGACAAGACTGAACAAAAGGCAAGAATACCTGAAGTTTGGAAATGGGAAAGCTCCAGGACAGGAAAACACGTGAGTCACCTGCCAGACAGAGATGCACAAGGGAGCTCCAGCTTCTCCCTCAAGTGGTTAGTTTTTTTCTTGTGTGTGGGAAGAACTGGGAGGTACAGCCGGGAGGGTAAGAGCGACCTTCCTCCTCTTACCTCTGAATCACTCCCTGCCCGAGAGGGGGGTTTCAGATACTCCCCTTCTGCTGGGGTTGCAATCCCCAAAACTGCTCCTGCACAGCTGGACAGATGTACAGACTTAGAAACAACCATTCCTTGTTCATCAGGGCAAGGGGAAGCAAACCAGAGACCAAATACAAAGCAGCCCCCTTAGCAGCAGTTTGAACTTGTATTACTGTGTGCAAGATGCCTTCAATTTTAAACTAAAAAATAAAGAATCTAGACACTTTTTGATTGTTTCAAGTTGAACTTGAGGAGAATGGAAATCAAAACTCCACACTGATATTCTAAATAGCAATATTTCATTATATTTTCAAATGTTCCAACATCTTTCTAGCTCTGTTTTCTAGCTCTGAGCAGCTGCCTATTTGGACACGTTACCCACTCCTGATGATTAATATCACATAAGCTATTGGGGTGGGGCAGGGAAAGACATAAAATGAAGGTTTACTTCAGCTCATTTCCTAGAATACACCATTATACTCCTGGAATTTGAGGATGCAGGTAAAATACAGAAGAGGAATAACTCGTGTACATCAAACACCAGTAATCTGAATTTGTCAAAAGCTGCTTTGGGTAACGCCAACAAAATCATCCTACTGACAACATCCAGCCTAGAAGAAAATACTGCAAGCACAAACAAGGATGTATTTAAGACACGCTTGGCTTTGTGGCTGATTTTTAGCCTGGTGTACGACTATTACCTCATGTGAAAATAAGGTGACACAACAGTTAAGCAACACCTCCATGTGGCTTTAGCTCTTCGCAGAGTCATGAGCTGAGGATGGCGTACGGGGGGTAACCTGGCTGAAAAACAGCTGCAATACTGAGACAACCTCTCCCAGTACCAATTAACACAAAGCACTGCTCACTGGAAACAGAGAGGAAATGCTGCCCTTCATTGGCCAACAATGGACTTTTTTTTTCCAGAATTCCTGTGGACACTGCATAATGACTGGATGGAAGTCACCAGAATTCCCACACCAACACCAAGACATACTGATATTCACTGGTAAAGGTAACTTCACGTTAAGGAAGACTTTTTCCCTAAGTACACGTTAGCTAAATGACCTTACCCAAACCATTTGCCAGCATTAGTGCTTCTTCACCAACAGTTTTCTTTCTCAACAGATCAAAAGTTATGGACATGACAAAAGAAGTCCCACACAGATGCAGAAACTCTACAGACACAGCACATCTTCAGGATGTCATTTCAGTTGAGTCACCTACAAAGCCACACCATCAAGAAACCAGAAGCACAGCATTTCAGAAAAAAACCACATGCTGTCTACCAAGGCAGCCATGGATTCGCTCAGATGGCCTGAAGACACTAATAGCAAATATAGGCAATTTTAATTTAACACCAAGTTAAAAGGGCTTGTTCCCTTAACCCCCGAAACAAAGGCTTCTTACTTATCTTGGATCTGCAGCACTGATTTTTCAATTCCTAAATCCAACTGCAAATCAGCTATATCCTAAACAAGCACCAACAGTTCTGGTTTTAAAACACAGATAGAGGGAAAAAACCAAACACACATAATCTCATTTGCCTTCAACCTTGACAGATGAGGAAATTCTCTCAGCTAAATCTCTTCCAGAGAAACCATTGCCTTTACAGAACTGAATTACTGGCTTAAAATGTGGGGTGTTTGGCTCCAGCCTGCACACGGGAATTATGTTTTTAAGGACATTTCCTGAAGAAATATCTAAGGAAGTAAACAAATTCACATGGTCCTGCCAGTATTGACCTCCACCTTCTCTAGTGGTCACTTTATGCTGGGGGGTTTCTTTTTCAACCCAGATATTCACTGATTACTTGAATTAAATAAAGCACACAAAAAATATAGTAATATTTAAGAATCTAAAAAAAAATATACATTAGGTCTAACCAAACTGATTTTGCTGGACCCTAGTCTAGGAACAGTAAGGATTGGATGTAAAACAGTTTTGGCTAACAAAACTTCCTGGGGTCAACAACAGCAGATTTCACTGTTGTGAAACCTTTTTTCACATTATTAGGATTTTTGAGAACCGTCCTAAGGTATTTCTTTCTTATCTCCTCTTTTGAATGAAAGAAACAAAGTGGTACAGGCAAAACACAGCCGAAATAGAAAAAAAATAATTAGAAGATAAAACAGTGCAGCGGAATCTGAGACTGAACTGCACCTCGGGATGTCACACACTCACAAGGACAGGGCCCAATTGGTTGCACGTTCAGTCACGTCTGCGAGGACCCAAGGACATAAAAGTACTGGCAGTGAAGTGAACGCATCACACAGTGGTCAAGCCAGACATACTGGCCCTGCAGAATCCAAAGGCCTTATTCCAGGATTCTAATGAAGACTGTTAGGGTTAAAAAAAAGAAAAATATTTATAAAATAGATTCTGTATTTCTAATCAGCTCATTTGAACACTTAAGCTCTTCAAATCTTTTCCAATTTAAACGTTACAACTGTGTGCCTGTGATGCTCTTGAAACCACACCAGGACGCCCAAGTTTTCTGATTAACGCCTTAAATCTGAATCCAAGGAATTCGGAGTAGCTTCTTCTGCACGAAGAAATTTTAGAGGACTGGTGGTGTCTTGTTGTTCTACTTACTTCATCTTATTAGTTCAGTTCAATTACTAATTCAATTGCAGCTGAAAAAACAAAAATGAACTTTTACTTACAGGACGCCCAAGTGAAACCAAGAATCCTTAAAAAACAGCAACATCTCAAAAAGCATCCTTTGCATAGGGCAGCACTTTCAGGTATAGTTAACTGAGGATCGTATTCTGGAAGGCTAATTTGCCCAGCACGTAAGAATCCAGTAACTGAAAAGGTAATAAATACACACAAATCCAAGAGGGATCTACACCTTGGATCATCACAAGATTCATAGACAAAATGTAACTTACAAACTCTTAAGATGGATATAAAGGGCAATTATAAATTTCACTGCCAGCAGCAAACATCCTCCACGTTCAAAGACCTGAAATAATCTTGTAAACAATTTTTATTACACAACTGAACCTTTCAGTGTTAAGTAAGAGAAGCCCTAATGCACTCTAAACATCAGGTTTCTAAGCAGCAACTTGCTATGAGGACCTGCTCATTTTTTATGCTATTTCACTGTGAATTGAAGTGTTGAACAAAATTTGTACGTACAAGAACACTTTTAAGGAACTGCAAGCTGACCTCCACAGCTATGTAACTCCTACTGTCATTTTTCTCATACCTTAAGAGTCCTCTTCCTGTATACAGAAAAAAATTGCCACTTTTTAACAACTGATTTTTAGGGAAAAAGCAATTTACCATTTACAGACAACACTGGACCCAGCTACCTAAAATCTTGGGGTTTTGCAGTAATTTGCTGCAATTTGAAAAATCAACCTTGGAGGTTGCTATGAACAGTGTCACAGGAGCTCATTCAGTTGCTGGTATGAAATTTCCATTAAACTTCTCCCAAAGCTCTCCACAGTGCCTGTATTTCCACATTGAGATCTGATGGAGTTTAGACACGGACACGAAAACAGCTGATTACAACTCTTTATTCCATTCCATCAGGTCAGGAACAACTAAGCCAAACGTCTTTCTACTCCTGGGGTGTCTCAGGTGACTCAGGATGCACCAGGTTTCCCTTTAGAACTCCTTGGACTTGTTGTTACTGTACTCCTTGATTTTTAGAAGCTGTCTCATTAGCAGTCAAATCTAGAAGCACTTTGCTTCAGAGATTAGAGAAGTCTTAATGTATTAAGCATGGGAAGGGCAAAAAATAGCCTAAGACAAACTGTCTTAAGTTTACAGAGATAATGAAGGGAATGGTTGGGAGGGAACACCAGCTTCTGCAGCGTTCCCACAGTAGTTTCCACTTACAGCAAAAGCAGCAACTTACATTTCTTTGTGTTTTTCATTTTATGTGCCTTCCAGACTGCCCGTGGTCAGAAGACCACAATCCAACTGCAGAGCTGGGCACAACTCAAAAAAATCTGAAATAAAAAAAATTTTAATGCCCAAACAACTAAAAAAAACCTTGTTTCTACAGTGGGATTTTTTTTAGCTTCTAAAAGCCAAAACTAACCATCAGGTTGCTTTCAGACAAGGAAACTTCCCTTTCACTGAGAACACTCAAAACACATTTCCTCCCCAGGATCTGCTGGGAATGACTTTCAAGTTGGATGCTCTGCTACATTAATCAGGCCATCCTCATGTTCATGTTCCTAAAAAATGTGATTTCAGCTGTGCATATTCTACAAGCTGCATCATTTTATCCCAAAGTCACTTGGAGACAGACTAGAACAGATTTTTGCAAGCAACAGGCATGATCAAGAACAATGATAAATTAAGCATGCGGCACATATTTTCTCGTGAATCCTGAACTTCATCATCTCAGTATTATTCACTTGCTTACTTAGCCCTGACCACCCAGCCCAGGAAAGCCTTCACTTAGTATAAGATGAAACCATCAGGGAAGCTTCCAGATGCCCAAAATGCCTTCACAAGCTGCCTCTATCAGTATCTATAGCACATGTCACTCTGTCAGGGAAAAAAAAAAAAAAAAAGTGAAGTATTCTGCTGCCTCATGATATTTCATGATCATTTTTCCTCTCTGCAGGTCTCAAAGCATGTGAAACAGGTGCCTATGTAAGGCACAAAGGCACAGCATGTGGGCAAAGGCTCACCTCAACCAGGGATTTCCTCAACAGCTACCTGTAACTCCTCAGCTGTCTCTGCCCTTCTTGTCCTGCTGCACACACAATTCCCCCTGAAAGCTCCCAGTACAACGAGCCATTGGGAAGAATGGCTGTGGACCACTAAATAAAACCTGCCTGTGACTTTGCCGGTAGGTCTCGCTTGACACAAATTCTGTTGAATGGTTCCATCACACGCAACTGATCTCAGGGCTTGTCAACTGATACATCAAAGTCAATCAAGGGCCTCTGTTCCTTCACCACACATCACCACAGCAAAACTCAAAGGCCTTTGCTCAACGGAGTTCTCCAAGCATCTGCAGGACTGCTGGACAACACAGTTCAGCAGCAAACTAGTTATCCTACAAGTCTTACACCACGAAAACTTCTACCTACACAGTGATACTGACTTTCCCAAAAATCAACGCCACAGAAACAAAATAGCCAGTACTGACTTGTTGAGACATGAGCACTGCACACAATTTATCTCCAACAGTTGGATAAAATGCTTCTTGTATCAACTTCAGCAGGAATAAAATGCAGAGTGCTGCTTAACCGTGGAAAAACATATCACCATCCCAGCCCAGCCCTTCCTTGAACCTATCAGACTCTTCCTTCCTGCCCAATTTCTAACAGAACTGTAGATATATCACTTGAAAGCCAAACCACTAAGAAAGCAAGTTCAAAGAAAAGCTAAAAAACTTCAAGTGGACTTTTTTGTGGACACTACTCAAAAAAAAAGCAGAAGTGAATGTTCAGCTGGCAAGGTTACAGAATTAAAACCATTCAGCAAAGCAATCCTGTGTGACTTCATATGCAAATAAGGTGCTCTTAGCCTTACCAGCCTTTTCCAATGACACCTACCTGAAAAACCTAACACTAGACAAAATCGAGTTATTAATGGTTCCCTAGGCTTGTTTCTGCATTGCATGGAACCAGGGCGGCTGTCAGGTTCGGAGAAAGCATCGTACAACAGTTCAACACCCTGGGCTGCCTGGCTGCACCTTCACCTGCTTTAGCTGCACCTTCACCTGCTTTAGCTGCACACTCTTCAAGACGACCTATTCCCACCACTGGGCGCGCCAACACCTTTCCAGCCACGCAGCCAGCACTCTGGCCTATCTCCGGAGCCTCATCTCGGGCTTGCCAGCAGCACTCCCACCGCTCGGCTCTCCCTCTTCCTGGCTCCCATATCCATCGCGATAAAGCACATGGCACACAGCACGGCGGCAGAGAGCACCTGCAGCAGCTCCTGGGCCTTTCCTTTCGGAATAAAGCCGCACCAGGGATGAAGGCGGCCGCTGGCTGCGGCTCCCAGAGAGCCTCCGACCCTTGGGGAAAACCGGGGGACACTGGCCCCGTACCCTGGCGAGCAGGGGGGACCGGCGGCCGCTCCCCGAAGCGTGGGGGGAC
>VZTD01001178.1:0-27643 GCA_013397725.1 Rhagologus leucostigma | reverse complement strand
AGGAGGAGGAGGAGGAGAAGAAGAAGGAGGAGGAGGAGGAAAAAGAGGAGGAGGCGCCCGCGGCCGCCGCTGCCTCGGTCACCTCTAGCGCCGGCGCCGCCGCCGCGCCAACTCTCGCGATACTTCCTGGGGCCGCCGCTCGCGCCGCTCTCGCTCCCCTCGCGCCGCGCGCGCTCTCGCTCTACCCTCACGCCGCCCGCTCCCGCTCCCCTCGCGTCCCTTCCCCGTTCCCGGCAATGGGACCGCGGCGGCGGCGGCGGCGAGACACCCCCTCCCCTCCGTTTCCTTCCCTTCCTTCCGCCCGCGCCGCCGCCTCGGTCACCGCCCCGGCGCCGGAACCGCCGCTCGCGTCATCATCCTCAGCCTTCGGCCCGCTCCGCCTCGGTAAGGGCACCGGGTACCCTGGCCTAGCCTCCCTCGGGAACCTTCCCCCAGAGCCTCTGGTGGGCACGGAGGTGCCGAGTTAGGCCGTCAGGGCCCGGCGGGCCCCCGCGGTCTGTGGAGGCAGAGCTCTCCTCAGAGCGTGTGGGAGCGCGCCGAGGGCGGGAAACCCCCGTGAGGGAACGGCCCGTGTTGAAACCCCCCAACCTGTAGAATTACACTTAAAAGTGATGGTCTCTCACAGTGCGGACAATATGCACTAAAAAGCAACTTCCAAACCCTTCTTATAATAGAAATTGGTGGGGCTTCGCTGAAAGGGTCAAAAAATGAATTGGCAGAGTATCACTGAAAGCGGTGGTCAGTGAAACCGCAGAGCACAGAATTCCAGTTAAAAGTGATGTCCGAGGAACGACTGGACATGGCAGTCGGTGCTTTGGTCAAGTTGACAAGGTGGTGATCAGTCAAAGGTTGAAGTCGGTGGTCTTAGGGGTTTTTCCAACCTAAGTGTTTCTGGGATTCTTTGTTCTTCCTCATAGTTCGTTCTCACCAGGCACTCTGCATTCAAAGGTAACCTCCAAACCCCTGTTTTACAAGACTGTTCTTAGAATATCACTGAAAATTACAAACATTAGGATGCCCATGTCAATTCGACCATATTTCTTTAATGAAACCCTTTAAATGTGTCATCGTGCCCTGATTCAGCCCTCAGCCCCCCTACCCAGATTTTCACCCCAAAATGTACTCGGGATATTAATACTGTTGCCTCCATTGAGGCAGGCCAAGTCCTGCAGTAGCCAAAGTTAAATATATGTTAAATATAAGTTAAATACACTAAATATTTGAATTATGGCTTCCTCATTGGAGAAATGGGCTTTTTCCGTTTTACTTTTTAGACCTGAGGGAAATAAAAATTATTGTAACGACAGAAACACGTGATTGTAAAGAACATAGTGGCTCTGTGCACTGGTACGCTGTGGATGTTTTGGAATTGGTTTTCAAAACAATGATGCCTATTCCAGCTATATTTCACAGAACTGAAAAGAGATTGTTGTTATTTGACTACTTAGGTGTTGTTTCTCTTATTTGGCTGACATTGGAGAGCACCAGTCAGGTCTGGAGCTCCTCTGAAATGAAACATTGCTTTTTAAAAAAATCCTCAACTGGCGCTCATCATGGAGTCTGCACAGTTCCCCCCACATCTTCATGTTGCTGAAATCCCATCAAAACATCCTGATATGTGCTTAATAAAGAATGTTCTGTATGTTCTTAATGAAATGACTGCCTTGGTTGTAAGAGTCCCACTGTTAAATTACATTATTTCCAAGTCATCTGGAAATAACTGACACAGACTCTTAACCTTCCAGTTCAGAAGATTAACCTCTAATCTTCATGTATGAGGTCTAAACTGAACAATACCTTGATAAATATCTCTGCAGATGATAGTTTGATGTGATCTAGGAGGAGTAAACTGAATATTCTAGCCGCCTACCTCCTACTTCCTAGTGTGACTGCACAGAAATCTGAAACCACACCAGCATGAGATGTGTGATGGCAGATCAGTGACAATAATACTTTCGTCCTCTTATAATTTTTTTTTTGCATTAAAATTAATGCAAATGCATTGATTTTTACTGGTTTCTATCAGGGTGCAAGCTCAGATTAAAAATTTGTTATTTGTTGTGATTATATATGACATTATATATGTTACTTAGCATTTATGTTAAATATTATTTGTTGTCATCACAAGAGGCAGAAAAGAGAACTGTAAGTGAATATAGGTAATCTCAGCCCTACCACCTGAGATTTGTGGCGTGGTGTGACAAGGATGTCACTTTTCCGATGGATAAGCCTAATCTTCATCATTTGATCCAAGAGGTGACTGTCTTTAAACAAAACACATCTGCGATTGCTCTGGCTGTACAAGCAGCCAAACAAGTTGTCCAAATGCACCGCATTCACCCACCTGGGTCCGGGAAGGGTGGTTGCAGAGCTGGATTTTACACTTTGAGCTATTAGCTGCCCTCTCTGTCCCTTCCCAGGATGGTGGAAGGTGGGAAATGGCCTCGGAGGCTTGTGCTGCAGAGCCGGGGCTGCGGTTACTCTCAGCTACATTGTATCACAAGTCTGCCTTTGACATTGGGTACATTTGCACCTTATTCCAAGTATCCATTAAGGTTGTTAGACTTGGAAAAGGTCCAGTTTCTCGCTAATGAAGGCAACGGTAGTATTTTATCTCTCTGTGTCGTATTCCCAAGCCCAGGATCAGATGGAGCAGTTACCAGCATCACTTGTGTTGGCACAGGCAGAGTGGCCTGTCGGAGACTGTTTGTTCCGTTTCTTTTATGGTGGTGACCTCTGTTCCGATCAAAGAGTGGCGCCTCCTCATTTTGCGCTGTAGAGCAAGTCCTTTTCCTCCATTTCATAGCATTCAGTTTATCCCTGCTCTCCCTGCCGCCCTAGTTTGAGCCTTTTGTGCTGGAGCCCTTCCAAACAAGGGCAGTGGAGCTGGGGAAGGGTTTAGAGAGTAAATCATGAGGAGTGGCTGAGGGAGCTGGGGGGGTCAGTCTGGAGAAAAGGAGGCTCAGGGAATGTTCTCGCTCTCTAGAACTCCCTGACAGGAGGGTGCAGCCAGGTAGAGGTCGGGCTCTGCTCCCAGGTAACAAGCAATAGAACGAGAAGAAACAAGCCTCAAGTTGTACCAGGGGAGGTTCGGCTTGGAAATCAGGAGGAATTTCTTCACAGAAAGGGTTGTCAAACATTGGGACTGCTCAGGGAAGTGGCGAAGTTACCGTCCTTGGAGGTGTTCAAGAGATAACTGGATGGGGTACTCAGTGCTGTGGTCCGGTTGACAAGCTGGAGATTGGTCACAGGTTGGATTCGATGGTCTTGGAGGTCTTTTCCAACCTAAATGACTCTGGGATTCTGTGAGTGCAACAGCAAACTCTGTTTCTTTACAGAAACTTGGTTTTAGATCCATGGGGCTTATAAGATTTGTTTTGTTGTGGGCAAAAGCTGCTAACACAAGTCTACTCCTAATCTTGGGATGGTTTGAATGCCTTGGGAAGGTGTGAAACTTCTCCAGCACTTTATATTTCAGAAACCCAAACTAAAACATTCTTGTAAATACTATGATAATCATCAAGACATAATGAAGGAGTAAATAATCAAGATTTTTTTAAATTAGGTTTTTCTGTGTGTGTGTCCCAGTTTCCACAAGGGTGTATGACCCGTAGCTGTGTTTCCTGTTCATAGGGCTCTTAGGGAATGGATTGCATGTCACTGAAAAGTCAGGGTAGGCTCTAATTAGGGAAGTAATACCTAAAAACCACATTTCTTTCCTTTGGTGAGTCTGTGAAGTTGGTTAACTTTGGACACTTGGGTTTGTTGGTAGCATAAAGCTGCAGGAAATCATGGAATCATAGAATCACACACTGGTTTGGGTTGGAAGGGATGTTAAAGATCATCCAGTTCCAGCTCCTTGCCATGGGCAAGGACACCTTTCACTATCCCAGGTTGCTCCAGGCCCTGTCCAACCTGGCCTTGGACACTTCCCGGAATGGGGCAGCCACAGCTTCTCTGGACAGCCTGTACCGGGGCCTCACCACCCTCCTAAATCTCGAGAAAAATAATAATCCTTTTGTTATCTCTTTCATCTGTGACTTCTGCTTCTGTATTTATTCAATTTCCTCCAGGTTATTGATCACTCCACTGAGCACTCCATGGGAGTCATGGGAAAGCTTGAGGTCTGGATTCAGTGAATACTTTCAGGATCTGTCTCCTGTGTGCCAGATTCCTTAAAAAGTTCTACAGGACAAACAATATATTGAAACCTCTGCTGTGGTATAATTATCCTCATGCTTTCGGTTTCGTTTATAGCTGCTGGAAGCAGTGTCATCATCAAGCTCAGGAAGGAGGGAGCGAGGGAGCATGAGTTTTGTTTGCAATTAATATAGGGACTGAGAAAAGTTCATAACTTCTTGAATTTTTAACCCAAACTCAGGACTGCTACAACTTCCACGAGGCTACCAAGTTGATCATCCAAATAAACTTGAAAATTAATCCAAACCCCAAATCCTGCCATTCTCACTGGTAAATGCTTTGGTTATCTTTGATACATACAGTTTTGCCATTGTTGCAGCTTCTGTATGTGCTGGAATGTTTTTATTCATATCATTCAGGGAACCGTGAACCCCAGATGGCATTGTTTCAACACACATACAAAAGGGAATGGCTCACTGGACCTCCTTGGTGCATAGCGTGGAAGATCCATCTGAAATGGGAGGCAAGATAAACTAAAATTAGACCACCATAACTTATTTTAAACAGAAGTAATAAAATTGAAGTTGTTCAGCAATTATGCAATGACTGCTGTCCAAGGCAAAGGGAGAAAGAAGGAAAAGAACGCGAATGTTTGTACGTTCAGAGAAGTACAGTTTTCTGCGATACACACTTTTAGCCTTGTCTAAACCACTCAGTTTCAATCCCTGTAAATAGCACATGGAAAAGAATGATTAGAAACATATTTTATGTAGCCATGGCATTTGCTTTAAATTATATTTTTTTTACTATCTCTCTTTCTGCATGACAGCAAGTTTCCTGTGAGCATCTCAAGTGGTGTGGCCTTGTGAGTAAAGAAAGTAAAGACAATCCAGACAGATCGAGAATTTAAGAGGAGCAGCGCTAGCCCAGGAGAAGTGCTTAGAGTTACAGCAGAAGGTAAAACTACATTACTGTTAACACTCAAACTGCGTTTACATTACTGTTAACAGTCAAACCCTTCCAGTCTGAAAGCCCCTTTGGGATCGACTTCTGCCTGTTTGGTGTGGTAAGTCAGGTGATTTTGCCCTTGGCTGTCCTTATCCGTGATCAGTGTCATTGGAAATACACATTATATCCTGCTCAAGTGTCATGCACATCATTTGTGTTCCATCTCAGATACTGATATTGCATGTTCTGTTAGTTGCTCTTAAAACATCACGTCATCTTTGACCACTTCCTCACAGGGAGAATTGTGAAAGGAAAAACAAGTCCAGAAAGCAAAACCTTTTAACGGTTGATTCAATGAAGAAATCTGCAAGTGCCCTGTTAAAAAACAAAACATTGTTCTGTAATATATCTAGTACTTTCAGAGTCTTAGTAAAGAAATGGCTTAAGCACTTGAAATCCTAAAATGCATTAGTACTCTGTGAGCCTGACATTTTAACGTGCATAAATGATTCTGAAGGTGTGTTTCAGGCTCCTAATCTGCTTGATAAGCTTTCAAAATTATTGTCCTTTGTGAGTATAAAACTGAAAAACAGCATGGCAAATAGAGGCAAAGGGCATCCGGACAAGATTCTGGATTCTTTCTCATTCTCTTCGAGTGCAGTCGAAGGTGAAATAGAACAAAAACAAGATAAATCATAAGATAAAGTGAATTTTTTTGTGTATTTCATGTATAATGGATCTGTAATCCAAAACTGTAAATGAGACTTCTCAAGCCAAAGCCGCATCACCTGTATTTGAATATCAAAGTTTACATGTCAAATTAACGTTTCGCTGTTTGGGGTTTTTTTTATTGCTGACATTTAAGGCAGCATCAGCTGTGGGCTGCACAGGAGTCAGCTAGAAGGTTAGACATTTCTTACACTTTGTGTTTTGCCTGAGTTCCGCCAATCCATAATGATAATTTCTATAGTAACCACTTTTTAAGTAAACAATTGATTAGTTCTGAAATTAGTCCTTGAAACCGCTTCTCTTGGAGCAGCTTGGAAGATCTCAATGCAAGCAGCCTTCTGCTGGCATGCAGAACAACAAGGCTCAGGCTGTTTTTTCTATCCTCATATAGAATGTGCCTTGAAAATATTTATCCTCCCAGGGTAGTTTTATCTCTGGATAAGGAAGGGAGTGGGAATCTCCACGTAAAACTCAGTTAGACCTTGGATTCAGTGAAGGCAGTGTAAGAAATGCCTTTGATATCTCAGAAAGGCACTTAAAGTGGAAGAAGAGCATTTTTTGCAGAGTTCAAATTAGAACTAGAAAATCTGTGTATAAGTTTTTGATGGTCTAAAATTCCCTAGCCCCCAAGGTCCCGTGGAGCCTCTGGTCTTCAAACAGAACCCGCCTTCACTTGTTTACTGTGTGGTGTTTCACTTTTTGGCTACATGTGGTGGGTTCCTGCTCTGTTTTAGGGGGCCGTTGGGATAGGGTTTTTTAAAAACAGAGGAGGGCTCAACGTTTCTGTTATTTCAGTTGGACTCAGTAGGTGGAGCTAGAACAACTCCCTCAGGCAACTCACCTGGAGCTGAAACTAGTCTGATTTTAACTCTTTCCAATGCTTTGGAAATTAATTTGTACTAAAGCATTTGATTCTTAAATATGTATGTCCTAAGTTTTTTTTTTATTTGACAGTAAATATAAAGTGATTTTTTTGTGTGTAATTTGTTTCCAGCAGGCTAAACAAGGATTTTCTGTGTGTGACATTTACAATGCCATTGACTTTATTGCTGGCATTGTAATTACAAAGTTAGGAGCTGCCTTGAATAGCTTTGTGTTCCTGAATTAGTGGCCTTTTCAATAAGGAGAAAAAGTGCTGGTGGGGTGAATTTTCTTTTCGTCACTTGTCATTCTCTTATTTTCTTCTTCATGACTCTGAGATCATTTATGTTTTTAAATGAGAAAATATCTCAAATGTCAAACTTGTAACTGTCTGGTGAGTGAGCCTATGAGTGTGTTGAAAGGTAAATCTGAATCTTTTATTCTCATTCATGAATTTTGATGCACAGATTCAGCTCACTTTTCTCAAGTGTGTAATTTTCAATTAGAGACAATATATTAATTTGCAATACTTAACATTGTATTCCAGAACTCATTTTGAACACAAATTCCAAGCTTACCTTCAGACATCACTACAGTCTCTCCATGTGCACCAAAGCTCTTAAATGCCACTTAATTTCAGTCAGTTTAGATTCAGCAAAGCATTTTACATGTAACATTTATGTACCCTAATTCCAAATCCTGCACATATCCTTGTTAGATAGTGGCTGTCACAAGCCAGAAACGCTGTCCAGAATTTTTGGGGTGCTTTATCAGCATTAGCTCATATATTAAGGAACTTCTCACATTCTATATTTCTGATAGGTTTCTTTAATTTAAAAAGACTCACATAAGGACAATGAAAACATTCTTCAAGAAAAGCCCTTGCCTAAGCATTTCACAAATACTTTGCAATAAGAGCACCAAATAAATCACACATCATTACTAATCAACAAGCTGAGTTTTCTCTCCGTCATTAATCAAACCCCAGTGAGAGCTGATCTCTTTTTTAGACACATCGTTATGGCAATTCTCTAAGACTGTCACTTTCTTTGCCCACAGCAACATTAAATTTTTCTCAGTTTTGAGGTCCACGGCCTCTTCGTGCAAATAGTTTTGTTAACAGTAGGTGGCAGATTTCTCCCACCTGAGAGCTTGGAAAATGCTCTATCAGTCTAGTTCTTATGGGATGCTGATACCTGTTTATTCAGGACACACCGTAGCTTTCCTCACCAGAGCTCTCTTTTAGGAAAAGATTAGGCTTAAACATCAGTTTTAGAATAATCTGGATATTACCTGAGCTAGACCTGCTTTTTGCAGGTATGTTTCCTACTCTTCCACTTACCAGTCTAAAAACATTTCTGTGATTTAATGTGAAATAACTTCCTTAAAATAGTGTATGGAGTGTTGAAAATCTACATGGAAAGATCCAAGATACAATCTCCCTTTTATCAAGCTTGTTTTCCAGCGAAGTCAGGCAAGTTTTGGCACTGACTTTGACATGACCAGAATTAGGCCAATGCTGAATATATTTCAAAATCCTGCATAAAGGACCTGGTAACCTTAGTGAGTTGCCAAAAAGCTCCTTAAGCAATATCAGTGCCCAAGAGACAGGAGTCTCTGCTTTGTCTCACTTTGAATCAGTTCTTTCCCAGCCTAAAGTGCATTTATATACTGAAAGGAGGAAGGGAGAACTTGATTTTCCTTTCAGAAGTGGAAGCAGATAGATTGCCTAGCTGATAACAAAGAATCAAATAAAATAATCTTGCTTTTCTTTGAAAACTAACTAAATAAATAATAGACAGAAGTTCCTTGGCAAATTGTCCCAAACGAGTGTGCTTGAGATCGCTCAAAAAAGAACTGAGCCTAGTCTCAATTTCACCTTCTCCACACAGTAATTTTTAATTCCGATGTTACGTTGTTCTGGATTCAATTTTATGACCGGCTTGAGTGTGAAGTTTTCTTCTTATGGGTGCACAGGTAAAATAACCTAAGCCCGTGTCAGTGGCGTTTCTGTTTTGTGATAGTGGGATAGTGGGAATGGCATGGAACGTTCTATAGCCATGGGTCTCCAGGGCCTGATGGCACGCATCCCAAGGTCCTGGGGGAACTGGCTGATGTGGTCTCCAAGCCACTCTCCATCATATTGGAAGAGTCACAGCCATCAGGTGAAGTCCCCGGTGACTGGAAAAAGGGAAACTTTTTATGAAAGGGGTAGAAAGGAAGACCCAGGGAACTATAGACCAGTGAGCCTTACCTCTGTGCCGGGGAAGGCCTTGGAGCAGATCTTCGTGGAAGCAACGCTGAGGCACATGCAAGACAGAGAAGTGATCCGGGACAGCCATCACAGCTTCACTAGGGGCAAATTGTGCCTGACCAATCTGGTCCCTTTATGATAATCAAATCCAACCATTAACCCAGCACTGGCAAAAGCACCAATAAAGCATGTAAATTAACTGAATCCAAAATGTTTCACTGGAAATATCAGAGTACTGACAAACTTTCATAAAATCCAATTATATTTCCCTATTGGCTCTGACAAACCTGCAGGGAGAGCAGGCTCTGTACTTGAGAGATTTCTATCAAGTGATGCAAGAACATTTGTATTCTAGGATGTCAAAGGATCCATCCCAAAACTCCTACTTGCTGACAGCAAAGAGGCTGCAGTGCCCAACAGTGCAGCAGGACCTCAGAAACCATGAGACTTGTGTTCATATCAGACTCTCACCATTTTCAGGCTTCCTGGGCTCACCAGGAACAGTGTCCTCAGTCTTGACTTAGCAGTAGGCTCTCCTCTCTGCCAGTAGGAACTGGGAGAAACTTGATTCAAGGCATAATTTGCCCAGCTTCCTATTTCCCAGTCCAGGGAGCCAGGAATCTTCCTAGATCTGCACTGACTTTGAGGGAAGCCTTAAGCCTCTTTGCACTGGGAATAGCTCCAGTGCCTAGACACCCACTCTGTGTTTCCGGCACTCAGAGTCAAGGAGGAAAGGCAGAAACCCAAGTTCGCTCTAAATTGAAGGTGCCAGATAAGGGCACTACTACATTAATTGTTATAACCGAATTTCCTGAGTTATTTCTGAGACCTGCAAACAGGCTGCGGATATGCCTGACTGGCAATATTGAAGCACTGTTGGTATGAGCAGAAAAGGCCTTTGGGCAGAAAGCAAATGTCAAGGACTGTCAGCATGGGGTTGGAGGGCACCACAGAGGAATGGCCTCACGAGTGTAGCCTCTGCCTAATTGATCCAAAAGACAACACCAAAAGCTTCATGTGCAAAGAATTTGTTAATATTTTTTTGCATGACTTAAGAAGGATTCTCAGTTTAGTGTTCAAATTTTAAAAAAACAAACCAGACATCACAGCTATTCAGGCTTTGCACAACCACAGATCTGCCTGATAGATCTCTTTAGTTCCTCTGATGTATGGACCAATCTTTTGATAACTTGCTTAAGAGAACCACAATAACCATACAGATCTTTGCTAAGCTCAATTGCAGTTTTTGCTCTCTGATGAAATTTTTCTGATTCTGGGAATGTACTGAGGAACCTTTCTTCTAAAATCAGGTCTTCCTGAAGGCCCTCAAATACAGAGAGATTGAATTTCAAACCCCAGTCGTTTGTCTCCTTTGAAAATCAGAGTTTACAAGCACTACTCTAAAGAAAAACAAAAAAACGAACAAACCAAGCAACATTTCCTCAGTTTTGTATTATTTTTAGTCACTTCCTTAGCAAAGGGAATCCCAGTTTCCAGTATTATGTGTCAAAATGTAGCAAATCCAGGTAAAGGAGAACATGGGAAAGAAAACAGCAACCTGAAGAAAGACAATGTTTTGTTGCTGCTGCTGCAAATCCAGTTCTCTTCTAAGAGATCATTACATCCTGGTAATATCATTGGGAATCTGATTCACATTGAAGGAAGTACTGAACCTGGAACTACAAGCCAGAGCTCATGTAATAAATGTGGTTTGGTTGAATGCTGCTTGAAAACCAATTGATTTTTACAACGGAAAAGTACAGTGCTTGGATTTGACTAACTGAACTTTGCTCGACAGGCTAAGGCAGAAATGTGGAAATATTTCACCTTGCCTTTGGATTTCACTTGTGGGGACAGGATGCTTCACATTTCATTCATGGAGCCTCAGAATTCATAACTGCAGCATAATATGCAGAAGTGGATTATCTTTTTATGTCAACAAGTAAATGACAGTGCCAAATTTTAATTGTCTTGTCTTGCCTGCTCCAGTAACAAGGACCTAGAAATGGCCTACAAATTTTTCTTCTCCTGCTAAGGTGCCACCTGAGACCCTGACTCTCAGCTGAAGACATTCCAAAGAGAGTACGGGATATTTGAGGTGGAAAATGCTATTCTTGCTCCAGGACTTCATTTAAAATTACTATCTTTTCCTTTTTCAAAGTAATGAGGGCTTTGTCTTAAGGAATTGTTTGCTAAGGAATAGAGGAAAGGCTGAGAAAGAGAATCACTCCCTTTATCTCCTTAATGCTTAAACATTTACAAGTTGTCTTAAATAGATGAACTAGGATCTTCCCAAGAAAGAAACCAACATAAAAAACCTCAAGGCCCTAGCAGAAAAAACAGCACAAGAGAACAATTTTAGCAGTAACACAGATTCTGATTCTATGGAGATGGACATGAAAGAGAAAATATTTATCAGCTTGGCAGTTTTTAGGCCAGAATGGGAAAACCCTAAGTTTACGATGAAACTAAATGAAAAATAAAGCAAAGTAAGAGTGTCAGCACTGCCAGTGATGCAGTAACATTGTGGAGGGCAGCTGCAGAATGGCAAAAATTTTCCGTAAGTCCTAAATCCCCTCTAGACACAGAGAATTTTTTCAACTCTTGAAGTGTTTCAAGTTGAGAGAAACCCAGTGGCTCCCAGAATCATTAGTTCATTTTACACATACTTTGTTTCTGATTTTAGCAAATACACCTGCTTGCACTTACAAAAAAAAAGTTTGTAGCCATGTTTTTTGTAGATATTGGAGGTTACGGATCAATGGCCTAAAGAAATTAGAAACAAAAAAACCCTCCAAACATTTCCTGCTATTCCTCAAAAGTTTGCAATATTTCTTTTATTGCTAAAGCTGAAGTACATCAAATCTAGGGAAGAAATATTAACAATCTCTTGCCAAACAAAAGCTTTCAGCTTTGGCTCTTGACTGTACCACATTAAATGGCTCTTCTCTCCTGCCAAAGACCATCAGGTAGCATAGAAGAGCAGCACAGAAATTGGAAACTGAGTGCCAAAAAGTTTCTAGGACACAAGTGAATGCACTGGATTCCAAAGGCCTCCGGGACTTATGTAAGAGGAAGAAGAAAGATCCCCACCGACAGTCCTATCATGAGCCAAAAATCAATCACACCACCGCAATGATTTCAGTTCCAGAGACAATTATCAAAGGCATTATAAGAAACACTGAAGAAAAAAATCTTCCTGAGAGGGACTTCCTGAACAGAGCAATGCTGCACCTCGGGTATTTCTTTCCCTCATCTATTTTGTATTTAGATACAAAATTTAGATACATCCATACCGAGATATAACACTCTTTTTTTTTGAGAGAGACTTAGAAATGGATAATAGATTAAGCCAATACTCATCTATTTTGTGGATTACCTACTTGAACTGGTAGGAAAAGAAGTCATAGCGACATGGAAAAAAGAGACAAGTTCTGAGAAGTTCCAGAACTGATACCCTCAAAAAGCACTGAGGCTGTATATTTGGATATATTCAAGCAATTGAATGCTTAATAGGCAAAGCAAAGCTGTTCTTGTACCTGCTGCCAAAGAATGATGTTGGCAAATGGTAATTAATAAGGAAAACAGCTACATCACCGCATTGCAGGCTTGTGAGGGAAGGTAGAATGCCCTAGGGATCAAATGTACAGGATCAGCAAGAGTAGTCATTCTTGTTGGTTCAAATATCCTTATTTGAATGATTGAGAACTCACTAACACTGCATGGCTGATGCCAGAAGATGAACAGATGAAAGTATCAGAACTCATTGATGATATGCCCGGGAGACACACCTGACATGGAATGCTGTTAGCTACACCTGAGCAGGTCTCTGCCTGTTCTGCCACGGTGATCAAATCCTTTCTGTCTTTATGTTTGCTTGTTTTATATCAATGAGTCCATCTCTGTTCAAACAAAAGCCGTATATCTGAGATGTTTGGCTCGTTCTGCACAGGAGCCAAACATCAGTGATAAGAATGGCAAACATCATGCACCAGAGCAGGAAAAAAAAGTAATACCTGATACCTGTCCATGTGTCCAGGGCTACAGACATTTAGAGCTACAGACATTTATTTAGAAATATACTGATCATTACAGTTACTGAAAAAAATAGCTACTCACTGTGGCTACTGGCACAGGAATGTCTCTAGGTTTGGTGTGTGTCTCATGGTCCAGTCCCACAAACAGAACTTTAGGTCTTGAAAAAAAAAAGGAAACCACAGTAAATAAAATTGAGGGCCACAAAAGTAAAGGATTTCTTGATGTTCTTTGGGTTTTGAGCGATTACTTTGAAAAGGACTTACTTTCCAAAAGGGCTCTGACAGTTGTTCTTATGATACATCACATTTGTTTCTCAAGAGCCTTATGCCATATTAGTACATCTTGGTCCACTTTGTTTCTGCTCTTCCACTTTGCACAGGCTGGTATGATGAAATATTTAAAAATTATGCATCCTTTTTATTTCCAGATCTGTTACTCTTGGAATTACTGTCCTTTGGTTCCCCACACCTGGAATAAAACTAGTTATCAACAGTAACTTTAGGCATAAATGAGCGTGAAAATGGATCATCTTAAAATGCCATTGATAAATTCCTTTCTCTAATACCACGACAACTTTGTTGGAGTGAACTCAATGCATTATGAAAGCATTGAGTAATAGGAAGCTCAGTATAATATTTAATATTGTTAAACAAACATGAGCACTGGAGTTCAGCTCTCAGCAGTTATATGAACCATTGGCATGAAGTACAGGACAGACAACAGAAGATATCTAGAAATAAACATGGACCCTGTATTCCAAACTTACATATTAACTCCAGGGGACCAGGAGTGTTCTTGCTAACACTGCACAATGCTGCAAGGGAAAATTCCAGAGAGCTTTCAAGATGCAACATTGCATTCATTGTGCTGAATTTCAACTTTGCCCTCCCAGCCCTTTGCTATAGCTTTCTGGAGACTTCTTTGGTATGGCCTGAGAGCATCCCAAGAGCTGTTCTGAGACATCATTCATCAATAGCACAGTTTTTTACCACCTTATGGTTATCCAGAAAATACCTGAACATGTGTTTCTGTCCCACTGAATGCTCTCTTAAGATCTGAAAGGAGATGGATCTTCTCTGACAGAGGGATATAGTCAGTAAAATAATTACAGACTGAATTAACAAGCTCTTTCCTCAGATTTTGTTAGGCTAAAGCAGCACAGGCCTGAAAGGTCCAGATTGTTCATCCTAATTCCCATCATTCTCCAGAAATGTGGAGTTTTGCTACAACCACCTGAAAACAATCCCAGTGTCTAACATTATGACATTTCTAACCTTGCTTTTCTGCCAACCTGGCTTTCCTGCACCATCCTTCAGTAAGACTTATCCAAATAACCTTTTAATTCCCAAAATAGAGCCTTGTTCATTTAAATCACTAACAGAATGCTGGTTTTTACCTACAAAAATATCAGGAGCAGACTCAGGAAAATGCAAAAATTTTTTGCAACAGCAGCAGCCAGTAGGAATTTCATTTTATCAAAGTACTCTGTGAACTCCTCTCAGTTTTATGTGGTTATTCCTGGAGAACAGAACAGCCTTTCTGGAACACAAGATGCATCGCCTTGGCATTTTCCTGAGTGAAAACTGCCCGTAAATATTTTGAGCTTAGACATGTCATTTGCTTTATTTCAAATGTCTTTAAAAACTCACACTCAGAAACAAAAGGAAGTATTATGCATGTACTTATCTATTTAGTCAAATTTCCAGAAAACCAATCATTGAATTGTTCTTGTTATTCCCATTAGGAATAATACAGAGTTATGGCAAAACCGCCCACCTGAGGAAGAAAAACAGAGTAGAAAAGGGAACCTTAAGGACTAAGGAAGTGTTTGCAGACCACATGCTCAACTCTACCACGTGGGTGCTCACAAAGCGAAGAGTTGCAAGGCAGCACACAACCTCCAGTTGTGTGGGTTGACATCCAGACACTGGGGACATAAATTCATTAAAATAAATCATAGTGTTTCCCACTGGGAAGCTACATCACTTTGCACTCAGCAAGGATCCGACCTTATACTTGTTTGGGATTTTTTGAAGCATCTTTCTGGGTATCCTAGGAAAGTAATTTCAATTTTATTCCATGTCCTGGGGCTCTGTTCAAACCGCACATTTCTTCCTGTGTCTGATCTCCTAAATTACTGCCTAATCAATAGGAAATTTTTCAGAGAGGAGAGCGATGCTTAATTAAGAGATTACTCTTGGGAGGATATCAGTACAAATGAGAAATTGTCTGAAATGACAGCTCTTGCACATGTTCACCCATGTGTTTGGCTGTTTTCTGGATACTGGTGAACAGCAGCACCCACAGAAAACCAGAACAGGACCTAACAAATTCAGGTGCTCAAATCAGCCCTAGATGTCTAGATTAGCCATCTCATCTTAATAAAGTGATTTAAAATTAAAATTCTCTAATTTCAAGTGGACTGAGTCCTGTCTGGGTGAGTTGTTACTGTACAATACCAACATGCTTTGCTTTTGAACAAATACTAGCAAAAGAAAAGGCTATAGAATTAGCCCTGATGACTTTTTTGTCTGATGCCTTGAACTCCTTGTTTGTCATTTGATAAGGAAATTTACGCAAAACCTTTATCTTTTTTGGGTGCTGGAAGGTTCAACCTCTTCAGGACAAAAAGGCCCAGAGTAACAACACAGAATAAATAACTAATATCAAATTAATTTTTGGCAAGGGCAGCTGAAGTTTTGTAATCTTCTTCAGACCAAATGGAAATCTACAAATGCCAGCTCGAGGGTTAATATTTTACAAGCACGGGTAGTGAAGGATATATAAGCAAATGCTCTTCCTTCAGTCTTCCTAGCATTTTTGAGCAATTTTGCTCACATCATAACCTGAAACCATGAAGTGGTTAACATTAATTTCATTTATTTTTCTCCTAAGTTCTGCCAGATCCAGGAATCTGCAAAGAACTGCACGAGATGCAGGTAAGAAAGGACTAATTAGTTCTCTTGGAAGTCTTTGTTCTATCAATTTAATGTCTTTGATACAGTTTCACAAACAATTCGTGGGAGCCTGATCCATATTGAACAGAAAGATATGATTGACTTGAAAAGAAACTAAATGAAGAGACAGTGGGGAGATGGGTAGGACACTCGGGACAACTTAACTGGGCGAGTAAGTGTGGTGCCCTCCCTCTGCAATGCCTGTGTGGTGCATGAACCGATGTTAATGACTCGGGATCTGTTCCTTTCCAACGTGGAAAAAGCAGGTGCACTGTGCTTTTGGAAGTCCTGTCTTTTGACAAGTTAATAACTTAGCGTTCACAAGAAGAACGTTTGCTGTAATGAAACTGCAGCTGCATTGCTTTATTTGCAGTGTTTGGTGGTGGTGGTTATGCAAAGGGCACATTTGCTAACCATGAACAGTAAGTCCCAACAGTCTTTTTGAACATCTGAATTAAGTAGCTGCTTACAGAGGTAAATATTGTATTAGAATCATAAAAATCACATGCTTGGGTTCCTTCAAAAAGACAAGCAAACGTAAGAGTTGGGTATCTGTAGACAAACGAACAAGAAAGAGTTCAAGTTCTTATGCTCTTAAGTATAAAAGTCGGGTGAATGCTGAACCTTTGTGAAAATCTGGCCCATGGTAGCCAGAATGTATTTTTCGGGGTCCAGCACAGCCAGTGTGACAGTGAGCATCACTCTTCCCTTTGTTTTTCTTCCTAGACCACAAGAGTCCAATTGCCCATCGCTTCAATGACTTGAAGGAAGAAACATTTAAGGCAGTGTAAGTGAACATTCAGTTTCCATCTTCTGATTGCTTTTTGTCTCTCTTGATATTCTCCCAAAAAGGGAAAGTAAGACACACTGTACGAGTTCACAAGGAGTGTGTATGTCTCACTGAAACATTGAGTTAGCCCCTTACTGTTACTGTGCAAAACCTAGAAATATTTTAAGACCTGCAAATGTCACAATTACTTTCTTGCTCTCTGGGAAAAGAACTCGTTGCAAACCTTGTGAAAAAGCCTCTGTTCCTTCTCTGAAAATAAAATAGGCATGAGGAATACAGGTTTGATATCCTTAGAATGAAGAGAAATTATGCTGCATTGAGACATTGCCGGAAAAAAACACAAACAAACCACCAACCTCAAAAAACAAACCTGCGACAGGTTTTCTGAGACAATTCAGTGGTTTTCATTTGAAACTGGTTTTGGGAAAGACAGAGGGCCATGACAGACACGTTAGTACTGAGAGAAGGCAGCCTGAAGGTCATAATTTGTAACAGCGGCCAAATCCAGCTTAGGTTATGGCATTTATGAGTTTGCTGGTAAAAGTGACAGAAAACTCCAATCACAGTCTTTTCTGGTTTGTTTCTAATTTATTATTTAAGACTTCTTTTATTGGGATAGTACAAAGGTTATTGGAAAGGTTAAAAACATGTTCAGAAAGGAGGTGAGACAAGACAGATGTGGGATCTGGCAGTATGCTCTGCATGGTGTTCTGGTTAACCTTTGTGCCTGTCATTTGAACAAACAAGTTTAATTCAGAAGCACCTTTGAAAATATTGCCTGATATGTTTCTCATTTCAATATTCCAAACTGTGCTTTGTGTTTCAGTACCATGATCACATTTGCCCAGTACCTCCAGAAATGTTCTTACGAGGGACTGTCTAAGCTGGTGAAGGACGTTGTTGATTTGGCACATAAGTGTGTGGCCAACGAGGATGCTCCCGAGTGCTCAAAACCACTGGTAGGCAGTGAATCCTTCAGTACTGTATTTCTCCTCACTCTGTGCAGCTGCCAGGACCACCCTCCCTGAGGACTTATACCTGAACCTTTCAGGTGTGGCTGTTGTCATCGGCTAATGCTCAGATTTTAGTGCTTAAACAAAGAACTTCTTTTTGTCAGGTTCTAAAACTGTGCCTTTAAGAAGTGCCTAAATGATCCATGGAGCCATATATTGGAGACCAAACACCATGCTTTGGCACATTCAGCTTAGTTAGAACTGCCTGAAAATAAATGTTAGCATTTTCTACAAAACCCCAGCTGTAAAGTACAGGCCTAATTCTAGGTATTAAAGTGACCCAAAGGTGTGGATTTTCACACTGGGGTGACTTGAAAAGGTGTGTGTGCTAATTTAAGATGCTTAGTTTATGAGGGTTTGAAAAAATTCCTCTAAAATCAGGTAACAAAAGAAGTTTGCAGATATTTAGGATCCCTGAATGTCTAACAGGTTCAGCTAGACATTAGTTCTCCCTGAAGATTTCCCAAATTGCTCATCAAGTAGAATTCCAAATCCTGCTTCAATTAATCTGCAAATTCACTTTAATCAGATTATAAGTAAAAGGAGATCATTGTCTTGCAGAGAGTATTTTAAATTATAATTAATTTTTTTCATTAAAGCATTGGAACCGTTTTGGTATCGGACTACATAAAACAAAACTTCATAAAATTATGTGAAAAACAGTAGATTGTTTTGATTTATGGTCTAAATCTTGTTCAGTAAAAATGTATTTACTATTCAGCCTGGGTTTTCTTTTGCAGATGAATAGACAATACATTCCACTGTATAACACTAGTTCTGACCCTCGGCATCTCCCTTACAGCCCTCCATTTTCCTGGATGAAATCTGCCAAGTTGACAAGCTCCGCGACTCATATGGTGACATGGCTGACTGCTGTGGCAAAGCTGATCCCGAAAGAAATCAGTGCTTCCTGTCCTTCAAAGTTGACCAGCCAGACTTCATTCCACCCTACCAGAGACCAGCTGCTGATGTGATATGCAAGGAGTACAAGGACGAACGGGTGCTACTCCTGGGACAGTAAGGAAAATAGCCACTTCTGCTTTCTTATCCCGAGCGCGTTTTCTCATTTCATGCAAGAGCAGGTTTTTGCATTTGAAACAGGGGTTAAGGATCACATTTATGAATCTTGGATGACTTTTTTTCCCCAAACCTGCTGAAAACTCACAGTGTTTCCAATATTGATTTAGTAACTTACTTGTTCTAGCTTCCCACTACTCTTGGTGTAATTGGCAAGAATGAAGAAAGAAAACAGTAAAAAGAATAAAAATTGGCAATAAAATCTTGGTGAAAGGGCCAGGGATGAATTCTTCACTCTGAAAATCAGAATTTTCAAGTATTGGACAATACATTTTAAAAAAGAGGATATACATCAAACCAGATGGCTGACAACATCAAGACCTCACCCTTCACTCACAGTTACTGAGTCCTGCCTTGGGAAGAGTGAGATTTAGCAGAGCATTTCCTATCAGTAGGCATTATGTCTTGAAAGTAGATTACTAAATTAGATTTCTAAAGTAGGTTTCTAAACTAGAAAAAAAGTTAGAGAAGCTGTAAGAGGTTTAAGGCCATTTGCTATTGTCACTGGAACATGGAACTTACGCTTTCCTTTTCCTTCTAGTTTCGTCTATACTGTTGCAAGAAGAAACCCCTTCTTGCACGCCCCGGCGATCCTGGGTCTGGCTGCTGAGTATGAAAATGCACTTAAAAGCTGTTGCCCAGAGAGTGATATTGGTGCTTGCTTGGATGCAAAGGTACAGCACATTTGTGTCTGTGGAAGAACACTAAGCAACTGAGAGAGAAACAGGCAGAATTTTCCTGTCTATGCAAATCTTTGCATGAAGAACTTGAAGAGACAGGTCAGGATTAATCATATCCATTGAATGTAATCAGTTTAATGTGACAGTATGTGTCCTGTTACCACAGGCAGCTGCCATCAAGGAAAGAGCCAAGCATATAGGAGTGCAGCAGGAGCACGGATGTCGAATCCTCAACAAGTATGGTGAGAGGACTTTCCAAGCAAAGTAAGTTCCAATCACTTTTTTTGATAAAATGTAGGCTTGTCAGCCTGTGAGTGAGACCTAGGAAAAAACTCAGCTGTGAGAGTTGCAGAGCAATGAAACCATCTCTGGAACCACTCCAGAAGATGCAGAATTAACTGTTGGAGTGTCACTCAGAACTGGAGATTACAGTGTGTTTAATCCACACTTTTGCCAAAGCTGTACCCCGTTCCAATGCCTACAGCTTTCAGTGGTGGACACATCCGTAATCAGCAAAGTAAGGTGCTAGTTTGAACCTTAAGCCAACCAAAAAGTCAGATTTGGCAGAACCACAGTTGTTAAAAAGCTTTGTTTGTAAGATAAAGAAAAGCTTTTACAATTAACAAGTGGATCACCTGTCTGGGCACAGAGACGTGCTTTCGTTCTGTGGCCAGTCTGATAGACTAACATTGACTAGGATTATCTTACAGACATAGTTAGCTTTGATTTAAATGTATAATCAGGACTATATCTATCTGTGCCAAGTAATCTGGAGCACTTTCTGGTCGCTCAAGAGTGATGGGGAATTATAGGGTGTGATTCTTAACAGTTCAGGCAGAACAGAAGAACCACAAACTTGTTCCTTTCTGGCTTTACTGGTGCAGATGTTGATGCCCTTTTTTTTAGCCACCAGAAATTAGATGAGAAGAATGAGTATTTTCTTGAAACAATCCTGATCTACCATATCATATGTTATTGACTTGCAAGGTTTCTGTTCCCTACAGTGCTTTAAAACAAGTGTCTTTTTTCCCTTTTCTACCCAGTAAACTTTCTCGTATGAGCCAGAAATACCCCAAGGCTCCATTTGCAGAACTTGTTAAGATGGTCCATGATGTGAAGGATGTCTACAAAGAGTGCTGTGAAGGGGACATGGTAGAATGCGTGGATGACTGGGTAAGCTCACTCACTACTTAAAAACAACGTTTACATATTTGAAAAATGTTTAGAAATATAGTAATTTGTGCAGCTACTCATTCACAGTCCAGGGAACTTAAACTTGTACTCAGCACTGCTGGAATGTTCCTCAAGCACTGAAAAGCTCAGGATCAGCACAGCTGACTGTTAACTGGAAGTAGGTTTCGGCACAGCTCTGGATCTAGCCCTGTCTGATCATGAGGACAAGGAGCTGTTGCTTACAGTCTAGCAAGTGTGTTTGGCTGAAAGAACATTTATCAGGGAGGTTGTTTGATGGTATTTATTCACTTCAATTCAATCATAAATAAAGCAAAAGAAAGCTGAGGCAAAAAGGCTGCAGTTTTTTCTCCTGTCCTGTCGAGTGTACTGCCAGTAATCCAGCTTTCCTGTAGTGCCAATGAATGCTAGAGAACAGATTAACAAACCTCTGTAATAGTGAGATGATTTCAGTATTACCTGGCTGACTGAAACTTGGACACACTTATTGAGCCAGCTGGTTCCAGTGCTCTGGGGTTTTATCATGTTTTGTCCTCTATCAGAGATGGACATCTTGCCAGGACTGACAAGATCCATCAGGCGTCCTTGTGACAGAGCACTCAGTGATGTGCCCTGGCTTTCCAGAGTTTGTATTCTCAGGGTTTCTAGGATTAGGGAGGGAACCATTCACCCTGCACATCATGTTCAGCACACACAGGGCATCCTCATGCCCCAGTTATTTCTCTTTGTGTGAAGACAGCATTTTTTTAGGAAAGTGCTAAGTAAATAGGTGACCTGAATGAAAAGGGAAGACTGAAGCAGAGAGAGCAGATTCGTTAATCTGTCTTTAAATTTTTATTTCATAGCTTGTTTGATACTATGTTTTAATTTTACAGTCAGAGCTGATGACCTCTTTGTGCTCTAAACAAGATGTTTTCTCAAGTAAAATCAAGCCTTGCTGCGATATGCCAGTTGTGGAACGGACCAAGTGCATCCTGGAGGCAGATTTTGATGACAAACCTGACAATCTTCCTTCACTAGTTGAAAAATACATTCAAGATAAGGAAGTGTGTAAAAGCTATGAGGCAAACCATGATGCATTCCTGTCAGAGTAAGTAGTGCCAACAGCATTCCAAGCGCATTGTCCACGTGAGGAAATGTCCTTGTTATTACTGCACTGTGCTTGATGAAAGCAGCACATTATTCAGGAGCTCTGTCTGCTCGTGTGCCTTTCAGATTTGTTTATGAATATTCACGAAGACACCCCGAGTTCTCCACACAGCTGATTTTGAGAGTTACTAAGGGATATGAAACACTCCTGGATAAGTGCTGCAAGACAGACAACCCTGCTGAGTGCTACGGAAATGCTGTAGGTGCAAAGCTTTGTTTGCAGATGACTAGCATGCTTGATTGGTACCTGTCATGAAAGAATTGGGTTGAGAAGCTCCTACAGAAGAGCAGACAGAAAGCTTTTGGAGAGACTAATCCCAAGGGAAGTTAATGTCCTGGTGGAAGATGAAGCAGTCCATGGCCCATGGCAAAGATACAGGGTTATCTCAGATCACAGAGTAGTTTCACTGGTCACATTACAATATTTCAGACTAGTCTCACTCAACTGTCTGATGCCTCTGTATCTCAAAAGTGATTCTGCTTGTCCTGAGGCTGACAGTTAATAGCTCAATTATTCTCTGAGCTCCATTGCCTATACTGAGTATGGCTGCTCATGGACTGTGATGGGAATGTGCATGGCCAGCACATAGAGACCCCTCAACTTAAGTCTGATCTGCAACGCAGTTACACACAAGACACAGCGTAAGTTGAGTCCCTGAAGGGTTTGGCCAAGAGATGTTCCCCTCATGGATGATAATAATTTGAAATATTTACTTGATTTAAACAAAAAAACATAAACACCCCCCCCCCCCCCCGCCCTTTTAGAAAATAAGTTCAACAGGTAATTAATTTAAATTAAATTTTAAAAATGTGGCTGCCTTTTTCAAGGAAATTTCTGTTAGAACGTAAGACCCACAAGGGAATCAAATCCTGCCTACACCATCTTGGCTATACAGAAGTGATCAACCTTGCAAAATGAGTATTTTGTAGTTAATGAGGTTTAGAAGAGGTCAAAAATCACATTTGTATGAGTGTTACCAGCAAGTCCTGCTCTAATATTACTAATAAATTTGTACTTCTTTGCAGCAAGAGGAACTGAACAAGCATATCAAGGAATCTGAGGATCTTGTGAAGACAAACTGTGAGCTGTTCAATACCCATGGCAAGGCAGACTTCCTTAAAGGGTGAGCAACTCCTGATAAATATTCTGGAGTGTAATGAATTACACTGGTCGCTTTGGGCAGATTGATTTGATCTTCAGTTCTGTTTTTCCTTCAGTGGGCTAGATGTGCTCATATTTGAAGAATGCTCTACTAACAGTCCTTTTGATTTGACTTTGTCAGACTTCTGGTCCGCTACACTAAGAAAATGCCTCAGGTATCAACTGACACCTTGCTTGAAATTGGGAAGAAAATGACAGCTGTTGGCAAAAAGTGCTGCAGTCTTCCTGAGGAGAAACGCATGTCTTGTTCTGAGCACTATGTGAGTACATGGATTTATTCTTCTCCCTTCTTCTCTCTCCTGTTCACAAAAATACTGAATTCTGGTGAGATAGCAAATGCAGTAATTTTTCATAAACACCACACTAAGCATCTACCTAAGAGAATTCCAAGTCTGTTCATTTTTTAATGTATGTGAGAGCCTAAATAGCTGTCTGATGGTAGCTTGTGAAAATTTTAGTTAAACTTTGCTTTCCCTCAGAAAGCAGAAGTAAGTTCATAGAATCAGGAATCATAGAACCATAGAATGGTCTGGGTTGGAAGGAAGATCATCCTTGAAGATCATCCAGTTCCAACACCTTCCGCTGAACCAGGTTGCCCAGAGCTCCATGACTGAGACTGTTGCAGGTTGCATTTGGAAAAGCTAAATAGTGTCTTAAAACCCTCAAACCTACTGACTGTAGCCCAATGCCCAGACTGTTTGCAGAGGAAGAAATGCCTTATTCCAGAAATACCTATTTATTTTAAATTTTAAACATTCCATTTCCCAGCAGGTGTTAGATCCAATAGCTTCCACATCCAGCTATGCTCTTGTAACACAAACATCACCTAGTTCCTGTGGTTTTGGGAAGATGTAACTTACCTTTGTCCTTTTCTTTTCAGCTGAGCATCATCATTGAAGATATGTGCAAGAGACAGGAGAGCACCCCTATAAATGACCAGGTTTCACACTGCTGCAACGAACTCTACTCTTACAGGAGACCATGTTTCACTGCCATGGGTGTAGATACCAAATATGTGCCTCCACCATTTGACCCCATGATGTTCAATTTTGATGAGAAAATGTGCAGTGCTCCCCCTGCTGAGCGCGAAGAAGGGCAGCTGAAGTAAGCTCCAAGAAATACCTTGTAGGAAAGCTTTTTAAGTGTAGCACTTATGGGGGTGCAGAAGGAAGGTACAAACACCCCATTTTGTCATCTGACTGGGGCTTCACTAGTGACAGAGAAAACCAGATGGAACTATGTGTTTGCACTGACCCGGTCAGCGTATAACATCATGTAGTTTGGAAGAAGAAAAATAGAATTTTTTCTTCACATAAAATCACTCTCTTAACTGATCAGTTTCGTGTAGGCCCACTGCCAGTGCAAGTCTTGAGATGTACTTAATTAAGACAACATACAGATAATTTCCCTAAGTTTTTCCCCACCTGTAACTGAGTTAACACAAAACAAACAGATGGTTGTGTTAGACTGGGAGTTTGGAGCCACCCAACAGGCACAGGTTCACCTAGGCAGCACAAAAAAAACCCCCATAAATGAGCTATGCCTGGGGGGAATGGTGTCTTGTAAGCTGGGGAATCTGACTACAGCAGGCAACACTAATTGTGTTTTGTGGCTTTGTTTTCAGGTTGCTCATCAACCTCATCAAGCGCAAGCCCCAGATGACAGAAGAACAACTAAAGACAATTGCTGAAGGTTTCACTGCCATGATGGAAAAGTGCTGCAAGCAGTCAGATGTTGACGCGTGCCTTGGGGAAGAGGTACTTTCTATTTCCATTTTTTAGAAAAACAAAACAAAAAACCACACACACACACAAAAACCCCAACAAACCAAAAAAACCCAAGCCACATATACAGGAGCCTGGAAACTGTGCACTAGAAAGTGGTTCTGCAAACTGCTATGGTCACTTGTCCGTGTGCCCTTACAATAACTGTGCAGAGCTTAATGGGTATCTTGGCTGCACAGATTATAGTCACTGAACAATTTCATGTGGAGAGGTTGTTCTGGAGGTAATTTAGGCAAACCACCTGCTCAAAGCACATCTAAATCCTAGATGAGATGAAGTTCTTTAGGGCCTTGTCAGAAAAGCTGAATATCTACAAGCCACAGTCGAAAAACACCCATGTGCAGAATTTAAACTTTATCTCTAGCATACATAAATTTCCTTTTGTGCTACAGATCCTTACTCCCAGAACTCTGGGATTACCAGTAAAAAGGGCATCTGGATCAATTCTCAGAACTGCCTAGCAATTACAGATATATTTAAAGTTCAGCTGATCATGTCACAGAAGAGGTTTATCTAGAGCCATATTGCATTGCCAGGAAGTATAAATCACAGTTTCCAGCAGCAACCTCTTTATAATGTAGGGCATAGAACTATTACTAATATCTTAAACTGCTTATTAATTGAATTATTTTTTATTTGTATCCGAAGTATTGCATAGGTAAATATATTGGGAAGACATAGGAAAGAATTATTTTGTCTCTAATCCATTCCAAAAGTTTCTTTTCTACTTTGGCAAAATTGAAAGATACCCAACATCCAGGGGCACATGGGTTCTAGGGTCAGGAAGTACCATTAGAATTATCCTTTGAACCATAATTCAGGCACAAGTTTAAGTTTCTAATAGTTCCTTTTCAAGCACAACCTATTTTGCTCCTTGGTTGCTCTCTCAGAACTGTCTGTGTTCCTTTTCCTAGGGTGCTGCCCTAATAGTCCAGAGCAGAGCCACATTAGGAATTGGTGCTTAACCTAAGGTAGGTAACAGCAGTAATGCACATATACATTTGTCTGTCAGTCTGTCTGCCCCTCCCTGCCCACCCTTCCATCCGCTTAATTTTTTTATCCCCAAAAAGCATCCAGCTTCCCTTTAACCACCACCTCTGCTTTCCCTAATGTTTTACCATCTGCCACTGCACAGGGCACAAAAAATTGAAGTACTACCAATATGCTGCCATTTTACAAAATACTCCCTTTTGTCTCTCCAATCTAGGTTGCCAGTGGGAAAAATATGAAGAAAAAACCCCTTCTGTGTAACTTCTCCCACCCCTTACCCCTTTTCCTTTGGTACTGAATGAGTATTTCATGAATCTTCTGTGTTTTGTCAAACTATGTGCTTTTCAATTCCTTTACTTAAAAAAAAAAAGAATAATAAATAAAGGCTTTATAAAATTGCACCTGTCCTTGTCTGCTGGTGACTACCATAAGGCAAAGCTCTGCAGTGCTCCCTACACCACATGGCTACTCTAAGTAGAATATATGGGCAGAGAGTCTGTATTTCAGATTCTTTTTCTGTTTATTGCTCTTGCAAAGTTTGTATGAAAGAATATGAAAGGTGGTAAGACATTTAGCTAGACTTTAACACCCTGATTCAATTGCACGTTGATTTTAGGCTTTACTTCAGCCATTATAATTACATATTAAGAGAAGTTTCAAAGGTACTGTTCGATCTAAATAAGATGATTAGCAAGGAGCTCTTCTACAAAAAAAGATTATTTTTACGCCAACCACAAATGAAGCATCTCTTCATTTGCAAAGAGTTGCAAACAGCCCTGCTTTAAGACACTTTTCATGTCTTAACTAGTTTTTAAAAAAATGTTTTAAATTTTCTCCTGAAAAGCTCACCACCTAAATCATGCCCTTCACTGCAGGAAACTCCCCAGAGAGACATTTCCTGGTCCTGTGCCACCAAAGCAGTGTTATTTTCTAGGACATATTTCATTTAATTTCACAAACACACCTCCCCCCCCCCCCCCCCCCCCCCCCGCCCCCCAAGTCTTGACTTCAGCAGGGCCCCTTGCACTGTTAGAAGGGCCCTTGTGTAATGAGGCATTCCACAAGGGCAGGTTTCTTGGCCTTGAGAAGCTTTGTGCCTGTAGTTGCTGAACCGGCAGTAATATCCAGGCTGTAGGATGAAATATTCAGAGATGCTGGGTTGAAAATTGAACAGAAAGACTCACCAATCTTGTTACAACTGAAAGGTTTGAACATTCAGCCACTGTAAGTCACAGCTACATATTGGTTTAGAGAGTTGATGTGACCCCAAGGCAACTCACAAACATCAAGATTCCAAGTGTTGTGAATTTGAGGAACAATACTTGGCAGTTACAGTTAAGCTTTTTCCCTTAGTTTAAAGGAACACCAACTTCTTATAAAGACCATTCCCATATCTAATTCATGCAAAAATCTGACAGTCATTCCCTGCAGCTAAAGCCAACCTGCTCTAGGACAGTGAGGCCGTAGCCAATTAGTACAAATTAAGCCTGTTGGAAGAAGGGTTTCAGGGAAGATTCCGAGGCACAGAATTTAGCATCAGGCCCACAAATCTGTCTGTAGGGTTTCTCATTAAATTTCCAGCTGATCCCCACAGCATTCCACATCACAATTCTTACGTGTGCTTGTTCCTTTCCTGTCACAACTGGTGCAGCTTTTCAACTGACCAAATCCAAATGCAAAGCAGGTTAAAGATTCCATTAAGCTTTAGTAATTGAAAATGTGTTTATAATTCTTGTGTCTGTCATTTTGCTGTCTACAGAGAGACAGAATGAATAGAGAGGCTGCATTTATCATTTATTGATTCTGAAAAGAGGAATTTGTCAAATACCAATATACCAAAAATTTCTGAAAACAATTGATTTTGCTGGATCTCACTCTCG